>CM054805.1:9969063-10420479 GCA_028984105.1 Lavandula angustifolia
GAAATATGCATTAGTGGTCATAGATGACTACCGTGCTACACATGGGTCATATTCATTGCCACAACAAGTCTCGACGTCAAAACAGAGTTACCAACGCTCTGAGTGGCCGTTGTCGAGAAGAACACCATGATCAGAAAAATATGTTCGGAACGGAGAACCGAGTTCCTTAATTCCATGGTAAGAGGAGTTATCGCGAAGGAAGGATTAAAGCATGAGACATGGGTTGCCCGCACACCTCGGCAGAAATGGAGTTGCTTGAACGAAAGAACGAGAACTCCAAAGAAGCAAACCTAGAACTCTACTAAGCGTGCATTCGGGACTCCCATCCCAATTCAGGGCGAGAGCAACGGATACTGCGTGTTACACTCGGAATATCCTGCGCAAAGCAACGATAAGAGGACACCATATGAACTATGGAACGGCGGGGGAAGCCTTCTCTATCTTATTTCCATATCTTTGGTTGTTCATGCTTTATCCACAATAATGGGAAAGATCAAATTTAAGACTTTTGATAGCAAGTCGGATCGGGGAGTATTCTTAGGATACTCTCGGGTCGACAAAGCTTTGAGTATTCAACTATCGGACTCTTTGCGTGGAGGAAAGCCCTCATGTTGTTTTTAACGAGTTTTGCTGCAAGACGGGAGCGATAACTCCAAATTTACGAGATACGAGGACATGATGAACGGCTACGGGATCTAAGCTAAAGGACAAACACTGAAAAGATCCCGGCTATGTTGGGATGATTCGGGACGAAGAAAGCAAGACAAATCCCGAATCTCAACCGGCGACCAACAGTAGGCGAGAGCCGAGCGATTGATTCTCCGACGGACGTAATCAATCCCGAGGTAACTCAGGTCGATGAAGAAACCCACGAGGTAACCGAGACCACTCACTGAGAATAACAACTCGGGGGAACATCTAATAATGTTCACGAGTGAATGCCCCGAACCCGGTGACTTAGTAGACCATACTCTTATCACCGAAATTCTTCAATCTCGGAATAGAATAACCGTGAAATGCCTAACTCACCTACTATCACGTGTTGAACAAATTTCGGATGAAGAGGTTTGAAACATCGTAGATCGTGGCTCGATGCTCACCGGCTGATCTAATCATTGGGAGATCCCTCAGCTAATGTCCAGACAAGATCCGGATTCGCCATGGGAGAAACGCATTATTTTCCCTGCTTCTTGTCTGACCGAAGAGCCTCGACCATTGAGGATGCGTAAAGGATGCTTGACCGGATCATAGCTATGCAGAGGAGCCGGAATCGAGTTACGAAACGAAGTGTGGGAGCTTGTAGACGGAACCCCGACATCAACATGTCATTGGAACCAAATGGGTCTTCAAAAATAAGCGAGATGAAAACAACGTTATAGTAAGGGAACAAAGCAAGTGCTCGTGGCTAAAGGACCTCTTGTAGTCAAGGAATAGATTTCGATGAAACCTTCGCTCCGGTTGCAAGATTGGAGGCAATTAGACTATTCCTAGCCTACGCAACACATCAAAGATTCGAGAGTTTATCAAATGGATGTGAAGTCGTATTGTTCGAATGGCGTCTTTGAGAAAGAAGAAGTCTATGTGGAACAACCGCCCGGCTTTCGGCGGGGACATCACATGTAGACTCGTAAAGGCTCAGTATGGGTTAAAACAAGCACCCGGGGGCGTACGATACCCCCGTCTAAGTTTCTTCTTGAAAGGTTTTAGAAAGCGCGATGGACCGCACTCTATTCAAAGATTCGGATCGGAAGAAGACTTATTACTTTGTGCGGATCTACGTGGATGACATCATATTAGGATCAAAAGAATGTCATCATGTGTCAACAATTTGAAAAGATGATGAAGGATAAGTTCGAGATGTCAATGATGGGAGAAATGAACTACTTCCTTGGTTTTCAAGTCAAGCAATCACGAAAGGGAACGTTCATCAACCAAGGCAAATACACTCTCGAGACCTCATCAAAAGATTCGTTGCACATCAGGTAAATCTATCAAGATCTAGATGAATACGAATATGAAGATAGATCTTGATAAAGAGGGAGTATCAGTAGACCAAACCGAATATCGTCTTTATAATTGGTTCATTATTATATTTAAAGACTACTCGTCTAACATAACTTATGTTGTAGGGTGTATGCATGCTCGATTTCGGCGAATCCGGCGAGCCATATGGACTAAGCAAAGAAGATTCTCCGCTATCTCCAGGAACACCGACATGGGTTTATGGTATCCGGTGATGATAATATTGAACTAAGCGGCTATTCGATCTCGACTATGCGGGATGTAGAATTTACCGAAAATCAACTTCGGGAACATGTCGGTTCCTTGGCGTGCAAGCTGATCTCAAGTTTTCAAAGAAACGACACTCGGTAGCTACGTCGACTACCGAAGCTGGATACATGGCTGCTAGGAAGTTATTGTGCCTAAATCTTTTGGGGCGAGGCAGTGAGAGACTATGATGTCATTCAGAATGAAGTGCCGATCTTACGCGATAGTACCGGTGCTATTGCTTGCAATCACTCGGAAATCCCGTACTACACACGAGATGCAAGCACGTGGACATCGAGACATCACTTCATTCATGACCATGTCGAAAAGAAGGATATCGGGATGGAAAAGATCCATCTTGACAAGCGACGGTGACATCTCGACCAAGCCTCTAGGCCGAATCCAGATTCGGAGAACTTTCGGTAGAGCTAGGTCTGCTGGACCTACCGACCCCGGTCGGTAAGAAGGTTCCATGAGAGGACCATTTCGCTAAGGGGGAATGTTCACTCTCGATCTTGAATGTATTCGATACGTAGAGATTCAGAAACCATCTACACGAGGTATCAGCTGACTACTATGTTCGGTGACGAGTTTGCGTATCTCTACTCGGTAGTAATTTATATAACAAGTATCTTGCATTTATGGCAAAGATTCAGCATGATATTAATATCTCTTGGTTTGTCTTTATTATTAACGAATATCATTTAATGCACGACATTCCATACATAAGCTTCTTGAACTCTGCGCGCATTTAATGCATGTCTTTTCACGATTACTACTTAGGCTATTTTTACAATCGGCTTTGACTTAGGCGGCATATGCGATCATTACCTATAATATATCTTCTAATCTTGACCGTCCATTCTATAAAGCCGGTTTAAACACAACCTTTGATCAAATAACTGTTCATCTTCCCATTTGATATGTATATTTGATCATATCTTCTCAAACCGCCATTAGCATACTTCAAATCTTTCAAGTCCGAAAAATCCGAGATTTGCAAAAGCAATCCTTACTTACAACTTCATCTTCATATCTCATCTCGATTTTATTGGTATGCTTATTAGAAGCTATTCTTGTATTCTCTGTTTTCTTCAGTATCAATATATATAAGCTGTTGTATCTAAAGCGATACCGATAAGATTCTTATGTAACGGTACTATGGCGAACATAATTGTCGATGCCCCTACGAACATGGAGGACATTCTTCGAAAAGGTCGTGTGCGGTGCGAACCCGGCCATGGAATTCGATGCGTGCGACCTAGACTACATGGATGAGATCTTCGCATCTCTAAGGGAGTCCGATCCGGAGAAGTTTCTATCAAGGAAGCCAACGTTCTTCCTTCCTCGACAGTGGCTGAGATGTACCTCAACTCGAGACTCCATCTCACGGAGACATCATTGGGATCGAGAATAGATCACTACCGACAAAGCAACATCGGGAAGACACCATACGAACTATGGAACGGCGGGAAGCCTCTCTTATCTCATTTCCCTATTTTGGGTGTTCGTGCTTTATCATGATGACGAAAGGATCGTTAAAGACTTTTGATAGCAAGTCGACCGGGAGTCTTCTTAGGATACTCCCGGGTCGCCAAAAGCCTTCGAGTTTTTAACTACTGGGACCCTTTGTGTGGAGGAAAGCCCTCATGTTGTTTTTAATGAGATTGCTAATGAGAACGGGAGCGGATACTCAAATTCGTAGTACGAGGACATCACTAAACAAAGCAACACGATCTAATCTTTAAAGGATAATGTTGAAAAGATCCATCTTTATTAGGATGGTGATTCGGGAAGAGGATAATGAAGTCAAGACTACTGAATCACACGGCCGAGTGTGAATGTAGGTGAGCAGTTGATTCTACTGAATAGAATCAATCCTAGGTAACTGAGGTCGATGAAGAAACCCAAGTGGTAACTGAGACCTCTACTGAGAATAACAACTCAGGGGAACAAATAACTTTCATGAGCTTAATGCCCCTGAACCTGGTGACTCAGTAGACCCAAATCTTGTCACTGAATTGCTTCAATCTCAGAATAGTACAACTGAAATACCTAACTCACCTACTATCTGTGTTGAACAAATTTCAGATGAAGAGACAAGACATTGTCGATCGTGGTGGATGCTCACTCTTCCAGATCTTATCATTGGAGATCCTTCAGCAAGTGTAAAGACAAGATCCAGATTCTGTCTGGGAGAAACTGCTTTATATTCCTACTTCTTGTCTACTGAAGAACCTCGGTCCAATTGAGGACGCGCTTAAAGATGCTAAGCTGGATCACTTTGCTATGCAAGAGGAGTGAATCGGTTCACTAGAAACGACGAATGGGAGCTTGTTAAAACCCCGGCATCAACATGTGATCGAAACTAAATGGGTCTTCAAGAACAAGCGAGATGAAAACAACGTCATAGTAAGGAACAAAGCTGGACTCGTGGCAAAGGCTACTATCAAGCCCGAAGGGATAGATTTTGACAAAACGTTCACTCCAGTTGCAAGATTGGAGGCAATCGAGACTATTCCTTGCCTATGCAACACATCAACGCTTCAAAGTATATTAGATGGATGTGATGTCGGCGTTCTCGAAAGGCGTACTAAAAGAAGAAGTCTATGTAGAACAACCTCCCCAGCTTTCGGCGGGGGACATCAAGTGTATTGTTGGTCCAGAAATTAAACGTTCGGGTGTAGAGGGGGGGGGTGAATACACCGAAAACAATTTCTCAACTTTAAACACGAACAGTCCTTTTTCGGAGAGTGTAAATGCATGAACAAGTTGAGAGGCCAAATAAGTCGTTCGGAACATGTGGTAGAGTGGTTGACTTCACTGAGGCACGCTAGGCGACTTGAGTCGGAATTCAGGTACCATTCGGTTGAAGTTCAGTATAGTGCGGAAATGTGTAGGCCCGAATATAGTTGAGTTTAGAAACGACTTTAATAAAAAGTTTCGGTATGTTAGTGCGATCGATTAAGCTTTGTTGAAACTCGATTGAATGATTTTAGAAATTCTTTCAATATGCACAGAATCAATGCAACTGATTAAAAACAAAAAAACAAACACAGAACATAGGCAGTTTTTAAAGTGGTTCGGATCCAACAATCCTACATCCACTGTCCTAGAAAGATCGGGAAGTTATGTATTATCTTGAGATAGTCTCGGTCGTTTGTCTGTTGGACAAACACGAGGTCTTGAGATTTATACGAGCAAGTCTCCGGTTACAAAGGATCAAACTAAAGTGTTTGACAAGCTCTCCCCTATGAAGGAGTCCTTTACAATAAGGATCGGTTCGGATATCAACTCCTTCGTCTAAGCTATGGATAAGATCTGCTGAGCTTAGGTTAGAGGGATAGGGAACAAGAAAGTGGCTTCTAGAGCGACGAACAATTTAAGTATAGACTTGGGTTCGTATTCAGTCGCTTGGATACTAGAAGCTTTATACTCGGGTTCGACTTGGTTCCCTATGAGCTGGTATGTCGTCTTTCGACGGAGATTTTTCTTTGAACTTCTTACAGAAGACTTAGGTCATTTAGAGTTGCTCGTGAATGCTCTTGTGTTCTTGGATTTTTCTGTGTTCACTCGTTCGGTCGTGTGGTCGTGAGCATCAATTTGAATTGTATCCCTCTATTTATAGAGCAGAGATAAGGATAGATCCATTGGAGACGACGATCCTTGTGTCTCTCTCTTTTGGGTAGCTAACGGCTCTTTCAAAGAATGGTAGCAGAGTACTTTGCCTCCATTTCTGGAAAGTTGTTGACTTGCAGCTTTAATCAGAAAGTAGACAGCTGACCGCTCGTCATTGGTCGAGGATAAAGAAAGTAGGTGAGACAGAACAGACTTCAAGGTAGATCTAAAGCTGACTTCTCTCTTCCTCGTATGACTCTGCGATTTGACTTAGTAAATTCGACAATTTAGAAGACTATCTAGCCGTTCTTGAAGTCTGGTCTATATTCGATAGTATGCTCTGTTGAGTCGGCTCTACCGAAGATCAACTACGAGTTCGAGTGAACTACTCGCCTGAGTTCGGTTCAGCTGACACCTTTCGATATCTGCTCCCGCTAAGTCCGATATCTGAGTCTTCTTCTCTCCGTACCGAGGCGGATAATCTATTGGCGCCTGAACCAAATGAAGAGTGTCTATCGAGTCTCGAAACCTCAAAGACGAACAACACATTACAACCGAATGGTTCATCAGTTCAAAGTAGGGTTTTGGGATCTTCAAATCTTCGGCAAATATTCGAGAAGCTGGCCGTGAGTTATCTCCCAATGAGTTAAGGAGTGACTGAATCATCTCCCAACATTTTCCCCCTATTTATGATGCCAAAACCTAACACTATGACTATTAGAAACAGAGCTCCTTACAAGTATTACAAGTAGAATCAGTGGAGTTGTTCTTCAAGTCCTAGACTACTGAGGGAATCAAGGAAGAAATATCAGAACCTATACAGAGAAGCTATCAGCAATTTCTCCCTTTCTAACAACATTTTCCCTCATCTATAAGCAATCTAACAGACTAGAATCTAAAAAGGTAAAAACTGACAGAATAAATATATTCAATGAGTGTGTGAGTCAGTAATCACTTGAGTGATTCTGTGTATTAAGCATAAAGTAAACAAGGTCATATAGACAATAAGTCAGGGCCGAATAACAGTGATGTTTTATATATAATGAAATTCAGTACAGATACATCAGACTTCTATTCTAAGAAAACAGAACATAAAAGAAATACAAAAGCTATCTATCATCTGAACTGCTGAATCCTGTCTTTGAAGTTCTTTGATTTTGATTCAGGAAGAGGCAGTCCATACATTCTGTAAGTGATCTTCCTCAGCTTCAGTATCTCTAGCAAATCAGCAGGCTCACCTTCATCTAGGTGCCTTGCTTGGGCAGCATCTTTAATCTCTTTCTCAATTACCCCATAATGAACGAGCCATCAAGTTTCGGTGGGGGAGGCATGATCCTTGGAGTGGAACTCCGGCGTAAATTTTATCCTGCTATGGCCTTGAACTCTAGCAAATATCTACGGGTCGGTCTTGAGAGCCCATTCAGCAAAATGATAGACTTGTGCATCTCGGGCCGATATCTCAGAAGTAGTATCTTTTGATGTAGTGCGCCTTTAGTGACTCCCACCTCGTGTTCATTCCCATGGCATCCAATCATCCACTCACGGGCCATCTCGCGAATCTTAAGATCGGTAGGCTTCCTGAGTCTTACGTATTTATATGGGATATCCGCCTTCTCGGGAATCCTTTGGCTAGCTTCCTTCTCGGCCCTTCGCCTCCGAGCTTCTAGATGCGCTTGTCCGAGCCTTTCTCTTTTGCTTCTATTTGCCTTGCTTGACTCCTGCGTCGAGATACCTCTCCATCGATCTCATATCTCTTGCATTTCAAGCTCTTGTCTCTTCGAGGGGACATAGGAGGGTACATGAACTTCTTCTTCGAATCGAGTGGAGTAGATGATTTTTCTTTTGAAGTTCGGCTTGCGACCGGTTATGCTGTCTTGCGCTGCTTGCTCTTTTTCCTTTTCTGTGTCAGCTTCATCACTCAGCTTTAATATCCTAGGTGGCAGCCTTGTCCCAGGCTTCCTACCTCCTGTTGGGGCCTTAGTCTTTCCTTTGGCTGGCTTTTTCTTTGGCTTGTTGGCAGCGTCAGCCTCGGCAATTTCTCTGGCAAGCTTTTCATCTGCAGCTATCTGAGCTTCTTCCTCCGAAGTGATGTATCTTTTAGTTTTCTTCTTTGGAGGACTGGGAAGCTTCAGTACTTTCTTGCCTTTTCCTTGCACTGGAGGAGGCAGAGGAACCTCTTCCTCTTCTGAGTCCTCCTCTGCATACTCAGCAATCTCCTTGATTATATCACTGGGAGTATGAGTTGCTTGAGTAGCAGAATCCTTGGGTCCTAAGCCACTTGGGCCAGTCTCAGCAGGCACTACATCTCCTGGCTACTTTGAGACACCTCAGGCGTCGCCTTGTGCGATGCGAGTAGAGGAACTAGCGGGAGCGAATTGATGACTTTGAGTTGCTCCGGTCCAGCGTCCTTACTCCTTTAGGTACTCTCAGTACCTTTTCTTTCCCTTCAGTGATCTTCAGTTTTCCTTCCCCCTTTTTGGCATCGGCAAATAAGCCAAGGGTGGGAATCGCACCTTCTTATCTAGACTCTTGTGAGGCTGCCGAAAGGTCATCTAATGCATCTGCAGGCTTTGTGAGTCTCTCATGTAGTTCGTTTCTCTCCTCGGTTAGTTGTTCGATGTACTTCTTGTGAGAGGCGTCTGCTGCTTGTCCGAATATCTTGCAACTTTCGATCCACCTTCTCTTCCATAGCCTTCTGAATAGATTGGATTCTGAGTTCGGAGGCTTGAGAGATAGAAGAGACGGATGCAGTGTGAGCTGACTGGGGCCTTGTAATTTTCTAAAAGTTTCGATTGGCCGGCTTCCATCAACTTCGGTTGCTCTTCGAGTTGGCTCGTTGAGTGGCGAGTGCTTGATCGGGGATTGTTTTAGAAGTCGGGGGCGGCGTGTTACGAATAGTCGTTCTGAGCCCCCTGATCTCTGCACTCTGATCCTGAGTGGTCTGCCTCCACGTCTTATGGATGGCACGGGCGAGAAGTCGGTTCTGCGTTCCTTGACTCCTCAGGGCCCTGGCCACGAACTTCGATCGTCGGCTTTTAGGGCTGGGCGCTACCTCAAACGAGACTCAAGTAAGAGCTGAGTTGGTTCTGCAGACTTCGAGGTACCAGCCTTCGATTGACCTGGTCCAAGGATGCTGAGAGGAGGTTCAGCAGCAGAAGTTGGAGCATCCTTGTCCAGTTGAGTACCCTTATCAGGCTTCTTAGGGCCTGAATCACGGGGTGGGTCACGACCATCGGGGTCGACCCATCTCGAGGAGTCTTTATTCTTGGAGCCCGGTTGGCGATCATTCAACATGGCTAGCATGGCAGCCCTCAAGTCATCTAGGCAACATATGTTTGATGGCTCGAAGTAGCCTATCTTATCCCTTATGATTAACTCCTCTTCGTGGAGCTGTACGCAGGAGTGGTGGAGGATCAGCTTGTTCAGAGTAGACCACTCTTGGAACCTGATCAGCATATGGAGTCTAACCTGCCTTGCCAGAGTGACAAGATCAGTGTGGCTGGCTATCTCCGGAATATGTTCAACAATCTCTCGGGAGACTCTTCATTGCAGAGCAGATGCCTCCATCCCGATCGATTCTGACTCAGAAGCAGTCTCGGAATCTTCGACTTCAATCGGAGACTGTTGCTTCTCAGTAGACGGAATGTTGCTTAGTGGAGGAATATCCAAGGGGCTCTCAGTCGTAGGGACTTGTACAGCTTTGACCCCTTGGTCCACTGTCTCATCTCGTTCAGTGGAGACGGCCTTCTCCACTGATTGAGTTTTCTCTGAGAACTCAGCCTCGTCCCTCAGCTGTGGAGGTGGTTCAGCCACAACCTCTGGTACGACCTCACTGACTTTCTTTAGTCTCTTGGTCGGCATCTTGGGAGTAGACTTGGGAGGCGACCTCTTCTTCGTAGGAGTGGAGGTCATCTGTGCACCGGTCTTGGGATCGGCCGGCCCGAGACCCAGTGCTTGAAGGGCCTACGCCTGCTCTACGGAATCTCGGCCCATTTTCGGGTTGAAATATTGCTTGTTAGCGTACACCACATTGTCGGCTAGCCCAGAGGTCTTCGATCGGGACGAGATAGCTTCGTGCCGTATAGTAACTTTCCCTTGATGACGAAGAGCGGTTGTGCGAACGATCGAACTTAGCGGCTGAGTCATAAAATCCTTCGGGGAAGAATTCGGCCCGGTTAATTTTTGCATGATCGTGAATGGCCATCATAAGTTGAATCTTCGGTCTCAACACTTGGTCAAACGAGCCGGCTGACTCGTCGATGCACGAGTCACTATATGGCAAGAGCTCTATCTCTGCGGAAGCGTATAGCGTTCTTTGGGAAGGTAGCTCACGAATGTTGTAGGCTTCCCGCAAAACACTTCCGGATACTCGTCCATAAGATCGTCCTTATAGCCTACTGTGGTGGAACCTTCGCTCGGAAGTTGGAAGCTTCGCTGAAGCGCTTCCTTGATAGACATCAGCTTGATTTCAGAAATGACGCAGGCGGGGTCTCCAAGAATATGGGTGACACATCTGCATCGGATGTCCCCATCTACTGATTCTGAGTTCAGATACAACTCAACTATCTGGCGAGGGAGGAAGTATGATGGCTTCTCTAGACAGAAACTTCTCCAGACCAGTCGCCCTCAGTGAATCAAAGATTTCCTCCATGAAATCTAGATCGCATGAGTCGAACTCCATCATCGGCTTGAACCATACACGATCCTTCTCGAGGATCTCTTTCATGTTCGCCGGAATCATAACATCTCTTCCTGCCATATTTAATAATCTGCAAGGACAAGAAATTAGTATCGAACAAAAAATATTAAAATTATCGTATACGATGCTGAATGATCATGAAATATTTACCAAAGAGTTTCTGAGAGTTTTGAAAATGAGTTTGCAAAGAGACAAAGCTTTTTCTCAGAAAACTTAGGGTTCAAAAAGACTGCAGAGTGAAAATGGCAGTTTCTAACTTTGAACGTGTTTATATATGTTAAAGAAGATGAACAGTTAATAAATCCACGGTTCAGTTTGAAATAGCTTTGAGATGGACGGCTAGGATTAATGTTATAAAATAGGTAGTGATCAATTTAGCCGCCTAAGTCAAAATACAGTTGTAAATAGCCAAAGAAGTAACTTGATACAAAATGTATTTAATACGCCCATACGATTCAACATGTTTTACATAGAATGTCGTGTATTTAATGTAAACCATTATATTAAATGATATTTTCTAAAGCATTGAATACGAAGTGAATCGAATCATAAATGCACTGAGAATATTTTATTGGCTCGAGTAGAGATACGCAAACTGTCGGTGAACATCGTAGTCGGTGATACCTCGTGTAGATGATTGTTGAGTCTCTACGAACTGAATTTACTCAGTACTGAGAGTGAATATTCCCCCTTGCAGAATGCTCCTCCCCTGAATCCACTTACTGACTAGAGTCAGTAGGGTCCAGCAGACCTAGCTCTACTCGAAAGTTCTCGAATCTAGCTTGGCTAGAGGCTTGGTCGTATATACGCCTTTGATGGTCGGTATGGATCTTTTCCATCCCGATATCCTTCTTTTCGACATGATCACGATTGAAGTGTTGTTCGATGTCCATGTGCTTGCATCTCGTATGAAGTACTTGGGTTCAGTGATTGCAATTGCACCGGTGCTGTCACGAAGATCGGCACTTCATTGTGAATAACATCATAGTCACGTAGCTCTTTGTCTCGGCCCGAAAGGATTTGGACGCAGCAACTTCCAGCGCCATATATTTAGCTTCGGTAGTTGACGTCGCTACGAATGATGTTTCTTTGAAAACCATGAAATCGGCTCTTGCGCAAGGACCGACACGTTCTAGAACTTGACTTTCGGTCAATTCTACATCTTACATAGTCGGCATCGGAATAACCCAGTTAGTTCAATATTATCATCGGTGGATACCATAAACCCATGTCGGGTATTCCTCCGAGATAGCGGAGAATCTTCTTTCTTGAGTCCATGTGACTCGCTTAGGATTCGCCCGAAACCGAGCGAGATACCTACAACATAAGTTATGTCGGGTCGAGTAGGCGTTAGATATAATAATGAACCAATAATAGCACGAAATTCGGTATGGTCTACTGATACTCCCTCTTTATCAAGATCAATTTTCATGTTCATGTTCATCGGGATCTTGATTGGTTTGTCGGATGTGCAACCGAACTTCTTGATGAGGTCTCGAGTGTATTTGCCTTGATTGATGAATGTTCCCTTCTCGAGATTGTTTGACTTGAAAACCGAGGAAGTAGTTCATCTCTCCCATCATTGACATCTCGAACTTATCCTTCATCATCTTCTCAAAGCCGACACGTGATGACGTTCTTCGATCCGAAGATTATCTCATCTACGTAGATCTGCACAAGTAGGATATCATCTTCCGATCGAATGTTGAATAATATGCGTTGCTCGTGCGCTTTACGAAAACCTTTCCGAAGAAGAAACTCGAGATAGGGTATCGTACCAAGCCACGGGTACTAGTTTTAACCCGTACGAGCCTTTACGAGTGCAGCAGACTGATGTCCCTGCCTGAAAGCCGGGAGGTTGTTCTACTTAGACTTCTTCTTTCACCACGCCATTCGGGAACGCCGACTTCACATCCATTTGATAAACCTGAATCACGATGTATTGCGTAGGCTAGGAATAGTCGGTGCCACCAATATTGCACATGGAGCGAAAGTCTCATCAAAATCTATTCCTTCGGTCAGCAGTAGCCTTTTTGCCACGAGTCTTGCTTTGTTCCTTACTATAACATTGTTTTCATCTTGGTTGTTCTTGAAGATCCATTTAGTTCCAATCACATGTTGATGTCGGGGTCCGTCAACAAGCTCCCATACTTCGTTTCTCGTGAGCGATTCGGCTCCTCTGCGTAGGCTATGATCCAATCGGCGTCCTTATGTGCATCCTCAACCGACCGAGGTTCTTCGGTGACAAGAAGCGAGGAATATAATGCACTTTCTCCACGATAGAATCGGATCTTGTCTTTACGCTTGTTGAAGGATCTCCAATAATCAAATCGAAGTGTGAGCGTCCGACCACGATCTACGATGTCTCAACTCTTCATCGAGATTTGTTCAACACGGATAGTAGGTGAGTTAGGCATTTCGGCCGTACTATTCGAGATTGAAGCAATTTAGTTACTAGAGTTAGGTCTCTTGAGTCACCGGGTTCAGGGCATTTAGCTCGGGGAACTTCATTTGTTCCCCCGAATTATTATCTTCGGTAGAGGTCTCGGTTACCACTTGGGTTTCTTCATCGACACTGAGTTACACAGGATTGACTATGTTCGGTAGACTCAATCTGTTCAGCCTATCGCTGGCCGAGATTCGATAGACTTGACTTATCTTCGGTTTCTTCATCGAATCATCATCCCAACAATTTGGATCTTTTCAACTTTATCTTTCGAGCTCGAGATCCACGTAGGCGATTGCGATGTCCTCGGATTGCGGGTGGAGTTCCCGCTCCCTGTCTTGTAGCATGCTCATTAAAAACAAAATGAGGGCTTTCCTCAACGCATTGGGTCCAGATAGTTAAAGACACTGAAGGCTTTGCTGACCGGGAGTATCCTAAGAAGACTCCTGTTCGACTTGCTATCAAAAGTCTTCAACCGATCCTTCCCATTATTGTGGATAAAGCACGAACACCCAAAAATATGGAAATAAGATAAAGAAGGCTTCCTGTCGTTCCATAATTCATACGGTGTCTTCTTATGTTGCTTTGTCAGTAGAGATCTGTTCTGAGTGTTACATGCAGTGTCAGTAGCTTCTGCCCAGAATTTGGTTAGGAGTCCTGAGTCTGCGAGCAGGGTTCTTCCTGCTTCTTTGAGTGTCCTATTTTTCCTTTCCGCAACCCCATTTTGTTGAGGCGTGCGCGCGGCAGACGTCTCATGCTCTATGCCTTCGACTTTTCAGAACTCTTCCACCATAAAATTTAGAAACTCGGTTCCTCCGTCACGAACGTATCTTGATGATCTTGGTGTTCTTCTCGACACTGAGCCTTTTCAGAAGCGTTGGTAACTCTGTTTTGAAGTCAGACTTGTTGGCAATAAATATGACCCGTGTAGCGCGAGTAGTCATCAATGATCACTAAAGCATACTTTTTTCCTCTGATCATCACCGGAGAGACTGGACCAAATAAATCTATATTTAGCAGCTGAAGGATTCCATCAGTAGGAGGAGATGGAACAGGAGGATTTTGATTCCTTGTTTGCTTTCCCTTGGGCATGCTTCATACTGAGTGTCTTTCTTGAATACTTCATTCGCGGTCCTCTCGCTAGAGTGTTTCTAGCTAGCTTGTTGAGCGTCTTGAAATTGAGATGGTTGAGTCTTACGTGCTAGAGCCACCCCGGTTACGTTGTCGTTCTTCGCCAACAAACAAGCTTCGGGTTCGGGTGAGTTCCGATCGGCCTACGTAGATATTCTTTTTGCGCGAACCGACAACACTTGTTTTCCCCTGTAGATTTATCAATGACATCACGAAACCGGCGCATAAAAAATCACTCTATTCGAGTTATCACAAAATTGACTAACAGAGAGAAGATTATGCTAAAGTCCATCAACATATGATACTCTTGGAACTTTGCGGTTTCAATGCTCAGTGTTCCATAGCCTCTGGTATAGCCTTTTGCGTTGTCTCCAAACTTTATTCGGGGTCCTTCTTCAGTACTATAATTCTTCAGTACATCCTTTTGGTATGTCATATGTCTTGAGCATCCATTGTCCACATACCGAGGGTCCTTGTGCACCCTGAAAGCAAAATTATATTTAGGTACCCTTTATTTTTGATTTTGGGTCCTTAGATGTTTGTTTTGGAAACCCTGATCTGTCTTACGACCCTGGTGGTCTCAGACAGTTTCTTTCCACTTTGATCAATATACTTGACCACTGGACTGGTCGATGCTGTCTTCTGAGGCTTCACGGGTTCAGGAGTCCTGATCTTCTTAGTAGGTGGACTGCTGACCTTTGCCTTCTGCACGGCTTTCTTTTTCTTCTTCTAACTCTTAGGTCCTCTCCTGACTATAGGATCATAGTAGTATGACCCATACTGAGCTGGATATGTCAGTTGCGGAAGTCCATACTAATCAGCCCACTTAGCTTTGCTAGTTCCCCCTTGACTGAACTGGGGTGATTTGGAACTGATCTTCTTGTCAGAATGCGATAGGCCGGGATAAGGTGCCTTCATCTTTTGTTTGTTCTTGGCTAAGGGGTTCAGAATCTCTGCGTTGATGGTCTCCCCTTGAACAAATCTATCAGCTAGCCGGTTTTCTGAGCGTACGGGGGCAGATGAGGAGGCTCCATGGCTGAATCCAAGTCCCTCCTTGCAGTGCTTAGGATTTTTGATTGCTAGCATCGCCTCAAGCTTCTTTTCAGCGCCCATGTACCGCTCTGTCATCAGGTTCCTGCAGACATCATCACTCTTCTTCAGCAGTTCATGCTCGATCTAAAGTCCTGACAACTCTTGCTTCAGTAGACTCAGTTCAGTATCTTTTTGAGTCAAGTCATTGGTCAGTACTGAGATCTGATCTTCTTGATGCTGAGACTTGGCCATCAGAGAGTTTATCTCCTCCCTGAGTCTCAACACAAGTCCTTCTGACTCAGTAGCAACCTAACTCTCCTGAGAAAGTCTCTGATTCTCCACTTTCAGGGTATCCAACTCCTGAAGAGTCTTCTTACCGAGGCTGCAGACTCATCCCGAATACGCTCATCGAGTAGTTCTTCATATGCGATTGCGACGTCCAGATTCTCATTTGCACCTGAAATAGTATCGTGTGAGCAGTGTGAAGAGGAGTTAAATGGAGCGTGAGTCCTCTTCTCCTGCCATGAGACACTTTTCAGCGTCTTCTTCAAGCTCTACGGCCATGAATGCTGCTTCATCGTCTAATGAATCCATAAAGGAATCGACTTCATCTGAGTCGTCTGAGAGTTCACCAGCAATATATGCTTGTCGCTTTTTGATGAACTTCTCCCTTTGAGCTTTGCGTGCTGCTCTCTCAGCGATGCCGAGCTCGGGACAATCATGCGATAGTGTCCTGGCTTCTTGCAGTCATAGCAGGTAGTGACTCTCTCTTCTTTGCTCTCGCTGTCTTTCGACTGAGCTGAGTCCTCCTATTTCCTGCATTCAGAAGTATGTGAGTCAGGAGTGCGCTTAGGTGTATATTCAGACTTACCCTTGGAGTCTCTGACGACTCTTGAGAGTTTTCTGTGCCTCTCCTTCTCTTTCTGATACTTCACGACAAGAAGCGCGTACTTCTTAGCCAGGTTTCGTTCTTGTAAGTCACTGAGTGAAGGTTCAGCCTTGCTAGAGGTTGGAGCTGCTGTGCTGACTGATGCTTTGAAGGCAAGGTCGACTTAGGTGTCAGCTTCGACTCATTTGCTTTCTTTGAGGGTAGACCAAACTCGAACTCCTCGGCTTTAAGTTACGAAAAGATATGGTCAGGAGTAACAATATCTAAATCAAAATGTCTCAGTAAAGTAGCAAAGGGAGTCCAATGACCGTCTGGCAGTACCCTCAAAATCTTGAGATTCATCTCTCGGTTGGAGAACGTCTTTCCCAGCCCGTTGATAGAGTTCATCAGATCCGTGAATCTGACATTGAGATCTTCCATGGAGTCACCAAGCATGAGAGACGTTCACCAGTGCGCTCTGATACCAATTGTAGGTCCCGAGATTAAACGTTCAGGTATAGAGGGGGGTGAATACACACGAAAACAATTTCTCAACTTTAAACACGAGCAGTCCTTTTCGGGAGAGTGTCGTCTCGAACAAGTTCGGTAGACCAAATAAGTTGTTCTGGATCGTGTGGTAGAGTGGCTCACTTCACCGAGGCTCGCTTAGGCGACTTGAGTCAGAATTTAGTACCGTTCAAATGAAGTTCAGTATAGGGCGGAAATGTGTAGGCCGAAATATAGTTGAGTTTAGAAAACATCTTTAATAAAACAGTTTTAGTATGTTAGTGCAATCGATTAAGCTTTCTTTGAAACTCGGTTGAATGATTTTAGAAATTCTTTCGGTATGCGCGTAATCAATGCAACGGTTAAAAACGAGAAAAACAAACACGAGAACACAAGCGAGTTTTAAAGTGGTTCAGATCCTACAATCCTACGTCCACTATCCCGAAAGATCAGGAAGCTATGTATTATACTGAGATAGTCTCTGTTGGGTGATGATTCCATCCTCAGCACTGTTACTCTTAGTGGGAAATGATTCGGTCTTAGACACTGATCTTAAGCTCAGTAGCCTTGTGCTCGTACTTGCACGAAGATTTGAAGATCCCAAAACCCTATCTCGATTGGTGAACCATTACGTTGTATATGTTGTTTGTCTCGAGGTTTCGGACTCGGTAGACACTGCTCTGGTCAGGCGCTCGGCAGCTTATACGCCTCAAAGCACCGGTGTAGAAGACTCGGTGATCTTGGACTCGGCAAGAGCGATATGCGAGAGAGTCGATTGAACCGAACTCGGCGGGGTAGTTCACTTGGACTCGAGCTGATCTTCGGCAGACTTATCTCGTTGTCTATCTCCGAATACAAGGTCGGACTCGAAGCATCGGGAGACAATCTTACGAACGTCGAGATCTTTTGAAATGCAATCAGCATAGTCATATACGAGGAAGAGAGAAGTCGGCTTCAATTAGCCTCGAAGTCTCGTATTGTCTCAACCACCTTATTCACCTCGAGAAATGACAAGCATACACGTGTCATCCTACCTACTAAAGCTGCAAGTCAACACTTTCCGAAAAAGGAGGAAAAGCGGCATTACGTTACCTACGTCAAAAAGAGCCGTTTGCTACCAAAAGAGAGAGAGAGAAGAAGATCGACTCCAACGGATCTATTTCAATCTACGCTCTATAAATAGAGGGATTATTCAAGAAGAATACACCGAATGCACGAACCACAAAGCCAAAAATCCAGAAAGCAGTCGACGAGCAAAGAACCAAAAAAAAAAAAATTCTTAGCAAGAACTTGAAGAACAATCTTCCGGCGAAAGACTACATTCTAGCTCATAGGGAATCAAGCTAAACCGACATATAAAGCCTCTAGTATCCAAATCGACGTTACACGAACTCAAAGCTTACCTTCAGCTGTTCGTCGATCTAGAAGCTACTCTCTCATATTCCCTATCCCTCTAACCCTAAGCTCAACTTGTTCTTATCTATAACTTAGACGAAGGAGTTCATCTTTGAACACGATCCTTATTGTATAAGGACTCCTTCTTACGTTGGAGAAAGTTTGTCAAACACTTTAAGTTTGATCGTTGTAACCGAGACTTGGATCGATATAAAAACCAAGACGCGGCTTTGCCCAGTGCGCAAGGCGACTGAGACTAACTCAGGATAAATAATAGCCTCCTGATCTATCGGGACAGTGGACGTAGGATTTGAGCGATATCTGAACCACTTTAAAATCTCTGTGTCGTTTACTTACTATTGCATTGACTTTACTATTCATACCGAACATCATTTCTTAAAATCAATCAACTGTCTCAGCATACTGAACTGAATATCTGCTGAACTGAGACTTTCATAAAACGTTTTCACCACTCAACTGATTTGGGCCTACACACATTTCCGCACGTTGAACTCTTACTGTAGATACTGAATTTCTGACTCAATCAGCTAGCAGGTCTCAGTAGAGTCAGACTCTTTGCCGCACACGATTCAGAACAAGCTTGTTTGGTCAAGCTGACCTTTGATCGAGACACCATCCTGAATAGGACTCTTCGTGTTCGAAGTTGAGAAATCGAATCGGGTGTATTCACCCCCCTCTACACTGACCGTACACTCGGGACCAACAATTGGTATCGGAAGCGGGAGTTCCTTAAGACTCTTGTCACTTTGAGACGGTCCATTCGAACGGATCCGGAGGAAAAGCGTTTTCATCTGCATATCACTCTACATTCATATCATTATTTTTTCATGGCTGATATGTCGGGTATAAGAATGGTACCCATGTTCTTGGTGGAGAATTATGGAGTATGGCGAGTCGGAATGGAAGCACATCGACATCCCTGCATGACGAGTATGAACGAAGTGCTTGAAGATGGACCTATCGTTCCCATGATCGATAGTGTTGTAACTCAAACCGAAGGAGGAGGAATGGTGGACCGGGAAGAACATCCCCCTAAAGACGAAGTCTCTTCACTCCCGAAGAGAAGAAGCTTCACAATCTAGGCCGAGTCGCCGAGAATGCCCATACTAACCACTCTTAGCGATTCTTATCTTGACGGGGTTCGGGAATGCAAAACCGCTAAAGAACTCGGGATGCTCTAGCACTACCGAGTCGAGGGACTCGAGAAGATTAAAGCGAATAAACTAGCGCTGGAACTCTAAAAGCCGGAAAGCTTGTCTCTCATGCTGGTGACAAAATCGAAGATCGAACGTCAGTTACCAATCGATGAACTCAATCAACGAGTGGGAAAGACATTCAACAACCGAGAAATGAATCTAAAGATACTGAGGGCACTGCCGGACGGACACTGGACACCTTTTGCCACTCTATTGCGACATTCTGATTTAGATGTTGTCTCTCCTAACCATATCTTTTCAGAATTACAGGCAGAGGAGTTTGAGTTCGACGGACCTCAACGAAAGCGGAGCCGAAGGCGACACAAAGATTGACCATGCTTTCAAAGCGTCAGTCAGCACAGCATCTCCCGCGATGAGCAAGACGACGAGTAAGACTGAACCTTCACTCAATGATCTACAAGAAGGAAGTCTCGCTCAGAAGTATGCGCTGCTCTGTAAAGTATCAGAAGGAGAAAGAGAGGCGTAGAAGGCCGACTAAAGCGTCCTGAGACACAAAAGGTAAGTCAGAATATACACCAAAACGCTCTCCGACTCACAATCTTACGAATGCGAGAAAGAAAGATGACTCAAGCACCCTCAAGGGATAGTGCAACCAAAGAAGAAAAAGTCATCACTTGCTACTGCCGCAAAAAGCGGGACATTATCAATATGATTGTCCTGAGCTCAGTAGTGCTGAACGCGCAGCACTAAGGCAAGGAGAGAGAAATTCGCCCAGAATAGACAATCCTACATAGCTGGCAAAATCTCAGACGACTCAGAAGAGGTCAACTCCTTTATGGATTCATCGGATGATGATGCAGCTTTCATGGCCCTAGAACTTGAAGCTGAAGAACAACTGAAAAGTGCCTAATGGCAGGCGAAGAGGATGAGGTAAACTCTCTTAAACCAGTCAATTCCTCTTCACATTGCACACACGACACTATTTCAGGTGCAGATGAGAATTTGGATGTCGCAACCGCATACGAAGAATTGCTCGACGAACAAATTCAGATGAGTCTGCAGCTCAGTAAGACTCTTCAGGAATTGGATACCCTGAAAGTGGAGAATCAGAGACTTTCTCGGGAGAGTCGGGGTTGCTACGAGGCCGAAGGACTTGTGTTGAGACTCGGGGAGGAGATAAACTCTCTGATGGCCAAGTCTCAGCATCAAAAAGATCGAATTTCAGTTTTGACCAATGACTTGACTCAGAAAGATATCTTGAACCGAGTCTGTCTGAAGCAAAAGCTGTCGAGGACTTCGGACCGAACATGATGCATCAAGAAAAGTGATAATGTCTGGAGGAACGATGACCGAGAGGTACATGGGCGGCGAAAAGAAATTGGAGGCTATGCTAGCAAGCAACAAGCCAAAGCACTGCAAGGAAGGACTTGGATTCGGCCCGGAGAGCTTCCTCGTCGCCTTGATACACTCGAAGTGCGTCTTACCGATAGGTTTGTTCGAGGGGAAACAATCAATGCAAATCCTCCGAACCCCTCGGCCAAAGGACAAACGAGAAGATGAAAGCACCTCATCCTAAGTATCGGTACTGCGACCGGAAGATCGCACCCGGACACCCCGGTTCGATCAAGGGGAACTAGCAGAGTTAAGTGGGCTGATCAGTATGGACCACCTCAGTTGACACATCCAGCTCAGTATGGGTCATATTATTATGATCCTATAGTCAGAAGAGGTTCCAAAAGTCAGAAGAAACAGAAAGCCGCACAGAAGGCAAAGGTCAGCAGTCCACCAGCTCAGAAGATTAGGACTCCTGAACCTGAGAAGCCTAAGAAGTCACCTGTGACCAGTCCAGTGGTCAGATATGTTGACTCTAGTGGAAAGAAGATGTCTGAAACCACCAGGGTTGTTAGACAGATTTGGGTTATTAAAACTAACATCTAAGAACCCAAAATCAAAAATAAAAGTACCTGAATATAATTCTGTTTTGCAGGTGCGCAGAGACCCATGGTATGTGGACAGCGGATGCTCAAGACATATGACATACCAAAGGAGTCTACTGAAGAATTATATCACTAAAGAAGGACCCAGAATTGAGTTCGGAGACAATGCAAAAGGCTATACTAGAGGATATGGAACACTCAAGCATTGAGGCGCCAAAGTTCCAAGAGTATCATATGTTGAAGGACTTCAAGCATAACCTTCTCTCGTTAGTCAATTTTGTGATAACTCAAATAGAGTGGTATTTGACGCCGGTTTCGTGATGTTATTGATAAATCTACGAGGAAAACAAGGTGTTATCGGGTTCGCCTTGAAAGAACATATATGTTCTTGATGGAACTCATTGAAACTCGAAGCTTGTCTCGTTAGCAAAAAAATGATAATCGAACGGGGTGGCTATGGCATAGAAGACTCGGCCATCTCAACTTCAAGACGCTCAACAAACTAGCAAGAGACACTCTAGCAAGGGGACCGCCGAATGAAATATTCAAAGAAAGACACTCGGTGTGAAGCATGTCACGAAGGGAAAGCAAACAAAGAATCAAAATCCAACAGTTCCATCTCCTTCCACCGATGGAATCCTTCGGTACTACATATGGATTTGTTCGGTCCGGTCTCCCCAGTGACGATCGAGGCAAGAAATATGCATTAGTGGTCATAGATGACTACTCGCGCTACACATGGGTCATATTCATTGCCAACAAGTCTGACGTCAAAACAGAGTTACCAACGCTTCTGAAAAGGCTCAGTGTCGAGAAGAACACCAAGATCAGAAAAATACGTTCAGACAGAGGAACTGAGTTCCTTAATTCCATGGTAGAGGAGTTCTGCCAAGCAGAAGGCATAGAGCATGAGATTGCAGCTGCACGCACACCTCGGCGAGAATGGAGTTGCCTGAACGAAAAGAACGAGAACTCTAAAAGGCGGCTAGGACTCTACTCGCAGGACTCGGGACTCCCGGCCCAAATTCGGGCGAAGCTACTGACACTGCATGTTACACTCAGAACCGATCTTTACTGACAAAGCAGCATGGAAGAACACCATATGAACTATGGAACAGCAGGAAGCCTTCTCAATCTTATTTCCATATCTTTGGTTGTTCATGCTTTATCCACATTAATGGGAAAGATCAGCTGAAGACTTTTGATAGCAAGTCGGATCGGGGAGTATTCTTAGGATACTCTCGGGTCGACAAAGCTTTCGAGTATTCAACTATCGGACTCTTTGCGTGGAGGAAAGCCCTCATGTTGTTTTTAACGAGTTTGTTACGAAGACAGGAGTAATAACTCAAATTTCGAATCGAGGACATCGGTAGACTGCCTACGGGATCTAAGCTTAAAGGACAAACCACGAAAAGATCCAACTATGTTGGGATGATGATTCGACGAAGAAACCGAAGACAAATCTGCTGAATCTCAACCAGCAGAGCAAGTAGGCTGAGCGATTGATTCTCCCGGAACAGAATCAATCCCGGGTAACTTCGGGTCGATGAGGAAACCATTGAGGTAACCTGAGACCACTACGAGAATAACAACTTCGGGGGGGAACATCTAGTAACGTTCCCGAGAGAATGCCCTGAACACGGTGACTCGGTAGACCATACTCTTATCACTGAAATTCTTCAATCTCAGAATAGTACAACTGAAATGCCTAACTCACCTACTATTTGTGTTGAACAAATTTCAGATGAAGAGCTGAAACTTCGTAGATCATGGCTCGATGCTCACACTGCTGATCTAATCATTGGAGATCCCTCAGCTAATGTCAAGACAAGATCCAGATTCTGTCAAGGAGAAAGCGCATTATTTTCCCCGCTTCTTGTCTATTGAAGAGCCTCGGACCATTAAGGATGCATTAAAGGATGCTTGGACGGATCATAGCTATGCGAGGAGGAGCTGAATCGGTTTACGAGAAACGAAGTGTAGGAGCTTGTAGACGAGACCCCGTCATCAACATGTCATTGGAACCAAATGGGTCTTCAAAAACAAGCGAGATGAAAACAACGTTATAGTAAGGAACAAAGCAAGGCTCGTGGCTAAAGGCTCTTGTCAGTTTGAAGGAATAGATTTCGATGAAACTTTCGCTCCGGTTGCAAGATTGGAGGCAATTAGACTATTCCTAGCCTACGCAACACATCAAAGATTCGGAGTTTATCAAATGGATGTCAAGTCTGCGTTCACGAATGGCGTCTTTGAAAGAAGAAGTCTATGTGGAACAACCGCCCGGCTTTCAGCGAGGACATCAAGTATATAGACTCGGAAAGGCTACGTATGGGTTAAAACAAGCACCCGGGGCTTGGTACGATACCACTGTCCGAGTTTCTTCTTCGAAAGGTTTTCGAAAGGCACGATGGAGCCGCACTCTATTCAAAGCATTCGCCGGAAGAAGACTTATTACTTGTGCAGATCTACGTGGATGACATCATATTCGGATCAAAGAATGCCATCATGTGTCAACAATTTGAAAAGATGATGAAGGATAAGTTCGAGATGTCAATGATGGGAGAAATGAACTACTTCCTTGGTTTTCAAGTCAAGCAATGCGAAAAGGGAACGTTCATCAATCAAGGCAAATACACTCAAGACCTCATCAAAAGATTCGGCCGCACATCCGGCAAATCTATCAAGATCCCGATGAATACGAATATGAAGATAGATCTTGATAAAGAGGGAGTATCGATAGACCAAACCGAATATCATGCTATAATTGGTTCATTATTATATTCAATGGCTACTCGTCCGACATAACTTATGTTGTAGGTGTGCGTGCTCGATTTCGGGCGAATCAGGCGAGCCATATGGACTCAAGCAAAGAAGATTCTCCGCTATCTCCAAGGAACACGACATGGGTTTATGGTATCCGCTGATGATAATATTGAACTAAGCGGCTATTCCGATGCCGACTATGCGGGATGTAGAATTGACCGAAAATCAACTTCGGGAACATGTCGGTTCCTTGGCGGCAAAGTGATCTCATGGTTTTCAAAGAAACAGCATTCGGTAGCTACGTCGACTACGACGGCGAATACATGGCTGCCGGAAGTTGTTGCGCCCAAATCCTTTGGGCGAGACAACGGCCGAGAGACTATGGCGTCATTCGAGAATGAAGTGCCGATCTTCTGCGATAGTACCAGTGCCATTGCATTCACTCAGAATCCTGTACTACACACGAGATGCAAGCACGTAGACATCAGACATCACTTCATTCGTGACCATGTCGAAAAGAAGGATATCGAGGATGGAAAAGATCCATCTCGACAAGCAACGGGCTGATATGCGACCAAGCCTCTAGGCGAATCCGATTCGGAGAACTTTCGGTAGAGCTAGGTCCGTTGGATCCTGCCGACCCCGGTCAGAAGAAGGTTCCATGAGAGGACCATTTCGGTAAGAGGGGAATGTTCACTCTCGATGCTGAATGTATTCGATGCGTAGAGATTCAGAAACCATCTACACGAGGTATCAGCTGACTACTATGTTCAGCTGACAGGTTTGCGTATCTCTACTCAGTAGTAATTTATATTACAGAACCTTGCATTTATGACAAAGATTCAGCATGATAACAATATCTCTTGGTTTGTCTTTATTGTTAACGGATTTCATTTAATGCACGACATTCCATACATAAGCTTGCTGAACTCTGTGCGCATTTAATGCATGTCTTTTCACAGTTACTACTTAGGCTATTTTACAACTAGCTTTGAACTAGGCGGCATATGTGATCATTACCTATAATATAACTTCTAATCTTGACCGTCCATTCTATAAAGCAGTTTAAACACAACCTTTGATCAAATAACTGTTCATCTTCACGTTTGATATATATTTGATCATATCTTCTCAAACAGCCATTAGCATACTCCAAATCTTTCAAATCCGAAAAATCCGAGATTTGCAAAAGCAATCCTTACTTGCAACTTCATCTTCATATCTTATCTCGATTTTCTGGTATGCCTATGAGAAGCTATTCTTGTATTCTCGTATTTTTTTTTCGGTATCACTACGAAGCAACTGTTCTAACTAAGAATCGATCTTCGATAAATCTCTTGTAATAGGTACTATGGCGGGTATTTTTGTAGATGCCCCTGACAACATGGAGGAGATCCTCAGCAAAGGCCGTGTCTGGTGCGAACCAGTCATGGGAATACATGGATGAAGTCTTTACATACCTCAGAGGATCTGGTCTGGAAGAATTTCTATCAAGGAAGCCCACTTACTTCCTTCCTTGACAAGTGGCGGAGATATATCTGAACTCTGATTCCGTTAGAGGAGATATTGTAGCGAGTTTTGTTGTTCACGCTATTGGCGATGCGTCGAAGATTCTGAAGTAGATATCGATCAAGCAAGCACTGAAGAAGAGCTTCAATCTTCCATCTGAAGGCATTAGTACTATAGGCTATAACGACGACTCAGTAGAGGAATACCTGACGGTATTCTGTGGCAAGCCTACAACCTTCAGAGCAGCCTTCCCGAAGAACGCAATGCTACCACGGTTCGGAGCGTTGGCCTACATCGTCGCGCGATTCTTGACGAGCCAAGGCGGCTCCTTCGATCAGGTCTCTCGACCTAAGATCCACTTGATGATGGCAATTTATGATTGTGCCAAGGTCAAGCTGGACCGAGTTCTTCATCCGGGAATTTATGGCTCAAGCGACCAAGTTTGACAAGCCCACGCGTACTGCGAGCGCAAGAGGCAAATTACTTTATGGGCTAAAGCTGTCAGTTATGATTGAAGACTTCTGTGGCTCTGAGCAAATCACCTATGACGACAAGGAGTACTTCAACATAAAGAAAGTTCGGTTTCACAATAGGACTGCGGCCGCTTCGGCCAAATCGGGTCGGGCCCTCGGCAGTGACTCGGCGGGCGAGTCTCGGAAGGCTACTCCAACAAAAAGGAGAACGCCTCCAGCAAAAACCCCAAAGGCACCGGCTAAGAAACTGAGGAAAGCCAGCAATGTGCCTGCTGAACCTGAAGCCCCTGCTGAACGGGCCACTCAGCAAACTACTCAGCTCCAGAGGCTGATAGATGAATCTGAGTCTTCTGAGAAGACTCAATCAGTGGAGAAGGGAGTCTCCACTGAAGAACCAATTGAGATGGAACAAGGGGAGGCTACCACAGTGAAGAAATTCAACGCCTTGACAGCCCCCTCGCAGTTCCTCCACTCGGCAGTGCGCCACTCGCTGAGACTCGAGGCGTCTCCACTGGTGGAATGCGAGACGGCATCCGAAGAAGAAACAATCGGGATGGAAGCGTCAGTGATTCTATCCAGAGCATCCCGAGAAATTCTTCAACTAATTCCAGAGCTTGCTGACTACTCAGATCTGATGCAAATTACAAAATCAGCAAGGCTCCACATGTTGCTGCGACATCAGGAGTGGCCTCGTCTACAACGCTTAGTTCTTCACTACACTGTCGGCCGGCTTAATGAAGAAGAACCGAGACCGAGAGAACAGATAGGCTATTCGAGCACGAAGACCTCGGTTCAATGGACAATCGAGGGCTGCGATGCTTGGCTATGATACATGATCGACGGCTTGCCTCCGGCCCAAAGCACCCCGGATGGGTCGGACCACGACGACCCACCTTGATGATTCGAGCCCCGGAAGAGACGATGAGGGAAATCCCCGAGAACAAGGATACACTCACTGCAGAAGCTCGCGTCCACCCAGTATCCTTGGATCTGTGAAGTCGACAACTGGTACCTCAGCATCCACAGAGCCCGCTCAGCTCTTGTTGAAATCTGCATTCGAGGTAGCGCCCAGCCCACATCGTCGACGTTCCAAATATGTGGCGAAGGCTATCAAAAGCCAAGGCACTCGAGGCCGTGCCCTCACCAAGGCGGTCCACAACGTGTGGAAGAAGCTGCTGAAGCCACCGCTACCGAGCTTCGTGGGTGAAGTCTTCTATATCTCAATCGATCGCCCACGATGTCTCTGCGCTTATCTCAAAAGCACTGGCTCAGCAGCAAGACAAATTTGAATCTCATCTCAGGATCTTTCAGGAGAGCCAAGCCAAACTACTTGAGGAATTTCAGGCTTCCAAATTGGCTCATACTAAAGCTATTCCTGAACAATCCCGAGCCACGAGACATAAGACTTGATAATATTCAAGCTGGTCCTGGAGGATAAGATCTACGAGAAGGCTGAATGAGTTTAAGGTTGCAGGTGAACTCTCCTACAAGCAATACGATGAAGCTCGACTTCGAGAGGAACGAGCTGCATGAGGCAGCGAGGACTTAAAGGATCAAATTCGATCGCTGTCAACCTCCTTCAACGGCCTTGCGAAAAAGGTACTTATCCCTACCCATTTGCTATTGATGATGCCAAAAGGGGGAAAGTAAAAGAGGGAAGGAAAAGAGTACCGAGCCGACAAAAGGCAAGAAACGAGTACCGAGAAGCCTACTCCTACTTCTAAGGGGGAAGCTACACTGAAGTCATCTCGGACTCGGACTCGGACGGGTGAGGCCCGGTGTGTCCCAGCTGCGAGCACATCGCGACCGGCCCCAGTGGCTCGAGATCCCGGGCTACTCATGCAACCCCGACTCCTACCGATATCATCAAGGAGGTTGCGAGTATCTGCTGAACGAGGAAGAGGACTCGAGATAGTGAAGAAGAGGTTCCTCTACCTCCACTGTTCGGGGAAAAGGTAAGAAAGTAATGGATCTCCCGACCCCTCCAAAGAAAGAAGAAAACCAAGAGATATATTTCGCCGAGGAGGAGGCTCGGATAGCGGCCGATGAGAAGCTCGCTAGGGAGATTGCCGATCTTTGAAGCTGCCAACAAGCCAAAGTCTAAGCTTGCTAAAGGAAAGACAAAGGCACCAAGCACGCGGTGGAAAGAAGAAAGCGCACGCTAGGTTGCCTCCCGGAAAAACTCATAATCGAGGATGATGAAGATAGGGAGAGGCAACAACAACAGCAAAAAGGCACTCAGCAGCAAGGTACGTCCAAAAACAAATACAGTACCTCTGCTGACTCTGAACAAGCTCCTCAGAAGCCTCAAGAGCAAGATGCAGAAATTGAAGCAATATTCGCTCAGATGGAGAGATATCTCTACCGAGGAGAGGAAGCTAGACAGTTAGAGGCTGCCAGGGCGAGAGGATACATGTGGCGGACCTCGAGGCACTCGGAATGATCGAGCAAGAGGCCAGCCGAGAGTTCCTTCGAAAGCGACATTCCTTATCGATACAGAAGGTTCAGGAAGCCAACTGATCTGAAAACACATAGATGGCCGAGATCAGACGAATGGATGCATATTCAGTTCAATCAAAGATGGGAATCGGCCAAGATTGAGTTTATCAAGAGAAATTATTTCTGGAGATTCTGGCTTGAAATGTCTAAGGCTGATGCCTACGTCGAATGGATGGTACATTCTTGAACACGATCTTTACCCATATTTGCACGAGTCGTAGCGAAGGGGTAGTAGTCAGCGTTCCTGAAGCAAGAATCATTCCTCCACCCAGAAGACAAGACGACTCAGTCCATCTCGGAGTGATTGAACAAGAAGTGAAGAATGCTGCGATGAACAGAGGTCTAGAACAAGATGATCCGGCGAGACTTAGCCGAATACTTGAAGCCGAGGAAGAACACGTTCGGGAATGTATGGAGTCCCATTTGCCCGAAGATCAATCTCAAGGTTTCATGAATAGGATTCAGCAGTTTAAGGGTTCTCCTCCTTAGTTCTCTTCTTAGCTTAGCAAGATTTGTATTGTACTTAACTGACTATCATATATATACAATCTGCTTTTTGGCTTTGACAACTACTTGTTGTCTAAATAGCCGTGTTTGCTTTATGCTTTAACACTCAGAATCACTGAAGTGATTACTGACACACACACACTTTGTTTATTTTTCTGTCAGTTTTTGCTCGGTTAGATTTCTAATAGACTAGACGTTCATAGAGTTATTATTTCTTATCGGGGGAAATTTTTGCATGGGGGAAACTGTTGTAAAGGGGGAAATTGTTCTGCTCTGTCTCCCTCAGTAGTCTAGCACTTACCAGACAACTCCACTGATCCTTCTTGTAATTATGTAAGGAGCTCTGTTCCTGAGTAAGTTAGTGTTTAGCATAGATGATAGGTTTTGGCATCATCAAATAGGGGGAAATTGTTGGGTGATGATTCCATCCTCAGCACTGTTACTCTTAGTGGGAAATGATTCGGTCTTAGACACTGATCTTAAGCTCAGTAGCCTTGTGCTCTGTACTTCTCTGAAGATTTGAAGATCCCAAAACCCTATCAGATTGGTGAACCATTACGTTGTATATGTTGTTTGTCTCTGAGGTTTCAGACTCAGTAGACACTCTGCTCTGGTCAAGGCGCTCAGTAGCTTATCTGCCTCAGCACCAGTGTAGAAGACTCAGTGATCTTGGACTCGGCGAGAGCAAAGATATGCGAGAGAGTCAGTTGAACTGAGCTCAGCAGGAGTAGTTCACTGGACTTAGAGCTGATCTTCAGTAGACTTATCTCAGCTGTCTATCTACTGAATACAAGGTCAGACTCGGCATCGGCAGACAATCTTCTGAACTGTCAGATCTTTTTGAAATGCAATCAGCATAGTCATATACGAGGAAGAGAGAAGTCAGCTTCAATTAGCCTCAAAGTCTGTACTGTCTCAACCACCTTATTCACCTCGAGAAATGACAAGCATGCACATTTCGAGAGTTATTTCAATAATTCCTTTGTTCCTCAGTAGAATAGAACTTGACGTACAACTCCATTAATTCTACTTGTAATACTTGTAAGGAGTTTGTATCTGATAGTTTGTAGTGTTAGGTTTTGGCATCATCAAATAGGGGGAAATTGTTGGGAGATGATTCAGCAGTATATTGTTTAGAAGATTTGGCTGATCCCAAAACCCTAATTTGATTGGTGAACCATTCCTTTGTAATTGTAACGCCTTGGTCTCTAAGAGTTTCAGACTCAGTAGACTTGCCTTCAGCATGGTCCAGGCTCAGAGTTCTGTTTACTGAACTTCAGTAAGCTATCAGCCTCAGTACTATGGTGTGAAGACTCAGTAGTGCTGGACTTAGCAGGAGCAGCATACTGAGAGGTGTTCAGATTCAGTAGTGCTGGACTCAGCAAGAGCAACATACTGAAAGAGTAAGTAGAACTGGACTCAGCAGTAGTAGTTCACTAAGCTCAGAATCGACCTTCAGTAGAGTTGGGCTTAGCAGGAGTATACTACTGAACCCCCGGTCAGACTCAGCAATGGCCTGATAGTCTCCTTGATTGACAGAAGTCTTCAAGTTAAATCAGTAGTGTTGTCCGAAGTTGTACACATCAGAGAAGTTAGCTTCAGTATCTTCCTTGAAGTTTGGATGTCTCAACAACTTTCTACACCTCAACCAATGAAAAGCAGCCAGCTGTCAAAGTTCTGCTAAAAAGCTGCAAGTCAACTACTTTCCTGAAAAAGAGGGTAGACTCTGCACGATTTCAAAAGAGCTGTTAGCTACCCAAAGAGAGTGACACGTGGACAGTTCATCGCCAACGGATCTATCCATAGCTCACCTCTATAAATAGAGGGAAAATCAAATCGAAGAACACACGGAATTTACGAGAATTGAACGAACAATAACACAAGCTTTTCGCAAGAAATTCAGAGAAATAGTCAACGCGAAAGGCAAATACTCGGCTCTAGGGAACCAAGCTTCATAGAATTAAAGTCTCTAGTATCCAAGTGATAGAACACGAACCCAGAGAGATTATTCCTCACTGTTCTTCACTCTAGAAGACTCTTTGTTGGTCCCGAGATTAAACGTTCAGGTGTAGAGGGGGGGGGGGTGAATACACCTGAAAATAATTTCTCAACTTAAAATGCGAACAATCCTTTTCAGGAGGATATCGTAGTGAACAAGTTCAGTAGACCAAATAAGTTATTCCGAATCGTGTGGCAGAGTGACTGACTTCACTAAGGCCTGCTAGCTGACTTAGGTCAGAATTCAGTACCGTTCAGCTGAAGTTCAGTATAGTGCGGAAATATGTAGACCCAAATTCAGTTGAGTTAGAAAACGTTTTTATGAAAACTGTTTCAGTATATTAGTGCAATCTATTAAGCTTTGCTGAAACTCAGTTGAATGATTTTGAAAGATATTTTCAGTATGAACAGTAATCAATGCAACAGTAAAAACACATAACACAAGCAATTTTAAAGTGGTTCGGATCCAACAATCCTACATCCACTGTCCCGAAAAGATCAGGAGACTATTTTATTATACTGAGTTAGTCTCAGTCGGTTTGTGCACTGGACAAACACTGGTCTTGAGATTTATACTGAGCAAGTCTCAGTTTACAAGATATCAAACTTAAGTGGTTGGCAAACTCTCCAATAATGAAGGAGTCCTTTACAATAAGGATCAGTTCAAAGATGAACTCCTTCGTTCTAAGCTATTGATATAGTTTGCTGAGCTTAGGTTAGAGGGAAAGGAAACGAGAAAGGTGGCTTCTAGGGCGACGAACGGTTAAGTATAGACTTTGGATTTGTATTCAGTCGCTTGGAAACTAGAGGCTTTATGATCTGATTCAGCTCGGTTCCCTATGAGCAAGTATGTCGCCTTTCGCTGGAGATTACTCTATGAAGTTCTTGCGGAAAGCTTAAGTCGTTTCTAAGTTCCTCGTGAATGATCTTGTGTTCTTCATTTTTTTTAGGTTTCGTCAGCTTCATTTTGAAATCTTCCCTCTATTTATAGAGCAGAGACATGGATAGATCCGTTGGAGACGACGATCCATGTGTCTCTCTCTTTTGGGTAGCCAACGGCTCTTTCAAAGTATGGTGACAGAGTCCTTTCCCTCCATTTCTAGAAAGTTGTTGGCTTGCAGCTTTAATCAGAAAAGTAGACAGCTGGCCGCTTGTCATTGGTCGAGGCTGAAGAAAGTAGGTGAGACAAACAGACTTCAAGGTAGATCTGAAGCTGACTTCTTACACCTCGTATGACTCTGCTGATTTTACTTATGAGATGTCCTGACAGTCAGAAGACTGTCTAGCCGTTGCTGAGTTTGATCTATGTTCAGTAGCATACTCCTGCTGAGTTCAGCTCTACTGAAGATCAACTCTGAGTTCAGTGAACTACTCATGCTGAGTTCAGTTCTACCGACTCCTTTCGATATCTTGCTCCTCGCCGAGTCCGGTACTACGAGTCTTCTTCTTATGGTACGGAGGCGATAGTCTGCTGAAGAACCAGCGGACAGAACTGAGTGCCTGAACCAAGTCAAAGAGTGTCTACTGAGTCTGAAACTCTCAGAGACAGAACAACAATTACAACTGAATGAGTTCATCAGTCAAAGTAGAGTTTTGGGATCTTCAAATATACTGAGCACTAGGCTACTGAGTTATCTCCCAACAGTTTGTGGGGTTACTGAATCATCTCCCAACACTCTTCTTGTTCCTTTTCCCTCTATCCTAAGCTCCACTGAAATATCCATAGCTTAGAACCGAAGGATTTCATATCTAGAACTGTTCTTATTGTAAAGAACTCCTTCACTGTTGGAGAATCCTTCAAACATTTTTGTTTGAACCTTGTAAACTGGGACTTGCTCAGTATAATCTTCAAGGCCGTGTTTGTCCAGTGTACAAACCAATTGAGACTAACTCAGTATAATAAAATAGCCTTCTGATCTTTTTGGGACAGTGGACATAGGATTGTTGATATCCGAACCACTTTAAAATCTCTGTGTTCATTTACTGTTTCATTGATTTACTGTTCATACTGAAAACCCGTTTACAAAATCATACAACAGAGTTTCAGAAAAGCTTAACTAAGTGCACTAATCTACTAAAACGGTATTACTAAAAATGTTTTCAACTCAACTGAATTGGGCCTACACTATTCCGCACGCTACTGAACTCTTATTGAACAGTACTGAATTTTGACATCAGTCAGCCAGCAGGCCTCAATATAGTCAGTCACTCTATCCACGCGATCCAGAACAGCTTGCCAGGTCTACTGAATTTATTCAGCAAGACAATTTCCGAAATCGGATTGTTCACGTTCTAAGTTGAGAAAACGTTTTCAGCTCTGCACTTCAGTAGTAAGGTTAGTCAACGTCTTCGTCTGAGCCTCAGTGAACTTACTCCACTTAGTGTTCACATCATTGGCAAGCGATATGTTCTTATGGGCTTGACGCTTAATAACCTTTTTTATGGACTCCGTGTTGATGTCCTTGAGCTCAGCAGCTTGATATCTGCTCTATTTCTTCAACTGAGTCTTGGACGGAGTCGGGATGATCGTGCCAGATTCTGGAGGAGGTGGCGGCTGATCATCCTTTGGAGTGTTGCCCTCAGCAGATCCTCACAGGTTTGCATCCTTAGGTGGGTCAGTTGGAGGAGGAGGAGGAGGAGGCGGCTGAGTTGGAGAAGATGACTCGCGCTGAGTCCTGATGCCAAGGAGCATTAGCATGGCAGCCCTGAGATCCTCTAAAGAGGCAATGTCGGCTGGCTTGCCATAGACAATTTTCTCCTAAAGATGTTGTTCCTCCTGAGCTAGCTCAGCTACCGTCTGTTGGCTGATCGACTCTTCGAGCAGGTCCCACTCTAGGAACCTTAGACGCATCTGCACTCGAGCCCAGATAGCTATATCCATGAGATCCTGATGGTCTTGGATCTCTGCAATCTCAGCAGCAACCTCTTCAGTGGCTCTGCTCTTAGCCAGAAGAATGGAGGTTGGGATGGAAGAGGAGACCTCAGCAAATGGGGTTGGCTCAGCTTGAGTCTCTGGCTGAATCTCCTCTAAGTTCACTCTCTTCACCTTCTCTTTCAAGGTCACATTCTCTTTACCAGACCTTGAATCTTCAATGGAGATGGGTGTTGGAGCGACTGAAGACTCTGACTTCTTCAGTGTCTTGCGCTTCTTCTGCTGAACCTGCTGAGTAGGGCGGGGATCCTGAGTGATCTCCAGAGGACGTTTAGAAGCAAGTCCTTGCCCTATAGACTTCTTAGCGGATGCTGAATTCAGAAACTTCACCAGCTTCTGATCGAAGTAATAGGCATCAGCGAATGATACTCTCTCTGGGCAGTCATCCTCGATCAAGATACTAACTTTAGTTCCGTAGAGGAGTTTACCTTTAGGCATCAGTTGCATGCCTTCTTCACAGTTAATAAATTTCAAAGACTGCGCCTTGAACTCTTAACGGAAGAAAGCAATCCAGTACACGGGTGCTCCGTCCATGATCGCCATGATCGCCATCATGATCTGGACATGAATGTTGGAAAGTTGGTCATAGGAGCCTGCTGAGCTGGTCAAGATGTGGTTGACTATGTACGCCAGACCACGATACTGAGGTAGCAGCTGACTCTTAGGAAAGACAGCTTTGAAGACGATATTCTCATGACCATTGAACCGGCAGAGATATTCTTCCACGAAGGATTCCTTGTATCGAGCAAGGGAAATCCTTTCATCTTCAAGATTAAAACTGCGATGAAGACGAGTCGCAACATCAATCTGGGTGTCCTGGTCCTCCAACAAATTTGGTCGCACCTCGTGCCTGGAGAGGATGGAAGAAATCTGACACTGATCGTTATCCTATTGGAAGTTCAAGAAGAACTCGGCAACCTGGCCGGGCAGGCTCTAACGCAGAGCCCTTGAGAGAATCGTCAGAAGACCCGAATTCTCCAGCGCGTCGAAGATTGGAGTCATACACTCCACACCGCAAGTCCTAAAAGATAGGACAGGTTCGAAAAGAACCCTCTTCCCAGAGACGATCTCCTGAATATCTTCCGGAATCAGCACGTCGCTTGTGGGAATAGTTGTTGCCATCTTATATTACTGAAATCTGCAAAAAAGATCGTTAGCACTTGAAAATAGAGTTAGTGAGCAAAGCAAATTTAGTTTAAGAATTAATTACCGAATGAAGAGTGCTAGAAATGCAATAGAAGTCTTAAGAAAGAAGGCAGTTCCTTATAGAACAATTCTTCAAAAATGGCGGAAAGATGATAAGTGAGAGATAACATGCGTATATATATTCAGATTTGAATATGAACGGTTTAATAGCATGCGGTCGAGATTAATCAGTTTTAAGAGGTGGACGGCTCAGATTATTTGTTATAATAGGGTATGATTACTATGCCGCCTATAATCTTGACCTACTTATCTCTGCGCCTAAATGGTAAGGTGAAATCACATGCATTTAATGCACCGCAGTCAGTTTTATGGAATGTCGTGAGTTTAATAAAAACGACATACTCAATGTATTACGATGAACATTAAAGGCAAGAAATAAATATTATGACATGCTAAATCACCACATGCTGAATTTAATAGTCATAACCTGTCAGCTGAACATCATAGTCAGCTGATACCACGTTTGACGATACTGAGTATTTCAGCTTGTACTGAGAGTAAGTTCCCTCTTACTCAGTACTTCCAGGATCGTTTACTGAATTGTATCAGTATGATCCAAAAGACCTAGTTCTACTGAGAGTTTGTTGAATCCGATCTCAGCTAGAGGTTTGGTCAGGATATCAGCTCTTTGTTTATCAGTGTAGATCTTCTCCATTCTGATATCCTTTTTCTCGACATGATCTCTGATGAAGTGATGACGAATGTCCACGTGCTTACACCATGTATGTAGAACTAGCTTCTAAGTGATTCCAATAGCACTGGCACTGTCTCAGTAGATCGGCACTTCATCTTGATGAATGTCATAGTCTCTCAGTTGTTGTCGAAGCCACAGTATATGTGCGCAACAGCTTCCGGCGGCCATATACTCAGCTTCAGTAATGGACGTTGCTACTAAGTGTTGCTTCTTTGAAAACCACGATATGAGCTTCCTGCCGAGGAACTGAGAAGTTCCTGAGGTAGACTTTCTGTCGATTCGGCAACCTGCAGAATCAGCATCAAAATAACCAGTTAGTTCAAGGTTATCATCAACAGGATACCATAATCCAACATCAGGTGTTCCCTTCAAGTAACGAAGAATTTTCTTCGCTGAATCTATATGGCTCATCTTGGGATTCGCCTGAAATCTTGCGCATACACCTACTGCATAAGTTATGTAAGGTTTGTTTGTTGTAGGATATAATAAAGAACCTATAATAGCGCGATAGTCAGTTGAGTTAACAGATACTCCCTCTTTGTCAAGATCAATCTTGAGATTTGTGTTCATGGGTATGTTTACTGACTTGCTGGATTCGCAGCCGAATTTCTTGATGAGATCTCTTGTATATTTAGCTTGATTAATGAATATTCCCTTCCTTGATTGTTTGACTTGAAGTCCAAGGAAATAGTTCATCTCTCCCATCATCGACATTTCAAACTACACTATTATCATCTGCTCGCATTTCTGACACATAGCCAGATTCCTTAATCCAAAGATGATGTCGTCTACGTAGATCTGCACTAGTATGATGTCTTCTCCTGACTTGATACTGAATACGGTGCGATCCATTGTTCCTTTCTGAAAACCTTTCTGAAGTAGAAAGTCTGAGAGGGTATCGTACCAAGCCCTGGGTGCTTTTTTTAACCCGTACAAAGCTTTCTTAAGTCTGTAAACCTGATGTCCCTCCTGAAAGCCGGACGGTTGTTCAACATAGACTTCTTCTTTCAGCACGCCGTTCAGGAAAGCTGACTTCACTTCCATATGATAAACTGTGAACTGCTGATGTGTTGCATAGGCTAGGAATAAGCGAATGGCTTCCAATCTTGCGACTGGGGTGAATGTTTTGTTGAAATCTATTCCTTCAGATTAATAATATCATTTGGCAACGAGTCGAGCCTTATTCCTGACAATGACGTTGTTTTCATCACGCTTGTTCTTGAAGACCCACTTCGTTCCTATCACGTATTGATGTCTAGGTCTGTCAACAAGCTCCCATACGTCATTTTGAGTGAACTGATTCAGCTCTTCTTGTATGGCGGTGATCTAATCAATATCATTCAGCGCGTCCTCAATTATCTTAGGCTCTTCGGTCGACAAGAAACAGGAGTATAAAACACTTTCTCTTTGACAAAATCTAGATCTTTTCTTGACACTAGCTGAGGGATCTCCAATTATAAGATCTAAAGAATGAGCATCTAGCAACGAACGACGACGTCTTGTTACTTCATCTGGAATTGGTTTAACACAGACAGTAGGAGTGTTAGGAATTTCAGTTGTACTATTATGAGATTGAAGCAATTCAGTAATAAGGGTTGGGTTTACTTAGTTACCAGGTTCAGGGGCATTAAGCTCAGGAACATCAATAGTTCCCCTTGAGTTTTTATTCTCAGTAGAGGTCTCAGTTACCGCATGGGTTTCCTCATCGACCTAAATTACTAGGGATTGATTTTGTTTAGTAGAATCAATCTCCTCAGCTACACTGCATATTGGTTGACTCTGAATCTCGTATGAATCATCATTCCAACAATGCTGGATCTTTTCAATGTTATCTTTTAAGCTTAGATCCTGTAGCTTGGTATTGAGACGTGCTTTAGGTGTAGAGGGGGGGTGAATACACCTGAATACAAATTCTTTTCTCAAACGCAAAAGTCAGCTCTAGCTGAGTTTGTTACTGAACTGAGTCAGATAGCCAGATATGCTTTCAGATCGCGTGGGCAAAGATTTCTTCTACTGAGTTCAGCTCTACTGACAGATGTCAGTCGAACAGTCGTTCAATATCAGAATCGTGTGCGGAAGTGTAGGCCCTATTAGACGTCTCGGTTGGAAAACCGGTTTTATGTTGAGTTTGATGAAATATAGTTTTGATGCAATATGAGCAGTTAAGGAAAGAAGTAAATCAACACAACAGATTTTTAAAGTGGTTCGGACACACGGGGTCCTACGTCCACTGTCCTGATAAAAGCAGGATACTTGTTATATTTATACTGAGCAAGTCTCAGTGATCTGTTCTCAAGATAGATACAAACTTGATGCTTATACTGAGCAAGTTCTCAGTGATCTGTTCACAGGCAGATTCTCTACTTATAGTCATAGTGCTCTTACAGGGGTTTCTAAATCTGTTAAGCATATACATTTGACATGTAATAACAATTTGGTTTAGAGGTCAGATGTTTGCTCCTCCACTCACGGGTTCAATTTGTTCTAATGCATTCTATTTTACTTCTCTTTTCCTCTTTTGCTCTTCACTTCCTTCTTTACCTTTTTTTTTTCCTTCTTTTCTTTATCGTTTTTTTTTTTTTTTTTTTTTTTTTTTTTTTTTTTCCTCAACTCTTTTTTCTTTTTCTTCTTAATTTCTCCAATCAAATGGTCAATAACAATTTAAATAGTATATTCTTCTCTATCAAATAGTACTTAACAAAGATCATCTAAAATTATTATATTCAATTTAAAATCGGTAAAATTAGTGTTGTTCTATGTGATTTAATCTAATAAATAAAATAAAAGTAACATTGTGTTTATGTTTATTTTAGATCATCCAAAATGCACTAGTTGATAATGAACTTATTTTAAATTTATTAGAGTTTGAGTTTTAATTTCATATCCAAGAATATGGTTCCAAAACTAGAATTTTATTGAAACTCTGGGTGTAAATTAAGATTTAAACATTATGTGCATTTGTTGATGCATAGATTTAAATTTTGTTTTCATGATATTGTTAAGAATTAAGTTTAATATTTTAACTGATGTAAATAACAAATTTCCATGTTCCACTATCAATGGCTATACCTTTACAAGTGCGTTCACTTGTCCACCATCGACCTAAATTTACAGCTCCACCACAATCTGTATATAGACATATGTGTACAGGGATGGAACTAGAAAGAGTCGAGAGGATCGTCCGACTTTCCGGCCGCTTATTATCTTGAATTTATATTCAATCATACCTTATATATAAGTACAATTTCCTATGTAATAAATAAATACAAGAGATGGCTTTTTGCCGCGAAATAAAATATAACTTTGGCTCGATAAAGTTAGTAGTAGCACCTATATGACTATAATGTCTTTAAATTCGAATTACTTTAGTCTACTTTTCGCAACTCTCGATTTTTTTTCTAGTTCTGCCACTACTTTCAGTATTCGTTGTTTCTTTACTTCAACTCCGACTTAAAAGTTATGATTTCATCACTGTTTGTATGAGGTGGGGTTAATGTATTCCTAATGAAATAGAGTAGTGCAAATTTTGTGCTGGCATGGAGAAAAATACACGAAACTATTAAAGATCATATTACAAGAAAAAATTGGTGGTCGTGTACTATTCGGTCAGGAAATTTCGTTGCAATTTCAGGAAATTCTGATTAAGGTAATTTTAATATGAGCGATTTTCCCTCCTCTGAATTCAATAATTCTGACAACCGATAAGCTTCTACTTTGTTTATTTTATTTATGAAAATTCCAAAAAAAACTAGATAAGGATTACTGTGCATCATGTTGCAAATGCAATATGATCCAATTTGCTAATTTTGACCTGGTTTGATCCGGTTTTTGACCCGGTTCACTATTATATATATAAAAAAAAACATAACCCTACCTCCTGCTCCGCCTCCGCTTCTCCATTTCTACCTCTCCCTCTCTCGACTCTCCACCTCCGCGCTCTGCCTCCGCTTAGCTCTCCGCCTCTCTGCCTCCGCCTCCGCCGCCATCGTTGCCGCTCCTCGCACTCTCATATAAAAAATAAAAAAAAACATAACCCTACCTCCCGCTCCGCCTTCGCTTCTCCATTTCTGCCTCTCCCTCTCTCCACCTCCGCGCTCTGCCTCCGCTCAGCTCTCCGCCTCTCTCGCCGCTCCACCGCTTGTCGTCGTCGTCGCTCCTCACGCTCTCTGCCTCCGTTCTCTCCGCCTTCGGTCTCTCGCCTCTCTCTCCTCTCCACCTCCACCTCCGTCGCCGTCAACAGAAAAAAATAAAAAGAAAATGGTACTCCAAGTCCACAGTGAGAAGTTAGTTGTTGCTTTTGGAATTATGAATCCGATTCTTGGCACAACCATCCAGGTTATGAAGAGTATTAGAACTTGATAACCAAGATCACAGATCATGATATTGTGATAAGAGATCTAAAACGGTTTCACCATTTCAACAAAGATAGTTGTTCATGTGCGTTTGGGTATGTAAGCGAACCAGAATCTAATTGACTAGCTTGCGAAGTAAGTTGGCGCAGTGTTGTGTGAATTCAGCCTCCGTTGTTTTTTGTTAATTTATTCGGTGTTTCTTGTTTGATTTTGCTCTTCTTTTGTTGGAGTGTACGCTGAATTTTGTGTGGATTTATCCTTCGATTTCTTGTTGTTGCTCTCTCAACGCATATGCGTATGCACTCAGTGATATAGGAAGAAGACGAAAAGTTGTTGATGTTATTCTTGTGATTATGAGAATTATTTTGTTTCTACTATTGTCGTTCTTGATGTAACGTTGTCGAGAGTAGGATGGGCATTAGAGTTCTTGATGTAATGTATTAAAAAAAAGTGACATTTTTTCTTAATTATAATTGACACTTTACTTCACTGTGATTGACACTCTAAGATAAATGACACTTGTGTTTGTTGAAATTGACACATTATGAGAATGTGAAACTCTCCTTTGAGAAAATTGACACTTTTGCTTATTACGATTAACACTTTGGGTAACATTTATGGTTATTATACTTCATATTTTATTGTGTGATTATTAGATTAAAGTGACATGTTCCTTAATTATAATTGACACTTTAAATCACTGTGATTGACAATCTTAGATAAATGACATTTTTGTTCGTTTCAATTGACACATGAAAATATGACACTCTCCTTCGAAACAATTGACATTTTTTGTTTATTACGATTGACATTTTGGGTAACATTTCTAGTTATTATGTTTCATATTTTATTACGTTACTACTAGATTAAATTAATACATTCATTAATTCTGATTGATTTTTACTTCTGTGTGATTGACACTCAGAGATAAATTACATTTTTGTTCGTTGTAATTGACATTTTTTTCATGAACAAATGACATTTTTTTTCAAAAACAAATCATATTTTTTTCAAAAATAATTGATAACCAATAAATGATACAAAATTGCCACTTAAATCCTCCAATCAATTAAACTTTAGCCAACATTTACAGATTTATCATCCAATTCTAATTAAAATTCATTCACCATTTACAAATTTGTCATTTTGCTTTTTCATTACACTGCAGTTGACATCTATAAAATGAATATTACTTCCAACTTTGACACCTAATTCCAATTGAATATCATCCAATATTTACGACTTTGTCATTGTCTTTTCGTCACAATTAAGACCGTGACGTCAACTTTCCGATCAATATTTTTGCATTTACTATCTATTACTTCATTTTTCGTGGCAATTGCGACTATGGTTTCAATCTTAGTTTGATTACTTTTTCCAGCCAAATCCAAACAAGACCTCTTCGAACTTGAACAATATTGCATAATTTCTAAAAAATGCTTAGTAAATTTAAGATTTCATGTTCATCACCATTGTATTGAATATAACCATCTGATATTTATATTTCACTTAAAGTATTCATATATATGAATTTAATTTAATTTATTATTTTAAATTTGAAATATATAACAAATATTGTTTTATACACGGTTCTATTTAATCAGAGTGGCATTTCATTTGAATCAAGTCTTACAATGTATATGTCAACATTAAAAATCTCTAGTCTCAAAATCAACTTGAATGTATTAAACAAAATATCTGTAAGTGTTGGGAGATGATTCAGCACCTCCACAAATTATTGGGAGATGACTCAGTAGCCTAGTGCTCAGTAGATTTGAAGATCTCCAAACCCTACTTTGATTAATGAACCATTCAGTTGTAATTGTTTGTTCTGTCTCTGAGAGTTTCAGACTCAGTAGACACCCTTCAACATGGTTCAGGCATTCAGTTATGTCCCCTGGTTCTTCAGCAGACTATCAGCCTCAGTACCATAAGAAGAAGACTCGAGTAATCTTGGACTCGGCAGAGCAAGACATCGAAATGAGTTAGTGGAACTAAACTCAGCAGGAGTAGTTCACTGAACTCAGAGTTGATCTTCAGTAGAGCTGAACTCAGCAGGAGTATCCTACTGAACATAGATCAAACTCAGCAACGGCCAGACAGTCTTCTGACTGTTTAGATATCTCATAAGTCAAATCAGCAGAGTCATACGAGGTATAGAGAAGTCAGCTTCAGATCTACCTTGAAGTCTGTTTGCCTCACCTACTTTCTTCAGCCTCGACCAATGACAAGCGGCCAGCTGTCTACTTTCTGATTAAAGCTGCAAGTCAACAACTTTCCAGAAATAGAGGGAGAGGACTCTGTCACCATACTTTGAAAGAGCCGTTAGCTACCCAAAAGAGAGAGACACATGGATCGTCGTCTCCAACGGATCTATCCATATCTTTACTCTATAAATAAAGGGAAGATTTCAAATTGAAGCTCACCTAGAAACGAAGAACACACGAGCATTCACGAGCAACTCAGTATCGACTTAAGTTTCTGCAAGAACTTCATAGAGTTATCTCCAGCGAAAGGCGACATACTTGCTCAAAGGGAACCAAGCTGAATCAGATTATAAGCCTGTAGTATCCAAGCGACTGAATACGAACCCAAAGTCTATACCCGTTCGTCGCTCTAGAAGCCACTTTCTTGTTCCCTTCCCTCTAAACTAAGCTCAGCTGACCATATCTATAGCTTAGAACGAAGGAGTACTGAAACAAGAAGTCTATGTAGAACAGTCTCCTGGCTTTCAGCAGGGACATCAGGTCTACAGACTCAGAAAGGCTCTGTATGAGTTAAAACAAGCACCCAGGGCTTGGTACGATACCTTGTCTGAGTTTCTTCTTCAGAAAGGTTTTCAGAAGGGCACAGTAGACCGCATATTATTCAGCATTCGACTGGAAGACGACATCTTACTTGTGCAGATCTACGTAGATGACATAATATTAGGATCGAAGAACATCATCATGTGTCAACAGTTTGAGAAAATGATGAAGGATAAGTTCGAGATGTCAATCATGGGAGAGGTGAATTATTTCCTCGGTTTTCAAGTCAAACAATCTGAGAAGGGAACATTCATCAATCAAAGCAAATGCACTCGAGACCTCATCAAGAAATTCGGTTGCACATCCGGCAAACCAATCAAGATCCCGATGAACACGACTATGAAAATTGATCTTAATAAAGAGGGAGTATCAGTAGACCATACTAAATTTCGTGCTACTATTGGTTCATTATTATATCTAACTGCTACCCGACCTGACATAACTTATTTTGTAGGTGTTTGTGCTCGATTTCAGGCGAATCCCAAGCAGAGTCACATGGCTCAGCAAAGAGGATTCTCTGCTATCTCAGAGGAACACCTGATATGGGTTTATGGTATCCAGCAGATGATAACATTGAACTAACTGGTTACTCTGATGCTGACTATGCAGGATGTAAGATAGACCGAAAGTCAACTTCTGGAACTTGTCAGCTCCTTGGCAGTAAGCTTATTTTATGGTTCTCAAAGAAACAGCATTCAGTAGCGACGTCAACTACTGAAGCTGAATACATGGCTGCCGGAAGTTGCTGCGCCCAAATCCTTTAGCTGAGACAACAGCTACGCGACTATGATTTCATTCAGAATGAAGTGCCGATCTTCTGCGACAGCTCCAGTGCGATTGCAATCACTCAGAACCCTATACTTCATACTAGATGTAAGCACGTGGACATCAGACACCACATCATTCGTGACCATGTCGAAAAGAAGGATATCAGGATGGAGAAGATCCATACTGACCATCAAAGGGCAGATATACTAAGCAAGCCTCTAGCTGAAACCAGATTCAGAGAACTTTCAGTAGAGCTAGGTCTGCTGGACCCTACTGACTCTAGTCAGTAAGTGGATTCAGGAGAGGTGCATTCAGCAAGGGGGAATGTTCACTCTCAGTACTGAACTTACTCAGTACATAGTGATTCAGCAACCATCTACACGAGGTATCAGCTGACTACGATGTTCAGCTGACAGGTTTGCGTATCTCTACTCAGTAGCCAATGAAATATTATGTGCATTAATGATTCAGATTCAGATTCGTATTCAATGCCTTAGAAAATGTCATTTAATATAATGGTTTACATTTAATATACGACATTCTATGTAAAGTATGTTGAACTCTGCGGCGCATTAAATGCATGTCTAATCAAGTTACTTCTTTGGCTATATACAACTGTAATTTGACTTAGGCGGCTAAGTTGATCATTGCCTATTTTATTACATTAATTTCTAATCGTCCATCTCATAAAGCAGATTCAAATTAAACCGTGGATTAATAACTGTTCACCTCTTGATCATATATAAAACACGTTCAAAGTTTAGAAACCATCATTTTACTCTGCAAACTCTTCAACCCTAGAATTTTTTGAGAAAGTATTCATCTATTTGCAAACTTCTATTACAATCTCTCAGAAAATCCTTTGGTAAATCTTAATGCTTATTCAATATCATATATATTTCCTAATAATATTGTTTTTCGATATTGACATCTTCTTTTGCAGATTATAATCATGGCAGGAAGGGACGTTAGTGTTCCAGCAGATATGCAAGAGATCCTCGAGAAGGATCGCGTATGGTGTGAGCCCATAATGGAGTTTGATGCTTGCGAGCTAGATTTCATAGAGGAAATATTCGACGCGCTGAGGGCATCTGGGCTCGAAGCCTTCCTCTCAAGAAAGCCGTCATACTTCCTTCCGCGTCAAATCGCTGAACTCTATCTCAACTCAGAGTCAGTTGACGGCGACATCAGATGTCGTTTCGTCATTCACCATGTAGCTAACCCCGCTCGTGCTGTATCAGAGATTAAACAGATGCACATCAAAGGAGCTCTTTAGCGGAGCTTTCAGCTTCCGAGCGAAGGATTCAGCATAGTTGGCTACAAAGACGATATTATGGACGAGTATTTGGACATATTCTGCGGGAAGCCTATCACTTTCAGAGCCGCCTTCCCGAAGAATGCCATGCTCCCGAAGTACAGAGCTTTAACCTACATCCTCACTCAGATTCTGACGAGTCAGGCTGGGTCATTTGACCAAGTGTCAAGGCCAAAGATTCAGATGATGATGGCCATCTATGACCATGCGAAGATTAATTGGACTGAATTTTTCTTGAAGGAGTTCATGACTCAGGCAGCGAAATTTGATCGTTCCACTAACTGCCTAGCCGTGAAGGGAAAACTCCTATACGGACTGAAGCTCTCCGTAATGATTGAAGACATGTGTGGAGCTGACCATGCAATATATGCAGACAAAGGGTACTTCAACCCTAAAAAGGTGAGGTTCCAGAGTAGGGCAGCAGCCCTTCAGCAGATTGGCTCAGGGCCTGCTGAGTCCAAGCAAGGCTCCCTGAAGACCTCCACTCCATCTAAGAAGAGGTCACCTCCCAAAGCAGCTCAGAAGACGCCGACCAAGAAATAGAAGAAGCTCAGTGAAGCTGTGATTGTACCTCCCCTACAACTCAGAGACGAGGCTGAGTCCTCAGAAAAGACAGTCTTAGTGGAGAAGGTCGTCTCCACTGAACAGGGTGAAGCAGTAGACCAAGGGGTAGAAGCTGATCCAGTCACTCCTACTCAGACCCCCTTAGACATTCCACCACTCAGCAGCATTCCATCTGCTGAAAAAGAAGCATCTCCGATAGAGATTGAGGATTCGGAGACTGCCTCAGAGTCAGAAACCATCGGGATGGAGGCATCAACTCTACAATCCAGAGCCTCCCGAGAAGTTTCAGAAGCCATCCCAGAGATAGCCAGTCACTCAGACTTGGTTACATCGGCAAGACAGGCCAGGCTTCATACTCTAATCCGGTTCCAAGCGTAGTCCACACTGAATAGATTGATCCAGCACCACTCTTGCGAACAACTCCATGAGGAGGAGCTTATGATCCAGGAGAAGATATGATATTCCGAACCTGCAGATATCTGCTCCCTAGATGATCTGAGGGCAGCTATGCTAGCCTTGCTGAACGATAGACTCCCAGCTTCAGCAGCCGCTCCCTCAGATGGGTCTGATCCCGACGATCAGGACCCGCCCCATGATTCAGGCCCTGAGAAGCCTGTTAAGGGAACTCAACTGGAAGAGGATGCTCCAACAACGACAACTGTTGAACCACCTCTTAGCATCCTCCCGCCAGGACAGTCGGCGGCTGGGACCTCACAGTCTGCGGACCCAGTACAGCTGTTGTTGGGGTCTGCTTTTGAGGTAGCGCCCAGCCCGAGAAGCCGACGCTCGAAGACTGTGGCAAGGGCCCTCAGGAGTCAGGGTGCTTAGAACCGACTCCTTGCCTGCGCCGTCCACAAGACGTGGAGGCAGTCTACTCAGGCTCAGAGTGCGGAGATTAAGGAGCTCAGAACATCTATTCAGACATCTCCAGCTCCTGACTTCTCCACTATCTTGACAGATGCCTTAACCACTCAGAGAGCCGAATTCGAAAGGCAACAAAAGCTTACGGAAGCTGCCCAAGCAAAGCTTCTTGAAGATTATAAGGCAGCCCAGTCAGCTCATACAGAGTTTATTTCTTCCATGAGTCAGGCCGCTAAGCTCAGACTCCAGACAATTCAGAAGGCCATGGAAGATAAGATATATCTGAAATTGTAATCAATTCAAATTGTGGTGGAGAACTCTCAAAAGAAATACAGTGAAGAACTTACAGATGAGAGGAATGAACTCCACGAGAGACTTGTGAAACTGCAGGATGCTTTAGATAAGTTAGCCTCAGCATATACCAATCTGGATAAGAAGGTGCAGGTACTTACCCTCTGCCTATTTGATGATGCTAAAAAGGGGGAAAGGGAAAGGGTACCAAGAGGAATCAGGACAGTGACAGGAGCAACTCAGACTCAGCAATCAGCTCCCACTGCTCCCCAGGATCAGGGTCAGGCCCAGGGTGTCTCAGCAGCAGGAGTTGTAGTGCCTGCTGAGACAGGCCCAAGTGGCTCAGGACCCAAAGAATCAGCAACCCAAACTCCCAGTGATATTATTAAGGAGGTTCCTGAACACGCAGAGGAGGTCTCTGAAGAAGAGGAAGTTCCTCTACCTCCTCCAGTGCTAGGGAAAGGGAAGAAGATTCTGAAACTCCCTACTCCACCCAAGAAGAAAGGAACCAGAAGGTTCATATCTCCTAAGGAAGAAGCTCAGATTGCAGCTGATGAGAAGCTGGCAAGGGAGATATCCGAGGCAGAGGCTGCCAATAAGCCCAAGAAACAGCCTGCCAAAGGCAAAACCAAAGTTCAGAGGGGAAGGAAGCCTGGGACAAGGCAACCCCCGAGAAACCTGAGGATCAGCGATGAAGCTGACAAAGAGAAAGAAAAAGAGCAGCAGCAGCATACTGGTCAGTAGGGTGTATCTAAATCTAAATCACCAACACCTGTTGATTCAGAAGAGGAGCAAGAGCACATTCCATCATATGCCCCCTCTAAGGCTTAAGAGCAAGAAATGAAAGAGATATGGGATCAGATGGAGAGATATCTGGACAAAGGAGCTGAAGCCAGGCAAATAAGTGAAGCAAGGGAAAGGCTCAGACTCGTTGACCTAGAAGCTCTGAGGCTCAAGGCTGAGAAAGAAGCAAGTCAAAGGGTTCCTGCGAAGGCTGAAATTCCTTACAAGTACAGAAGACTCAGGAAGCCCACTGATCTTAGAATCCACAGATGGCCCAGAGTTGATACTTGGATGCCATGGGAACGAACTCAGAGGTGGGGGACACTAAAAGATGACTTTATTAAGAGGTTCTACATCTGGAGGTACTGGCCTGACATGCACAAGTCAATAGCCTTTGCTGAGTGGCTTCTGAAGAGTGATCCAGAGATATATGCAAGAGTTCAGAAGGCTCTAGCTGAGAAGGTTGATGTCAGAGTCCCAACTCCAAGACCTCTACCCTCTCCACTGAAGCTCGATGGTTCCCTACATATTGGGGTTATTGAAGGAGAGGTTAAGAGTGCAGTTCAAGCCAATGATCTAGATGAGACTCATCCTGCTGACATGGCACAGATACTGAAGCTGAGAAGAGATATATACAGAATGTATGGACTACCGCTTCCTGAAGAGAAGTCTAAAGATTTTAAAGAGCGGATCCAGCAGTTCAGGAGATAGATGATAGCTTCTCTGTATCTTTGTTTTCTTTTTCTAGAATAGCAAGCTGGTGTATTGTACTGAACTTTCTGATATATATATAAAACATCCTTGTTGTTCGGCCCTGACAATACCTCATTGTCTATCTGGCCTTGTTATTTATGCTTAACACTCAGAATCACACAAGTGATTACTGACTCACACACTCAATGAATATTTATATCTGTGTCTGTCTATTTTTACTTAGCTTGATAGATTCTGGTTTGATAGATGTATGGGGGAGATTGTTGTTAGAAAGGGGGAAATTGCTGTTAGATTTTTTGTATAAGTTATGATATTTCTTCCCTGAACTCCCTCAGTAGTCTAGAACTTGAAGGACAACTCCACTGATTCTACTTGTAATATTTGTAAGGAGTTTGTTTCTGACAGTTTGTAGTGTTAGGTTTTGGCATCATCACCTCCACAAATTATTGGGAGATGACTCAGTAGCCTAGTGCTCAGTAGATTTGAAGATCCCAAAACCCTACTTTGACTGATGAACCATTCAGTTGTAATTATTTGTTCTGTCTCTGAGACTTTCAGACTCAGTAGACATCCTTCGACATGGTTCAGGCATTCAGTTCTGTCTGCTGGTTCTTCAGCAGACTATCCGCCTCAGTACCATAAGAAGAAGACTCGAAGAATCTTGGACTCAGTAGGAGCAAGATATCGAAAGGAGTCGATGGAACCGAACTCCGGCAGGTGTAGTTCACTGAACTCAGAATTGATCTTCAGTAGAGCTGAACTCAGCAGGAGTATGCTACTGAACATAGATCAGACTCAGCAACGGCGAGACAGTCTACTGACTGTTTAGAAATCTCATAAGTCAAATCAGCAGAGTCATACGAGTTATAGAGAAGTCAGCTTCAGATCTACCTTGAAGTCTGTTTGTCTCACCTACTTTCTTCAGCCTTGACCAATGATAAGCGGCCAGCTGTCTACTTTTTGATTAAAGCTGCAAGTCAACAACTTTCAAGAAATAGAGGGAGAGGACTCTGTCACCATACTTTGAAAGAGTCGTTATCTACCCAAAAGAGTGAGACACATGGATCGTCGTCTCTAACGGATCTATTCATATCTCTACTCTATAAATATAGGGAAGATTTCAAATTGAAGCTCACCTAGAAACGAAGAACGCATGAGCATTCACGAGCAACTAAGAATCGACTTAAGCTTTCCGCAAGAACTTCATAGAGTTATCTCCAGCAAAAGGCGACATACTTGCTCAAAGGGAACCAAGCTGAATCAGATAATAAGCCTCTAGTATCCAAGTGACTGAATACGAACCCAAAATGTATACTTAACCGTTCGTCGCTCTAGAACCCACTTTCTCGTTCCCTTCCCTCTAACCTAAGCTCAGCTGACCATATCTATAGCTTAGAACGAAGGAGTTCATCTTTGAACTGATCCTTAGTGTAAAGGACTCCTTCATAGTTGGAGAGTTTGTCAAAAACTTAAGTTTGATAGAGTAAACTGAGACTTGCTCAATATAAATCTCAAGACCAGTGTTTGTCCAGTGCACAAACCGACTGAGATAACTCAGTATAATAAAATAGACTCCTGATCTTTTCGGGACAGTGGACGTAGGATTGTTGGATCCGAACCACTTTAAAATTGCTTGTGTTATGTGTTTTTACTGTTGCATTGATTACTGTTCATACTGAAAATATCTTTTAAAATCACTCAACTGAGTTTCAGCAAAGCTTAATAGATTGCACTAATATACTGAAACAGTTTTCTTAAAAACGTTTTCTAACTCAACTGAATTTTGGCCTACACATTTCCGCACTATGCTGAACTTCAGCCTAACGGTACTGAATTCTGACCTAAGTCAGCTAGCAGACCCCAGTGAAGTCAGCCACTCTGCCACGCGATTCAGAACAGCTTATTTGGTCTACTGAACCTGTTCAGTACGGCATCCTCTGAAAGGGACTGTTCGCGTTTTAAGTTGAGAAATTATTTTCAGGTGTATTCATCCCCCCCCCCCTCTACACCTGAACGTTTATCTCGGCACCAACAGTATGCATCTAGAAATTTACTAAAGATAGATAAATTAATAGTCGTATGTAATAAACTTATTGTAATGATAATGATTAGCAACAGCAGTCTCCATAAGTGTCTCTACTTGGAAAAGAAATACCATATCGATTCAAAATACTACCTCCGTCCCATTATTTCCGACACGTTTCATTTCGGCACGGAAATTAAGAAAGTAGATGATTAATATTGAGATATGGGTAAATGATAAAGTAGGAGAGAGAAGATGAATGAGAGTAGATGATAAAGTAAGAGAGAGAAGATGATAAAGTAAGAGAGAGAAAATGTTAAAGTAAGAAAAAGTAGGAGAGATAAATGGTAAACTAGGAGAGAGATGATAGGTAGTATTTCCAAAAAAGAAAACGTGTCAGTAATAGCGGGACGTCCATTTAAGGAAACTGTGTCAGTAATAGCGGGACGGAGGTAGTAATTATTTCTTAAATTTTATAATACGTTTAGATATTAAATTTAAAAATCTATACGCATCTACGAATTTACTAGAAATATACAAGTTAGTATATAACGATTATTAACAATACTTTCCACACATGGATCTCCTTGAAAAAGAAATAATATATAGGCGCAAAATAATTAATTATTAAGATAAACCTTGCATATATGCAAATTTTAGTTATTAGATGTGTTCACTGACAATATCGCAGAAAGAATAATCATTTATAAGATCTCTAGGTAAAGAGCAAATCGAAAAAATAGAGAAGATTAATATGATAGAGAAATTAATTTTCAATGATAATGAGGTTAAACATTAGTATTTTGATTTTGTAACATTGGACATAATGGTACTTTAAGTGTTTTTTATTCCAACCAGGATGGTGTTAAGTAGCTGGAACAATCACACAAATTAACCTTTATGACGGTTTTCACTTCAATAGACGTAGCAAGAGATTGATAAAAATCGAAATAAAGTTCTTTTTTGAAAAAGTGCAATCCACATGATGCATTAGGAACTCTTATTATATTGATGAAATATGTTTTATTAATGTTCTTACATGCTCGCTTGGCCATATATAAGTTTTGTTGTGGTCACACAACATATTTTATCTCCCATTTGGGGTGATTTGACTTTCAATGCAAGTTTTGGTCTGATTGTCTTTTTTCGTAGAATTTTATGGGTTTGGTCATTTGCTTCAAATTTGCATAATTTGAACTCGAGACACTTGATTCTTTTTTTAAGATAAAAGCAGCCGATTTTTTATGCTTGCACCTGAAGTAGAAACCAATTTATGTTCCTAAATATCTTCTTTCAAAAGAGCTTCCGCTTCTTCGGTGTCTAAATATTTGTTAAACCCATGACATGTTATTTTAAGCTTAATTAAGCATGTACTTTCTAATTTTAATTATATATTTTCTATTTTTAAATATAAATTAATAATTAAATCTTGTATGAATTGTAAAAACATATACTTTAAAATTCTATATTAATTTAAATTAATAATTATATACTAATAATATTATGATAAGAAATGGTAAGTATATTCATAATTATAAGTATAATTGTGCATATATTAATGGAACCCATATTAAATTTTGGTTTTATAGGTAAGTAATTGGAATGAAAATTAGTAAAAAATTGGCAGGGCTTTAAAAGAAAACGGTGGCAAATTAAAAATAGAAATTGAATTTTAACTTTCTATCTATTGGAGGCACCCACTTCTTTTCTCCCCAACAAAGTGCTACCCACATCCTTTTAGTATTTTTTGCATTTTCAGATGAGGACAAAAGTAGTGCACTACGCAATGTCTTGCTTTTATTTCCAATGAACTCTTCTATGTGAATCAGAATATAGTATAGTATACAAAATACAGTAAGAAAACAAGGAGGTAAGCTTAAAATTTGCTGCTGACAAAATCTGCATTGGTTGCTTCCCAGATTGTTGTACCATCACAAGTGCAAAGCTTTTTGTAGTTCTCCCCAACTCCTGCGCTTCTAGCAACCACTGCAGCTGCAATACCTTCATCCGATCTATCCTCAGTTCCATACACCGCAATGGACCGCCCAATCAGATCACCCACTCTAAGCTTCTCCTTTGCCCCAGAATAAAACGCATCGCCCTTTTCATCAACCTCGAGTGTTCCCAGGTCACCAACTGGCTGCAAGATCCAGTATACAAGTTAGGAAATGAAAACCCACAAATAATTGTGATAAAGCTGGTCGTAGAATACAGGACAGTAGACACCAACCTTGCTTTCATCTTTTGAGGGATTAAATACTTTGCCGGTGCTTGCAGCACCCTTTGTGAGATCACCAAATTCATTGATGGACCAACCGTGCTTTCCGGGAGCCAAACCGCTGAAGTTAGCTTCTATCCGAGCCAGTTCCATATTGACTTGGGCTAAGCGGACAACACCAAGTACAGACGGGCCTTTAAATTCAGCAACAGCAGCTGACAATAGAAAATCTGCATAACGAATCAAATTTTGAAGCTCCATGAAAGAACAAGAATGAGTTCAATAGTCAAGTAGAGAGGTTTGCAGCTTACCATCAGGTAGGCCTTGTCCAATTAATCGGGCCTTTCGACCAGTCTGCTCCAAGGCTTCAGTCAAGACCTTGACTTCTGAAGTTCCAAGAACCCTTACAACTTGATTGGTTAAGTCCACATCCACTTTTTTAACACCTAGACGTTGAAAATGAGAAGAATTGTTGTTTAATGGTAGGATAAGACTATCTAAGACAAACTGTCAATAAAAGCAGTACTGCATGCTTAGATCCTCACCGTCAACAGTCTCCAACTTATTCCTGACTGTATTAACACAGCCCTCACATTTCATATCCACCATAAATTCAGTCTGTCCAGGTATGCTAACAGTGAGAATATTGCAATTTTCAAATAATGCCAATAGATGCCACATGATTTAGAACAAACATATTATCACTAGTCACTGGAAATTCATGAAGAATTATATTTTAATAAAGAAAAATGAAGAAAATGAAATGAGGACAAAACACAAAGAGAAGATACTGAAACGAAAGTTACCAACTACTGGTAAATACAAACTGTCAGATCCCCCAGGTCAAAAAATGTCTTGACATCAGGCAGAAAGATAACTATTGATTCACAAAGTGGCGACACTGATTTCATTATTAATTAATTATTAATTGTTATTCTTTTGGGTTCTATGTAGGAGGATGCCGAGGTTCTAAAATCATAATCAACCCCGAGAAATATTCATGTAGCATCACAAGGCATAAACCTTGAGGTGAACTAAGGCACAAGACTCAACAATACGAACAAACATAGTTACCTAAGAAGCACGGAAACGGATACGGGTATACGGATACGTTAGGATACGGATACGGGGATACGCCATTTTTCAAAAAAGCAGGACACGGATACGTTTGAAATACGTTTTCATTTTTTTAATTTTAATATATATATATAATACAATTTAATACTGCAAAAAAGTCTAAATTCATAATAACACAACTCTAACATTACTTATAATAAGCAATGGCCTCACACTGACCTTACCCAATATATATTACATACATACTAATAGATGAGAAATGGAGATGAGAGAATTCTTGAGTTGGTATTGTTTTGTGATTCTCAAACGAAAGAAAGAAAGGATAGATGAAAGATGACTCGTCTGAAAGGCAGTGATGTATAGAGCATTACACTTGTGCTACTATTGCCTGATGTGTGCGAAGATGGAGATGAGAGGGAAAGTTTTAACTATTGCTTATCGCATGGAAAAGGAGGAATAGAGGTCTAGTGTTGCTGATTCTGTTCAGAAGAGATTGAACTCCTCAAAGAACTTATGCTCTTCAAACTTAAAAACTGAGCTGGAAATATTCTTCGAGGAGTGCTACCTCTTCTAATTTTTAGAGAAAAACATAGGACACCATTTTACAGCAAATTAAAATTCTACTATCTCAGTTCGCTATCACAGATTGAATACAAGGCTGATAAAAGAGAAACTCCAGAATCAATTGCAGAATAACTACGACTGATTTTGTCACTCTTCCAGATAACAAAACATGAACAACTGAAGAAATTAACAAAAGCTATGGCAGGTAGATACGCCACAAGCAATTTCCAACACATCAAATCATGCCAGTCGCGGAATCCACCGAGAGAGAAATGAAGAAAGAGTGTTAGAACGTTTTCATGTTTTTTCCCCTAGATCGTAAACCATGGGTACTAAAAAAAGAAAACATAAAAGAAAACAAAAGGAGATGCTTTTTCTGGACTGCTGTTTTAAGGGTTTGAATCCAAAGGGCATGCTTCTAATACGAAGCACATAGAAGAGAATCCACATGAAAAACTAGGTCCTGTGTTGTAATGTGGACTTACATCCCACATCGGTTCCACACGCAAAGTGTGGAGGGTAGATAAGTGGGAGTCAATCCTTCCCTCATAACCTGGGTTTTGAGAGAAGTTAGGCCTCTTGCTTGTATACCAACAATTGGTCCGACCTGCCGGATCCGGAGGCTGCGGGGGAAGCGGGCTGCCGGGTGGGCCCCGTGGAGGGCCAAGAAGGAGGCTATCTGGTGGGCCCCGCGGAGGGGATTGGAACCATCAGGTAAGGTCTCCGGCTGGCTTGTCTGGGGGATCGGAACCTCCGATGTGTGCCGTCCGTGGTCGTCCGGTTCGAAAGGGGATGTATTGTTGTGATGTGGACTTACATCCCACATCGGTTCCACACGCAAAGTGTGGAGGGTATATAAGTGGGAGTCAATCCTTCCCTCATAACCTGGGTTTTGAGGGAAGTTAGACCTCTTGCTTGTATACCAACAATTTAATTGATACAAGCTAAATTCGGATTGATGAATTATATTTGATTTATGAAGTAGCAAACTTGTATCGAAACAAAATGAAACACAAACACGCGATAGAATTCACTTCAGATCATATGATAATACAAGCCCTAACTGGATATAATCACACAACGAAACCCGAAAGATTTCGCCCAACAAAACTATTGTTTTGTTCCTAACATTCCCATAATCCCCACACACCCTACTCCTCTCTCCATTCTCCCCCTTTATTCCCTCCATAATCGTTCCCACTACACAAGAAACTACATACACTTATCTATAAACAACTGCATAATAAACTGCATAATAACTTCCACGTCATCCATGCATGTTTTATCTCTCACGTCCATGCATGCCATCTTTCTCACGTCCCTCTTCTTGCATGCCTTCACGACGTCCCCGACGCACGTAATAATGTTTAAAACGTCTTGATTCCACGTTCCCACCATTCGCATGTACACCCGCTGCGTGCTCTGTATCAATTCCCTCCCGCTCGAAATCGATCTTGTCCTCAAGACGAAAAGTCGGAAATTGACGACGAAACTCATCGAAATCCACCCAAGAGGAGTCTTCCTCATTGCGGTTCTTCCATCGAACTAACACCTCCTGTTTTGACCCGTCGTTTGAATATTTAACTCGGGCTCGTATGATCGCTTCAGGCTAAAAAATATCTCCATAATCAAATTCCAACGAGGTCGGTAATGTAGGTTCAATTGGATGATTTCCCACCATTTTTTTTAATTGGCTCACATGAAACACCGGATGAACTCGACTGCCAGGTGGTAATTTAAGCTCATAGGCGACCGATCCCACTCTTCGGACAATTTCGAAAGGGCCGTAAAATTTCGTCGACAACTTCGAATAAACTTGAGAAGTGGCCGATTGCTGACGGTAAGGTCGAATCTTAAGGAACACTCGATCCCCTACGCCATATTTCACCTCTCGCCGGCCTTTATTAGCTTGGACGCACATGCGTTCTTGAGCCCTCTTTAAATTATCTCGTAACTGATTTAGAACCTCGTCACGAGACAATAGTACTTCGGAAACTGCCGATACTCTACACTCTTCGGGTAGATGCCGCAACAAATTGGGGGGCGCGCGACCGTACACTATCTCGAACGGGGTCGCTTTAGCCGCGGTTTGAAAAGTCGTATTGTACCAATACTCCGCCCAAGATAACCACCCTGCCCATTTCCTCGGATGATCCGACGAGAAGCACCGAAGATAAGTTTCTAGAATGCGATTTAGTACCTCCGTCTGACCGTCGGTCTCCGGGTGATAAGCGGTACTAAATTTCAACTTGGTGCCTTGTGACTTAAATAATTCGCCCCAAAATGTGCTCATAAATACCGGGTCACGATCACTAACAATAGAGCCGGGAATCCCGTGCAATTTGACCACATGATCAATGAATTGCGTCGCCACTCGCCGCGCTGTAATCGGTGATCGAAGAGAAATGAAATGTCCATATTTTGAAAAACGATCAACCACCACCAAAATGCAGGAATACCCCATAGACACGGGAAGCCCCGTCACGAAATCCATCGAAATATCATCCCATACGCGAGATGGAATCGGCAAGTGGCTGCAAAAAGCCCGGCCGGCGATTGAGCCTCATACTTGGCACGTTGACATGTGATACACCGCGCGACATAATCTCGAACTGCGCCAAACATACCCTTCCAATAGACACTGGAAGCAATCCTCCGATATGTACGCAAAACACCCGCGTGGCCGCCGGAGGGAGTGTCGTGAAACTCATACAAAAGAATCGGGATCCATCGTGAGTTTTGAGTTAGCACAACCCTACCCTTATGAAACAACCTTCCTTCGATGATCGCATAATGCGACCGGAGAGCTAGTGGTCTTGCGTGAGATCCGTCACGATGCCTTGGAGATCCGGGTCGGTTTGCTGTTCTCGGACAATATCCGATAAATTCTCCCAAAACGGCATACTTAACGCGAGGAATGAACCATCTTGAATCACGGTATCTTCGTGGCGCCGTGAGAGGGCATCGGCAGCTCTATTCGAAATTCCCGCCTTGTACTCAATAGTAAAATCGTAGCCTAATAACTTGGCCACTCAGACTTGTTGTGCAGGCGTCGCGACTCGCTGACTAAGTAAATGTTTCAAACTATGATGATCCGTCCGAACCAAAAATTTTCGACCAATTAAATAGGACCTCCAATGTTGAATGGCCAACACTAAGCTCATTAATTCTTTCTCATAGGTCGATGTTACGGACTTGCCGACCCGAAAACCTTTGCTATAGAAAGCCACGGGATGTCTATCTTGCATTAATACCGCCCCCACGCCCGTGTTGGAAGCATCACATTCAATGACAAACGTTTTCGAGAAATCCGGTAAGCATAACACGGGGGCTGAAGTGATCGCATTTTTCAAAGCCTTGAATGCTGTTTCGGCTTCGCTATTCCATGCGAATTTTTCAGACGTGGCTTCCTTCTGCAGCAAATTGATTAGAGGCTTGGCTATTAATCCATAGTTTCTTATGAAGCGGCGATAATACCCGGTGAGGCCTAAAAACCCTCGTACGGCCTTCAATGTTGAAGGAGTCGGCCAATCCAATACCGTCTGTATCTTATTCGGGTCCATAGCTACGCCGTTAGCCGATATCAAATGACCAAGATACTCCACTTGAGTTGCTCCAAAAATACACTTTTTCTTGTTCGCGAAAAACGAGTTTCTCCGTAAAGTCTCCAACACCGACTGCACTTGCTCCAAATGCTTCTCCCATGTCTCACTATAGATCAAAATATCGTCGAAGAATACCAATACGCCTTTACGAAGATAGGGATGAAAAAGATCATTCATCGCCGCTTGAAAAGTTGCCGGAGCATTTGTGAGACCAAAAGGCATGACTAAAAATTCGTAATGGCCGTTATGAGTCCGAAAAGCGGTTTTCGGAACATCCGACGCTGCCATTCTTATTTGATGATAACCCGCTCTCAAATCGATCTTTGAAAAGAACTTGGACCCGGCCAATTCATCTAAGAGCTCTTGTATCACGGGGATCGGATACTTATCCGGAATCGTGGCCTTGTCCAATTCCCTATAATCCACGCAAAATCGCCAACTACCGTCTTTCTTCTTGACTAACAAAACTGGGCTAGAGAAAGGGCTGTAACTAGGACGTATAATTCTCGCGGCCAACATGTCAGCTACCAAACGTTCCATCTCATCTTTTTGCAATTGGTTATATCGATACGGCCGCACAGAAATTGCCCCGATCGTCGGTCTTAACGTAATCCCATGTTCCACTCCTCTCGCCGGCGGAAGCCCCGTAGGTTCCTCAAAGATTTCCTCAAACTGCCTTAATACCGAACCCATGGCCGGATGGACTTCCAATTCTCCCGAAAAAACCCAACTATCGGCTGCATCTACCACCCACACTGCTAGCTCTATCTCCTCCAAATTTTGTAATACTTTAACCGTGGCTTGAGAACGCAATCTCGTTCCGTCTCCATTTAGGCGCACGAGTTTACCGTTTAACTCGAAAGTAATATAGAGAGTTTCATAATTGACCCGCAATTACCCTAACGTCTTGAGCCACGCTATGCCAAGTATTACATCTACCCCGCTAAGAGGAAAAGAATGACAATCCAACGTGATTGTCCCCGGATCAAACTCGATATCAATTCCCTTACACAAACCCTCCGATAAAACCTTATGTCCATCGCGATAAAACCTTATGTCCATCGCCTAATCGGACCGGAAATACCTTAGTCTCATCCACTTGCAACCCTACTTCTCGCACCAACTTATTCGATATGAAGTTGTGTGAAGCTCCACTATCCACCAATATTACCACTTCCTTTCCATGACAAACTCCTATAAGCCGCAAAGTATCCGATCCCGAAAGACTGTAGGCCGATAACTCATTCATGACTCCACCCTTTTCTTTCCGTGACTCACTGTCTTCAATAGGGGTTAGAACTTCATATTCTCCATTTTCAGAAAGAACAACCTCTTCGAGTTCAAATTGTTCCAAATCTTCTTCATCCACCAATAATATTCTTAAATGTTTTAAAGCACAAACATGATTAGTTGGGTGATAGGGCAACTTACATTTATAACAGAGCCCTTTCCTGCGAAGTTCCTCCCTCTCATTATCGGTCATTCGACGAAACAGAGTTCGGCCGACATTCGATTTCGAGCCCGAAGCTTGATCCGTCGGTGGTGCGGTTATTGCTACTGGAGTTGAGCCTTGTATTGGTCGAGCGTATTGCAGCGGTGCCTTGCGATTCGCCCACTGATCCCTACTTCCCGTTGTTACCCTCGAATGATTTCGGACCGTGATTTCCGCCTTCCGTGCCATTTAATTGCCGTCGCGAAATCTGTTGGTTCGACGAACCAAACTTGATCACGTATGGGTTCCTTCAATCCCATAATAAAAAGGCTAAGGATATTCTCTCGCGGCACTGTCTTCACTTGATTCGCCAGATGGGTGAATTGATCGATATATTCGGAGACATTCGTATCTTGCTTCAAGGCCGCTAATTTAGCAAAAGCACTGCCCTCACATCCTTCGTCAAAACGCTCCGTGAGTGCTTTCGAAAAAACGGGCCAAGTATACTCCGGTACGTCGGCGGTGAACCACCCGTACCAATTTAAAGCAGGTCCTTCCATCGCCACTCCGAGAAGTTGTCGTCTTTGCACCGTGGAGCTTCCGTATAGTTCGAAATGATGGTTGACCCGTGATATCCAACCCAAGGGATCATCCCCGTTAAAAACGGGTAAAGGAGGGGGAACGGCATGGCTCATTTCGTGGTTTTCCTGATGCGTTTGCTCCTTCTCCAAAATGGCGTCGAGTTGCGCCTGGATCTTCAACAATGCCGCATTCGTCTTCACAGATGAGGCTGTCAAGGCCTCGAATCGCCCTTCCAACGTATTCATTCGCCCTTCCATCGGTTGTGAATTTCCTTTACTGATTCTCGTTTCCACCATGCACGCGGAATCCGGTAGGTCGGACCAATTGATACAAGCTAAATTCGGATTGATGAATTATATTTGATTTATGAAGTAGCGAACTTGTATCGAAACAAAATGAAACACAAACACGCGATAGAATTCACTTCAGATCATATGATAATACAAGCCCTAACTGGATATAATCACACAACGAAACCCGAAAGATTTCGCCCAACAAAACTATTGTTTTGTTCCTAACATTCCCATAATCCCCACACACCCTACTCCTCTCTCCATTCTCCCCCTTTATTCCCTCCATAACCGTTCCCACTACACAAGAAACTACATACACTTATCTATAAACAACTGCATAATAAACTGCATAATAACTTCCACGTCATCCATGCATGTTTTATCTCTCACGTCCATGCATGCCATCTTTCTCACGTCCCTCTTCTTGCATGCCTTCACGACGTCCCCGACGCACGTAATAATGTTTAAAACGTCTTGATTCCACGTTCCCACCATTCGCATGTACACCCGCTGCGTGCTCCGTATCATCCTGCCTCTCAAGCTTATTGGTGTACTCGTGCCAACCTCAATTCGGCTAGGGAAAAGCCGAACTAACACGAAAGAGTGGTGCTCTGGGCAGTTTTCCACCAATCCACCTCGAGGTACCCCTCGGGGCATGCGCCGAAATCATAATTTTTAGAGAATGTTCTCACGGCTCGCACAAGATAGATTGAGAGAGTTCTATTTGAATTCTAGGAATTTGTAATAACTTGTAATACCTGTGAAAGTCTAGAGCCGTGTACAACACTTTTGAGGTGTTGCCGAGATGCATGCATCACATAGCCGAGGGGTAAGAAACTAGAATCAAAGAACATAGGTGAGGCTCACCTCAGAGGCAGTTATACAAAGCCTAACCTCGAAGCGGAAGCCTCAAAGGTTTTTTTAAACTATGGCTGCAAATGCAAGGGATATGACTATTCCATCAACTTTGTAAATCTAGAAAAGCAAGTACAATAATCAAATGCTTAGAATGTGGATACTCTAACACACACATATATTTTGTATGTGTGAATTTACTGATGATTACAGGTTGAAATACAAGGAACTTTGTGCAACTTAGAACTATTTAAGGATGGGACATAACAAGAAGTGTATAAAGTGGCAAACAAGTGAGACACTCAACAGCGTAGGACATAACCATGGAAAAAACATAGCACTTAAGTATATCATACAAATAGTCAATGGCCACAAATAGATTCGTAGAAATAGATTTTATGAACGCAATATATTATTCAAAAAATTACATAATTTGGCAAAAATAGAACTGAAAATAATTCACTGTTCGTCTCAAATAGAAAAACCCGAGGACACAAATAAGTCTTCTAAGCACATCCTTTGACATACTTGTTTCTCCTTGCCAGATTTCAATTTGACACTGTATTAACACTTTACTATTTGTTTCCCCCCACCTTTGAATTTGATAATTCAACTTAAATTGGTAAGAGGCCAAACGAGACGGACCAAACATGTCCATCTTACAACAAAGTTGCGACATCCGTTCATTACCTACTAGTAATTTTACCCTCACAACCTCACAATATATTGAGGTCCAATCTGCTATAACATATCATAGTAATTAGCTTATAGTGATTAGACCTTGGACAGATTATTCCACAAGCCTAAAGAGATAAAACGTATACAGATCCCTAAAAAGTTATAAACTTTCATGTGATTTGATATCAAAAGGCAAATTTGACCCCAATCACATGGCTTGACAAACTAACAAATATCCATAATGTATTCTATCATGAAGGGAATTTTTATTTTTTCCAAAGTGAACTGCCAAAACTCAAATTTTAACTCTTTACAGCTAACTATATATCGAAGGACCTTGAGATAATTGCTCTTATATTTATTTTACTGAACAACACCGCATGATTAAATCAAACCCACACACCACAGCAACAAATTAAAGACCTCAGAAAAAGAGGGAAAAGAAAGACAAACTTACCAGCAATTCCGGCAGTCCGGCACCGTTCTGCAGGACAAAATACAAGAAAAGACCGGTGATCAAAATTTAAAAAAAAAAAATCAACTCAAAAAATAGAGAGGCTAATTGAACAATTTAAAATCAGAAAAGAAGTAGAACAGATTATCACCTGGGTCGATTGCTTAGGATCCATTTCAACAGAAGCCGAACACGGGTTCGCAAAAGCCTGCAGAAGACACGATTTTGTAGGTCCGCGAGTCGGGTCAGAAGACAAACAGAGCGACCCAGAAAATGGATTTTTGAATACCTTTTCGAAAGAAATGGAAGATTGTGAAGATGAAGGGAACGATGATACTGACGAGATGGCGAAGACTGCTGGAATTGCAGCTGCTGCTGCTACGGCTGTGGTTTTTGAGGTGACCGCTGACCTCAAAAATGCCATTTTTTCCTTATGACTGTTGATGTTGCTAAATTAGTTTTTCTCCGAAACTTCTAGTTCCAGAATCCGGTTTTATTCGATACAATAATAACCCCAATTAAATTTGAGAATCTATCAATTTTTAATTTATTTTATTTTCGTTTCAATAAGGAGTAAAACTACGGATTAATTGCAGTTAGCCCTTACGTTTTCACTTGGGTTTAAATATTTTTCCTATGTTTTCGAAAATGCACCCAACCCTTTGGGGTGTAAAATGAGGAGCAAATAACCAATCAAATTGATTGGTTGGTCGACCGTGGAGGATTAATAAAAACTAGCGCAACTTTTAACGTGCTCCGCACAAATGATTTTGCCCATTGAAATACCCCGCGAATCAAAGTAAGATCCGCACGAGTGATTTTGCCCATTGAGATACCCCGCGAATCAAAGTAAGATCCGCACGAGTAAGAATAATATGTTGTCACCTCATCTATATTAAGATAAATAAATATCTACTTTATCAACAACAATTTAAAAACATATGATTAACAACAATTGTTATTGTCTAATTATGAACAAGGATGCATTGACGATTACCACGCAATAATCATTATCATTTAGTTATGAAAAAGGATGCAGATTTATAGAGAAAACGTATATTTGTAGGTATGAATTAGAGAAAACGTATATTTGCACTAAATTCCTCAAATTTGGAAAAGTAAGATGACTTACTGGATCCATCTCTTATTTATACCGTCACTTTAAGAAAATTCCCGTGCGTTGAGAATATTTTTGGACGGATTGTTTGTGTCTCAAATCTATTTTCGTTGTTTAAAATGAGATCTGTTTTCAACTTCAACTTATTATATGTATATAAATTCAACCATTAATGTTCTAAGTCAGAAAAATTAAATGTTGTAAGAAAGGTAGTTGCCTTACATTAAATAACGAGAGTTGTATTTCATCATATATTTCATTAACAATTACTCGATTAAGTCGACTACTTGATTAATGCTTGTAATACGATTACTCGATTATTTAAATTAATGCTTTTAATACGATTACTCTATTAACACGGTTAATGCTTTTAATATGATTATTCGATTAATGCTTTTAATAAAATTACTCGATTATTTTAATTAATAATTTTAATACGATTACTCGATTCTCAAAAATAATGATTTTAATACGATTACACGAATAAAGTTTCAAGCATGATTACCATTATAACACGATTACTCGATTAAAGGGACTAGTGGACATTGTCACTAGGCAAATGTAACGATTAAGTTCCCCAATCACTAGACAAATGTAATGATGACGTAAAAATTGTTGGAAGTTGATACGTTACATGAAACCGTCAGTTCATAATTTATTACTCGGTTTTTCTCGATAATAATTAAGATTTTCAATGATGGTCTATCTTCCTACATCAGGTTTGATAGAATTTCAATCGTCTCACCATTAATGTACACACACACCTCTCTCATATCCGATAATTCTTGCCTATTAAACTCATCAAACCGTCACTTTGATCACACACACACCCTCTGTTGGTCCCGAGTGTACGGTCAGGTGTAGAGGGGGGGGGTGAATACACCTGATTCGATTTCTCAACTTCGAACTTGAACGGTCCTATTCAGGATGGTGTCTGACTGAAACAGTTCAGCAGACCAGACAATTGTTCTGAATCGAGTTAAAGGCTAAGAGTACTGACTCAGCTGAGATCTGCTAACTGACTAGGTCAGAATTCAGTATCTACAGTAAGAGTTCAGTGCGCGGAATAGTGTAGGCCCAAATCAGTTTTTATGAGAAAACGTTTTAAGTCTCAGTTCAGTAGATTAAAAGTTCAGTATGCTGAGACAGTTGATTGATTTTAAATATGATGTTCAGTAAGAATTGTAAAATCAATGCAACAGTTAAGAAAGCAGTAAGAGACACAGGATTTTTAAAGTGGGATATCGCTCAAATCCTACGTCCACTGTCCCGAATGATCAGGAGGCTATTTATTATCCTGAGTTAGTCTCAGTCAGCTTGCACACTGGGCAAAGTCGCGTCTTGGTTTTTATACTGATCCAAGTCTCAGTTTACAACACTATCAAACTTAAAGTGTTTGACAAACTTCTCCAACAGTGAAGGAGTCCTTATACAATAAGGATTGGGTTCAAATGTGAACTCCTTCGTCTAAGCTATGGATAAGAACAGTTGAGCTTAGGGTTAGAGGGATAGGGAATATGAGAGTAGCTTCTAGATCGACGAACAGCTGAAGGTAAGCTTTGAGTTCGTGTAACGTCGATTTGGATACTAGAGGCTTTATATGTCGGTATAGCTTGATTCCCTATGAGCTAGAATGTAGTCTTTTGCCGGAGATTGTTCTTCAAGTTCTTGCTAAGACTTTGTTCTTTGGAATTCGCTCTTTTTCGCGCTCTCTCGTGTTCTTCGTGAGCTTCAAATCTTGAATGATCCCTCTATTTATAGAGCAGAGATTGAAATAGATCCGTTGGAGACGATCTTCTTCTCTCTCTCTTTTTGGTAGCAAACGGCTCTTTTGGTGTAGGTAACGAGTGTACTTTCCCACCTTTTTAGGTAAACGGTTGACTGCAGCTTTAGCGAGTGAGAAGACACGTGTATGCTTGTCATTCGTCGAGGTGGATGGAGTGGTTGAGACAAAGACGGACTTCGAGACGGGACGAAGCCGACTTCTCTCTTCCTCGTACATGACAATGCCGATTGTCTTTCAAAAGATTCCCGCAGATCCCGAAGACTATCCGCCATTCTTTGAGTCGACCTTGTATTCGATAGATAGGCTGGCGAGATAAGTCTCGAAGATCGGCTACGAGTCCAGTGAACTACTCCTGCTGAGTTCGGTTCAACCGACTCTCTCGATATCTTGCTCCTGCTAAGTCCGATATCATTGAGTCTTCGCACGCGGTGCCGAGGCAAATAAGCTACCGAGCGCCTTGACCGGAGCAGAGTGTCTACCGAGTCCGAAACCTCAGAGACAAAACAGATACAAGGGAATGGTTCATCATTCGGGATAGGGTTTTGGGATCTTCAAATCTTCGGACAAGTACAGAGCACAAGGCTACGAGCTTAAGATCGGTGTCTAAGACCGAATCATTTCCCACTGAGTGAAACAGTGCTGAGGATGGAATCATCACCAACAATTTCCCCCTATTTGATGATGCCAAAACCTATCATCTATGTCCTATCACCTATGCTAAACACTAACTTACTCGGAAACGAGGCTCCTTACAAATATTACAAGTAGGATCGGTGGAGTTGTCCGGTAAGTGCTAGACTACCGAGGGAGACGAGGCGGGAACAATTTCCCCCTTTACAATAATTTCCCCCATACAACAATTTCCCCTAAGAGAAATAATAACTCTACGAAAGTCTAGTCTATCGGAGATCTAACCGAGCAAAAACCGACAAGTAAATAAACAAAGTGTGTGTGTGTCGGTAATCACTTGAGTGATTCTTAGTGTTAAAGCATAAAGCAAACACGGCTATTTAGACAACAAGTAGTTGTCAGAGCCAAAAGAAGATTTGTATATATATGATAAACAGTTCAGTACATTACAAATCTTGCTAAGCTAAAAGGAGAACTAAGAAGGAGAACCCTTAAACGCTGAATCCTATTCATGAAACCTTGGGATTTATCTTCGGGCGGTGGGACTCCATACATTACGAACGTGTTCTTCCTCGGCTCGGTATTCGGCGAAGTCTTTTGGTTCATCTTGTTCTAGACCTGCGTTCAACGCAAGCATTCTTCACTTCTTGTTCAATCATTCCGAGATGTCTTGAGTCGTCTTGTCTTACGGGTGGAGGAATGATCCTTGCTTCGAGAACGCTTACTACTACCCCTTCGATTCTTGCTCCGTGCATATATGGGTAAAGATCGGGTTCGGTAATGGTCATCCACTCGACATAGGCATCGGCCTTAGACATTTCGAGGCCGAATCGCCGGAAATAATTTCTCTTGATAAACTCTATCTTGGCCGATTCCCATCTCTCGATTGAACCGAATAGGCATCCATTCGTCGATCTTGGCCATCTATATGTTTTCGGATCGTTTGGCTTCTCCGAACCTTACGTATCGATAAGGAATGTCGGTTTTCGAAGGAACTCTCGGCTGGCCTCTTGTTCGATGCGCTTCCCGAGTGCCTCAAGGTCCGCCAAATGTATCCTCTGCTGGCGGGCCTCTATCTGTCTAGCTTCCTCTCCTCCGTAGAGATATCTATCCATCGAGCGAAGATTTCTTCAATTTTCGCATCTTGCTCTTGAGGCTTCGAGGAGCTTGTTCGGAGTCGGCAGAGGTACTTGGATTTGGTTTTGGATGTACCTTCTTTGCTCGGTGCCTTTTTCTTGTTGCCTCTCCCTATCTTCATCATCTTCAATTCGAGTTTTACGGGAGGCAATCTAGCGAGACGCCTTCTTTTTTCCACCGCGTCTTTGGTGCCTTAGTCTTTCCTTTAGCGAGGCTTAGACTTTGGTTTGTTAGCGGCTTCAAGCATCGGCGATCTCCCTTGCCGACTTCTCATCGGCGGCAATCCGAGCCTCCTCCTCGGTGAGATGTATCTCTTGGGTTTCTTTCTTTGGAGGGGTCGGGAGTTTTGGAATTTTCTTACCTTTGCCTTGAACAGTGGAGGTAGAGGGACTTCTTCATCATCATCGAGTCCTCCGAGTCCTCTTTGCGTTCGGCATACTCGCAACCTCCTTGATGATATCAATGGGAGTCCGGGTTGCATGAGTAGCACGGGATCCTGAGCCACTTGGGCCGGTCTCAAGCGTGCTCGCGGTTGGGACACCCCTGGCCTCACCCTTCCGAGTCGAGTCGAGTCTAGGATGACTTCAGTGTAGCTTCCCCCTTAGATTTTGGACTTTTGGTGGGGGTCGACTTCTCGGTACTCTTCTTTCCTTCTCTTTCTTGAGTTCTCTTTCCTTCCCTTTTTCCTTTTTGGCATCATCAATAAGCATCGGGGTAGGGACTAGGACCGACTTCTTGAACTTTTGTAGGAGGTTGACGGCTCATCAAGACGATGGTGGAGCTTAGTCGGAGCCTCATGCAACTCGTTCCTCTCCATGGTAAGGTGCGCCTTGTCGCTTGTGAGAGAGGTCAGTTGCTTCCTTGAAGTCTTTCGGCTTCTCGGCGATCTTATCCTCCGGGACCGGTTGAATGTTGTCTAATCGATCTCGGTGGCTCGGGCTTGTTCAAGAATAGGCTGCGAGAATGAGCCGGTTTAGAAGCCCGAAAATCTTGAAGTAGTTTGGCTTGGCTCTCCTGAAAGATCCTGAGCTGAGATTCAAAGTTGGTCTCTGCTTGAGCCAATGCTTGAGTGACAATTTCGGAGACATCGGGGGCGGGCCGATTGGGACATTGAGGATTTCGGCCCACGAAGCTCGATGGCGTGGCTCGGCAGTCTTCTTCCAAGCTACGTGGACTGCCTTGGCGAGGGCACGGTTCGAGTACCTTAGCTTTGTAGAGCCTTCGCCACGGGACTTGGAGCGTCGACGATGCGGGGCCGGGCGCTACCTCGAAATCTGATTTCGGCGGGAGCCGAGCGAGGCTACGTTGATGAGGTACCCGGCCGTCGACTTCTCGGAACCAAGGATACCGAGTGGACGCCGAGGTTCTTCGGTAATTTGTGTATCCTTGTCTTGGGGAGTTCCCTCATCGGGCTTTCCGGGGCTGAATCACGGGTGGGTGGGTCGTCATGGTCGACCCATCCGAGGGTCTTCGGGCCGAAGGCGAGCGCGTCGATCATGAATCATGGCCGGCATCGCAGCCCCTCGATTGTCCATTGAGCTGAGGTCTTCGGGCTCGAATAGCATATCTCCTCTCTCGGTCTCAATTCCTCTTCATGCCTGCTGGCGACGGGAGTAGTAGAGGACAAGGCGCCGTAGACGAGGCCACTCCTGATGTCGCAGCAACATGTGGAGCCTTGCCGACTTGGCGATGAGCAACAAGTCTCGAGTAGTCGGCAAGCTCGGGAACCGGTTGAAGAATCTCTCGGGATGCTCTGGATATAATCACTGAAGCTTCCATCCCGATTGTTTCTTCTTCAGACGCCGTCTCAGATTCGTCAATTGGTGGAGACATCGAGTCTCAAGGAGTGCCGCACTGCTGAGTGGAGGAAGCTGCGAGGGGGCTGTCAAGGCGCCGAACTTCTTCACTTTGAGCTTCGGTAGCCTCCTCTTGTTCCATCTCTTCGGATGCTTCGGCGGAGACGATCTTCTCCACGATTGAGTCTTCTCGAAGACTCGACTCATCTATCGGCCTCCGGGGCCGAGTAGTCCGCCGAGTGGCCCGTTCGGCGAGGGGCCTCGGGTTCAGCAGGCACCTCGACGGCTTTCTTCGGTTTCTTAGCCGGTGCCTTCGGGGTTTTTGGTTGGAGGCGTTCTCCTCTTTTGTGGAGTAGCCTTCGAGATTCGATCTCTGCCGAAGGACTGACCCGATTCTTTGAAGGGCCGCAGTTCGGTTATGAAACCGAATCTTCTTGACATTGAAGTACTCCTTGGCGTCATATTTGATGCGCTCGGAGCCACGTAGTCTTCAATCATCGGCAGATTTGAGCCCGTAGAGTAGCTTTCCTTTTGCGCTCAGCGTGCGCGTGGGCTTGTCAAATTTAGCTGCTTGGATCATGAACTCCCGAATGAAGAACTCAGTCCAGTTGACCTTAGCGCAGTCATATATGGCCATCATCAGGTGGATCTTAGGTAGCGAGACCTGATCGAACGATCCGGCTGGCTCGTCGGCCGGTGCGACGATATAGGCCAATGCTCTGTACTGTGGGAGCATTGCGTTCTTCGGGAAGGCAGCTCTGAAGGTAGTCGGCTTGCCACAGAATACCGTCAGGTATTCATCTACTAAATCGTCGTTGTAGCCTATCGTGCTGATACCTTCGGATGGAAGATTGAAGCTTTTCTTCAGGGCTTGCTTTATCGACATCTGCTTCAGAATCTTCGAGGCGTCGCCAATCGCGTGAACAGCGAAACTTGCCATAATATCACCTTTGACGGAGGCGGAGTTCAGATACAGCTCTGCCACTTGTCGAGGAAGGAAGAAAGTAGGCTTCCTTGATAAGAACTCTTCTAGTCCAGATGCTCGGAGGTACGTGAATACTTCCTCCATGTATTCGAGCTTGCAAGCATCGAACTCCATGACTGGTTCGCACCAGACACGGCCTTTGCTGAGGATCTCCTCTATCTTGTCAGGACCGGTTACAAAGATACCAGCCATCGTAACTGTTACAAGAAATTTATCAGTACCGATTCTTGGATAGAACAGTATATATATATATATATATATATATATATATATATCGATTCTGAATAATAAAATAAGCTATCGTAACAGTTCTAATATGCATACCAGTGAGAAATCTAATGCTTTAGAAGGATATAATGCGAAATACGGATGAGATTCATTCTAAAAGATGCTTCAGATTTCTCGGACTTGAAAGATTTGTATGCTAATGGCGGTTTCTAGGATATGATCAAATATATATATCTAACGAGAAGACGAACAGTTATTTGATCAAAAGGCTGAGTTTAAAACTGCTTTTAGAAAGGACGGTCAAGATTAGACGTTATATAATAGGCAATGATCGCATAAGCCGCCTAAGTCAAAAGACAGTTGTAAAATAACCTAAGTAGTAACTGCGAAAAGACATGCATTAAATGCGCGCAGAGTTCAGCAAACTTATGTATGGAATGTCGTGCAATAAATGAAATTTGTTAATAATAAAGACAAACCAAAAGATATTAAATATCATGCTGAATCTTTGACATAAATGCAAAGTTCTGAAATACAAGTTACTACTGAGTAGAGATACGCAAACCTGTCAGCTGAACATAGTAGTCAGCTGATACCTCGTGTAGATGGTTTCTGAATCTCTACGTACTGAATACATTCAGTACTGAGAGTGAACATTCCCCCTTACTGAAATGTCTCTCTCCTGAAACCTCTTCTTCGGCCCGGGGTCGGTAGGGTCCAACAGAGACCTAGCTCTACTCGAAAGTTCTCTCGAATCGGATTCGACTAGAGGCTTGGTTAGTATATCGGCCCTTTGTTTGTCAGTATGGATCTTTTCCATCCTGATATCCTTCTTTTCGACATGGTCACAAATGAAGTGATGTCTGATGTCCACGTTCTTGCATCTCGTGTGTAGTACGAGATTACGAGTGATTGCAATGGCACCGGTACTATCGCAGAAGATTGGCACTTCATTCGAATGACGTCATAGTCTCTCAGTCTTGTCTCGGCCCAAAGGATTTGGGTGCAACAACTTCCGGCAGCCATGTATTCAGGCTTCGGTAGTCGACGTAGCTACCGAGTGCTTGTTTCTTTGAAAACCATGAGATCGGCTTTGCTCGCCAAGGAACCGACATGTTCCCGAAGTTGATTTTCGGTCAATTCTACATCCTGCATAGTCGGCATCGGACTAGCCGGTTAGTTCAATATTATCATCGTTGGATACCATAAACCCATGTCAGGTGTTCCTCGGAGATAGCGGAGAATCTTCTTGGCTGAGTCCATATGGCTCGCCTTGGATTCCCCCTGAATCCGGCACAAACACCTACCGCATAAGTTATGTCAGGGCGGGTAAGCTGTTAAATATAATAAAGAACCAATTATAGCACGGTATTCAGTTTGGTCTACTGATACTCCCTCTTTATCAAGATCTATCTTCATATTCGTGTTCATCGGGATCTTGATGGGTTTGCCGGATGTGCAGCCGAATCTTTTGATGAGGTCTCGAGTGTATTTGCTTTGATTGATGAACGTTCCTTTGTCAGATTGCTTGACTTGAAAACCAAGGAAGTAGTTCATTTCTCCCATCATCGACATCTCGAACTTGTCCTTCATCATTCTTTCGAATTGCTGACACATAATGACATTCTTCGAACCAAAGATAATATCATCTACATAGATGCGCACGAGTAATAGGTCGTCTTCCGGTCGAATCTGAACAACGTGCGATCTATGTGCCCCTTCCGAAAACCTTTTCGAAGAAGAAACTCAGACAGGGTATCGTAACAAGCCATGGGTGCTTGCTTGTTTTAACCCGTACAGAGCCTTTCTGAGTCTATATACTTGATGTCCCTGCGAAAGCCGGGCGGTTGTTCCACATAGACTTCTTCTTTCAAAGACGCCGTTCGGGAACGCGAGACTTCACATCCATTTGATAAACTCGAATCTTTGATGTGTTGCGTAGGCAAGGAATAGTCTTATGGCCTCCAATCTTGCAAGCTGGAGCAAATGTTTCATCGAAATCTATTCCTTCAGCTTGACAGTAGCCTTTAGCCACGAGCCTTGCTTTGTTCCTGACTATAACGTTGTTTTCATCTCGCTTGTTTTTGAAGACCCATTTGGTTCCAATGACATGTTGATGCCGGGTCCGTCTACAAGCTCCCATACTTCGTTTCTCGTGAACCGATTCGAGCTCTTCCTGCATAGCAATAATCCGGTCAGCATCTTTAAGTGCATCCTCAATATTCGAGGCTCTTCGATAGACAAGAAGCGGGGAAAATAATGCGCTTTCTCCTTGATGAATCTGGATCTTGTCTTGACATGTGTTGAAGGATCTCCAATTATAAGATCAACAGTGTGAGCATCTAGCCACGATCTACGATGTCTTAACTCTTCATCTGAAATTTGATCAACAGAAATAGTAGGTGAGTTAGGCATTTCGGTTGTACTATTCACGAGATTGAAGAATTTCGGTGATAAGAGTATGATCTGCTGAGTCACCGAGGTTCGGGGGGCATTCGGCTCGGGAACATTACTAGATGTTCCCCCGAGTTGTTATTCTCGGTAGTGGTCTCGGTTACCTCTACGGTTTCCTCATCGACTGAGTTACCCGGGATTGATTACGTTCGGGAGAATCAATCGCTCAGCCTACTTGCTCACTTGGTTGAGATTCGGTAGATTTATCTTCGTTTCTTCGTCCGAATCATCATCCCAACATAGGCTGGATCTTTTCGATTTGTCCTTTAAGCTTAGATCCCGTAGCCGTCTCACGATGTCCTCGATTCGGAATTTGAGTTATTGCTCCTGTCTTCGTAGCAAACTCGTTAAACACAACATGAGGGCTTTCCTCCACGCAAAGGGTCCGATAGTTGAATACTCGAAAGCTTTGTCGACCCGAGAGTATCCTAAGAACACTCCACGATCGACTTGCTATCAAAAGTCTTCACTGATCTTTCCCATTATTGTGGATAAAGCATGAACAACCAAAGATATGGAAATAAGATAGAGAAGGCTTCCTGTCGTTCCATAGTTCATATGGTGTTCTCTTATCTTGCTTTGTCGGTAAAGATCGATTCCGAGTGTAACATGCGGTATCGGTAGCTTACGCCCGGAATTTGGTTGGGAGTCCCGAGTCTGCGAGTAGAGTCCTAGTTGCCTCTTTTAGAGTTACGTTCTTTCGTTCAGCAACTCCATTCCGCTGAGGTGTGCGTGCGGTGAAGTCTCATGCTCTATTCCTTACGCTTGCGGAACTCCTCTACCATGGAATTAAGGAACTCGGTTCCTGCGTCTAAACGTATTTTTCGATCTTGGTGTTCTTCTCGACACTAAGCTTTTTCGAAGCGTTGGTAACTCTGTTTGACGTCGGACTTGTTGGCAATGAATATGACCCACGTGTAGCGCGAGTAGTCATCTATGACCACTAATGCATATTTTCTCGCCTCGATCGTCACGGGGAGACTGGACCGAACAAATCCATATGTAGCGGTGAAGGATTCCATCACGTGGAAGGCGATGGAACCGGAGGATTTTGATTCCTTGTTTGCTTTCCCTTCGGACATGCTTCACACTCGAGTGTCTTTTTTGAATACTTCATTCGGCGGTCCCCTTGCTAGAGTGTTTCTTGCTAGCTTGTTGAGCGTCTTAAAGTTGAGATGACTGAGCCTTCTATGCCATAGCCACCCCGTTCTGTTTTCATTCTTCGCCAGCAAACAAGCTTCAGGTTCAGCTGAGTTCCGATCGACCACGTATATGTTCTTTTTTGCGCGAACCCGATAACACTTGTTTTCCCTGTAGATTTATCAATAACATCACGAAACCGGCGTCAAAAATCACTCTATTCGAGTTATCACAAAATTGACTAACGGAGAGAAGATTATGCTTGAAGTCCTTCAACATAGGACACTCTTGGAACTTTGGCGGTTCCTATCTTTGAGTGTGCCGTATCCTCTCGTGTAGCCTTTGGCATTATCTCCAAACTCATTCGGGTCCATCTTCGGTAACATAATTCTTGATGAGACTCCTTTGGTATGTTATATGTCTTGAGCATCCGCCGTCCACATACCATGGGTCTCTGCGCACCCAAAACGGAATTATATTCGGGTACCCTTTATTTTTGATTTTGGGTCCTTAGATGTTAGTTTTCATAACCCAAATCCGTCTAACAACCCCGGTGGTTTCGGACATCTTCTTTCCACTAGAGTCAACATATCGACCACTCGGATGGTCATAGGTGACTTCGAGGCTTCGAGGTTCGGGAGTCCTAATCTTCGAGTGGTGGATCGCCGACCTTAGCCTTACGTGTGGCTTTCTTTTTCTTCGACCTTTGGAGCCTCTTCTAACTATAGGTTCATAATAATATGACCCATACCGAGTTGGATGTCATACTGAGTTGGATGTGTCGGCTTTGGAGGTCCATACCGATACGCCAATTTTGATTTGCTTGGTTCCCCCTTGACCGAACCGGGGTTTCTTGGCACCGATCTTCTTGTCGGAATGCCGATGTGTGGGATGAGGTGCTTTCATCTTTCGTTTGTTCTTTGCTAGGGGGTTCGGTATATTTGCGTTCATAGTCTCCCCCTTGAACAAACCTATCAACAAGCCGTACTTCCGAGTGTCTTGGGGGCGGATGAGGAAGCTCCCTAGGCTGAATCCAAGTCCTTCCTTGCGGTGCTTTGGCTTATTACTTGCTAGCATAGCCTCTAATTTCTTCTCGGCACCCTTGTACCTCCGAGTATATGGTTCCTCCAGATATCATCACTTTTCTTCAGTGTGTCGAGCTCGATCTGAAGTCCTGACATTTCTTGCTTGATGGAGACTCACCCAGTATCTTTCGAGTCAAGTCATTGGTCAAAACTGAAATCCGATCTTCTTGATCTTCGAGACTTGGCCATCGGAGAGTTTATCTCCTCCACGAGTCTCAACACAAGTCCTTCGGCCTCAGTAGCAACCCGACTTTCCGAGAAAGTCTCTGATTCTCTACTTTCAGGGTATCCAACTCCTGAAGAGTCTTGCTGAGATGCAGACTCATCTGAATTTGTTCGTCGAGCAGTTCTTCGTATGCGGTCGCGACGTCCAAATTCTCATTTGCACCTGAAATAGTGTCGTGTGTGTAGTGTGAAGAGGAGTTAAGTGGTTCATGAGAATTTACCTCATCCTCTTCGCCTGCCATCATGCACTTTTCAGCTGATTCATCTGCTTCATGCTCTAAGGCCATGAAGGCTGCTTCATCGTCAGATGAATCCATAAAGGAGTCGACTTCTTCTGAGTCGTCTGAGATTTTGCCTGCAATATAAGCTTGTCTTTTCTGTGCGAATTTCTCTCTCCTTGCCTTACGTGCCGCGCGTTCAGCACTATCGAGCTCAGGACAATCATACTGATAATGTCCCGGCTTTTTGCAATTATAGCAAGTGATGACTTTTTCTTCTTTGCTTTCGCTATTCTTTAACGGTTCTGAGTCATCCTTCTTTCTGTATTCAGAAGATTGTGAGTCAGGAGTGTGTTTCGACATATAATTTGACTTACCTTTCGTTTCCCGATAGGCTTTAGTCACTTTTCTGCGTCGCTCCTCCTTCTGATACTTTACAGCGAGTAGCGCATACTTCTGAGCAAGACTTCCTTCTTGTAGATCATTGAGTGAAGGCTCAGTCTTACTCGTCATTTTGCTCGTCGCTAGAGATGTTGTGCTGACTGATGCTTTGAAAGCATGGTCGATTTTTGTGTCAGCTTCAGCTCTCTGCTTTCTTTGAGGTATGTCGAACTCAAACTCCTCTGCCTATAATTCTGAAAAGATATGGTCAGGAGACACAGCATCTAAGTCAGAATGTCGCAATAGAGTGGCAAAAGGTGTCCAGTGTCCGTCCGGCAGTGCCCTCAGAATCTTCAGATTCATCTCTCGGTTGCTGAATGTCTTTCCCAGCCCATTGATAGAGTTCATCGATTGGTAAATCGACGTTCGAATCTTCGATTTTGTCACGGGCATGAGAGACAAGCTTTCCAGCTTTTGGAGTTCCAGTGCTAGTTTATTCGCTTTAATCTTCTGAGTCCCTCGACTCAGTAGCGCTAGAGCGTCCCAGAGTTCTTTTGCAGTTTTGCATTCCTGAACCCTGCCAAGATAAGAATCACTAAGGGTGGTCAGTATAGCGTTTCTGGCAACACGGTCTAAGTTGTGAAGCTTCTTCTCCTCAGGAGTGAAGAGACTTCTGTCTTTGGGAATCTTCTTCCCGGTCACCATTCCTCCTCCTTGAGCTTGGTCCTGAGTTACGACACTATCGATCATGGGAACGATAGGTCCATCTTCAAGCACTTCAGTCATACTGTCATGGAGGGATGTCAGATGTGCTTCCATTTCGACTCGCCATACTCCATAATTCTCCACCGAGAACATGGGTACCATCCTTATACCGACATATCGGCCATGAAGAATATAGATATGAATGTAGAGTGATATGCGGTGAAAACGTTTTCCTCCGGATCCGTTCGAATAGACCCGGTCTCAAAGTGACAAGAGTCTTAAAGAACTCCCTGCTCGATACCAATTGTTGGTCCCGAGTGTACGGTCAGGTGTAGAGGAGGGGGTGAATACACCTGATTCGATTTCTCAACTTCGAACTTGAACAATCCTATTCAGGATGGTGTCCGATCGAAAGCAGTTCGGCGGACCGGACAACCGTTTCGAATCGAGTTAAAGGCTAAGAATCTCGACTCGGTGAGATCCGCTAACCGACTAGGTCGAATTCGGTATCTACAGTAAGAGTTCGGTGCGCGGAATAGTGTAGGCCCAAATCGGTTTTTGTGAGAAAACATTTTAAGTCTCGGTTCGAGTAGATTAAAAGTTCGGTATCTTTGAGACAGTTGATTGATTTTAAATATGATGTTCGGTAAGAATAGTAAAATCAATGCAACGCTTAAGAAAGCGAGAAGAGACACGGGATTTTTAAAGTGGTTCGGATATCGCTCAAATCCTACGTCCACTGTCCCGAATGATCGGGGAGGCTATTTATTATCCTGAGTTAGTCTCGGTCGGCTTGCACACTTGGGCAAAGCCGCGTCTTGGTTTTTATAGTGATCCAAGTCTCGGTTTACAACACTATCAAACTTAAAGTGTTTGACAAACTTCTCCAACAGTGAAGGAGTCCTTATACTGATAAGGATTGGGTTCAAATGTGAACTCCTTCGTCTAAGCTATGGATAAGAACAGTTGAGCTTAGGGTTAGAGGGATAGGGAATATGAGAGTAGCTTCTAGATCGACGAACAGCTGAAGGTAAGCTTTGAGTTCGTGTAACGTCGATTTGGATACTAGAGGCTTTATATGTCGGTATAGCTTGATTCCCTATGAGCTAGAATGTAGTCTTTCACGGAGATTGTTCTTCAAGTTCTTGCTAAGACTTTGTTCTTTGGAATTCGCTCTTTTTCGCGCTCTCTCGTGTTCTTCGTGAGCTTCAAATCTTGAATGATCCCTCTATTTATAGAGCAGAGATTGAAATAGATCCGTTGGAGACGATCTTCTTCTCTCTCTCTTTTTGGTAGCAAACGGCTCTTTTGGTGTAGGTAACAGTGTACTTTCCCACCTTTTTAGGTAAACGGTTGATTGCGGCTTTAGCGAGGTGAGAAGACACGTGTATGCTTGTCATTCGTCGAGGTGGATGGAGTGGTTGAGACAAGCCGAGACTTCGAGACTGATCGAAGCCGACTTCTCTCTTCCTCGTACATGACAATGCGATTGTCTTTCAAAAGATTCAGACGATCCCGAAGACTATCCGCCGTTCTTGAGTCGACCTTGTATTCGAGTTGATAGGCCGCCGAGATAAGTCTATCGAAGATCGGCTACGAGTCCAGTGAACTACTCCTGCTGAGTTTAGTTCAACTGACTCTCTCAGTATACTGCTCCTGCTAAGTCCAATAACCCTGAGTCTTCTGCACTGGTGCTGAGGCAAATAAGCTACTGAGGGCCTTGACCGGAGAGCGAGTGTCTACCGAGTCCGAAACCTCGGAGACAAAACGCAGATACAAGGGAATGGTTCATCATTCGGATAGGGTTTTGGGATCTTCAAATCTTCAGACAAGTACAGAGCACAAGGCTACTGAGCTTAAGATCAATGTCTAAGACCGAATCATTTCCCACTGAGTGAAACAGTGCTGAGGATGGATTCATCACCCAACACCCTCCTCTCTCCCATAATTTTTACTACTTCACGATCCAACAATGTTTGTCGATCGCGTAGCAGAGCATGAACGTGTCATAGAACTCATGCAGGACGAGCTCATTGCCATGTAGGAAAAGCTGCAAACGGTGTTGGAAGATCTAAAATTATTGGAAAGTAAAGTGGAGAAGATGACACGATCCATTGCAGTCAACGGAACCCTCAGGAGAGGTTAGCCGTGCGGGTGGATGCAACCCACCAAAGGGAAAGCGAAGATGGGGATTAGGCCAATTTAACATAAACTTATCTCTTTTTTTCATATTTTTTTTATGGTTGTTAGGCTAGGATATTATATGTTTCCTAGCCTAATGTAATGTAATTTTAATCGCAATATTTTAATTTAATATCGTTAATTTTTCTATATTTTCTATTATTCAATTTCATTATCGTCAATCGTGAATCGTTAAATTCAAATCGTGTAATTGTTAATCATGTAAGAAGAAAAAGGGTGACTGTAGTGGAGCCGCCGAAAAGACTTTAACTTTTAACAACGTATTTTAATCAATAATATACTGTTCACATAATATTATAAATGAAAAACAAAGTAAGTGACTAAAAAATTTCTAGTTTTAAACTTGTGGCTAAAAAACTTATCTTCTCATCAAGAATGACTATTTTTGTATATTTACCCTATAATTGAATGTGATAAAAAAAAAATGAAACTAAATAGTAAATACAAAAAAGAGGGAAAAAAAGGATAAATATAGTAACTAAATATTAAGAAAAAAAAAAGGTCATCAACGGGTTTCAATCCGTGGACTTCATTGTTAAACAAGATGGCAAAACTCATGGAGCCAACACTATATTATTTATTGTAATACAACAAATATACTGTAAATATATTTTTCTGAGTGGATCAAGATTTTGTCCATGAGTATCATGAAAGAGTTTGGCCTTGGTAATGTCTATGCTTGAGCTTGAGTGTATATATCTGTTTATCATGGTCGACTATTTGGGGTTGATAGATGATAAGATTTGTTTTGTTATTGAAGGTTATTGTGGCTCAGATGCAGCAGGAGTTTTGGATTGGAATTTGAATTCAGAGAACTTTTATGATTGCCAATGCATGATTTTGGTGTAAGCTAGACTAGACTATTAAACAAATTTTATGGGCATCAATAGAAATATGGGTCGGCCAGGACTTGAAATGATGTCCCAATACCCTATAAACATACAACTTGTAAATTTTCTTATATTTTCATCACCATACATGGTCCACAACTTTATACAATATACTTTCATAGTTATAGTGTGCATTTGCAAATATTTTAATTTACTTTGTAGTTATTTTTACTTAAAGTTAAGAATTACTCCCTCCGTCCCATTATTAGTGGCGCCTTTCTTTTCGGCACGGAAATTAAGGGAATATGTAATAAAGTATGAGAGATGAGTAGATAATAAAGTAGGATAGAGAGATGAGTGTGATAATGAGAGTGTAGGAGAGAGAAGATGATAAAGTAGGAGAGAGAAATGAGTATAATAATGAAAGTAGATGATATAGTAGAAGAGATAAGATGATAAAGTATGAAAGAGAGTGGTAATTTTTTACCAATTTGGGACGTCGTCACTAATAGCGGAACATCCGAATTAGGAAAGGTGGCCACTAATAATGGGACGGAGGGAGTATTATTTTTTAGTTAAACTAGAGAATTTTTTATTTTTTTTAATCAATATTTCAATACCAAACCACACATTTCTAGATATGCAAAAAAGGGTAGAAAGTGATTTTCTTTTTTTGGAAATTAAAGTTTTGTTACTGCAGTTTTCTTTCTACATCTTCGAGTATTCACTTATTAATCTACATCACAAGAAGTTTCTCAATTCAGATCAAATGCAGAGTATACATGCTGCCTTATATTATTCCGCACATCAAATTAGTGGAGTATAAGTATAAAGTACTGCTGCGAGTTTCGGCTTCGTGGTACAAAATTAGTTTCTAAGTACCCTGAATTTCCTGCTTCGTTTTCTTGATAAAATCTTCAAATTTCTTCTTCAACTCTTCTGTATCAATACCTGCATCATCTTCTTCTTCATCATCCCATTTTTCAACTTCACAGTTCTGAATATTTTCTTCAACTTCTACAGCAACATCAGTCTTAAAGTACTCTTTTGATCTTCAAGAATTTCTACTTTTCCAACACCCTTTTTCTTGCTCTCTTCAGATCTTGCATTCTCATCATATTTCTCAGCCAGATGATGATCATCAATTCTTGCAGTTTTCGTGGCCGGCGTGATCTAGTTGATCAGCCCGGATGACCGTATGATCAAAACAAGAATCCCATTGCAGAGGAGGAATATGCAGTTTCGCTCAGCTGTGTAGGTGAATACTTTGAATTTGAAGCTCAAGTTCGAGACAAGATCATTATAGGAGTTAATAAGGATGGGAGCAAGTTCATATATTTGAATCTGTCTGAATGATTCTTCATACTTTTGCGGGTGCTGTATTCATTGTAATAAGCCATTATTCTCTATTAGAGGAGAGAGAGAGAGAGAGAGACTTCAGGTTGTAATTTTAGTTGTAGTAGGTGATGTTTGATCAATTGAATCTATTGCACTTGTTCGACAACGGTTTTGTGTTTACCATAGGTGGAGGAGCAGTTTCATGGAAATCTTCTAAACAAACATGTATAGCTCGGTTTAGAGCAATGAACTCCGAATTCATTGTAGATTAATGGACACGTTACTTTATGGAATGAACACATTATTTCATAAATTAAATGATGAATGAATGTGTTGATTCATGAAGTTAATTTAATAATCTAATTTTCATAAAAAAAAAAAATCTACAGGTGATATGCGAATGGTGTTTATGAAGTATTTTTGGAGTGGAAAATGGATCAAAGAATGACTTAGCTCCTCCGAGGAGGACCTTATTAGTTTTTTAAATGAAGAGGAACTTTTTTCTATATGATGAGCTTATCATAATTAGAAAGTAGTTATCGCTAGCGGCTCTAAATTTATCCTCGTTTTTCGTTAACTTTTGCTTGAAGATGACATTAATTTTCTTTTTCATTTTGAAAGTATAAGATATATAGTCTAAAATGTGTATGTATGTTCCATTGGGATGACATAATGGTGGAAGTGCTTAGCCTATGATCGAAAGGTTATGTATTCAAAATTCAACAAAATTTCTATATTGGAGTCTATTACCAATGGTTAGCCTTTGACCTCTTAATAACAATAATAATTTTGTATAATTGAAATTGAATTGTTAAAAAATAAAGCTATCAACCAGCTCCGAAACTTTTAAATTCACCAAAAAAATCATCACCCTCATATTTTAAATTGAATTGATAAACTAATTATGTTACTATTTCAGAATAAAATCTAATATCTGTATAACACAAAAAATAAATGGATATACTATTAAGGTGGTGTTTGAAACAACTTTCAGTTGCAGCTTTAGCTTTTAGCTGCTGTTGGAGTGTTTGGAACACTCAACTTTCAACAGAAATTCACTATCAAATATAACAAAGATAAGAAGTTGCTTAAGCTGCTATGAGTCAGCTTTTAACTGCAACTTACAACTTATCTAATTTATTTAACTATTTTATCCCTTAAATAATATTTCTATAATTCTCAAAAAATCAGTAATTTTAAAATTAATATTTCTATAATTCTCAAAAGATAAGGAAAATAGGATACCTAATTTGTAGATTTAACCGGCGTATAACTACAAAATAAAGAGTAATTAAATAATAATTTTGTGATATTTTTCGAACACCGAGATGTAAAGCACAGTTTACGAGTTTAACAAATAGCACCATAGACTAATTAAATCTCAGAAAATTAGAAGCAATATGTGTTGACAAATGTAATTGAATATCATGTAGCAATGCGTGTAATTGAATATTATCACCTTTGCCTTCTGTCCCTAAAGCATAACATCAAATTTTCTATATAATAAAAGTATGAGATTATATAATTAAATACTCCCTTCGTCCCAAAATTCTTGTCGGGTTGTCCCAAAATTCTTGTCCACTTTCCCTTTTTGATAAATTAGTACACACAATTTTTTGTGGGACCCACAACTTTACCCATCTCCATACACAACTAACAACTCTCTTAAAAACCATGCAAAAAATAAAATGGACAAGAATTTTGGGACGGAGGGAGTAATTGATTAGAATTGGTTTATGTGGTATATTAAGATCCACATATTTAGGGATTTTATTCCTTATTTTATTTTGGGATTGATATTTGGGATTGATATTTTCCATGTTGGATTGATATTTTCCATCTTGGCTTGATATCTTTCCTTCTTTATCATTTTGTATTAGGTATATATGTTACAACATTTGTGCATAATAAAATTGAGACGAGAAATTACACCAAAATTGTCTCAAGAAAGTTTTCATGGTATCAGAGCAGACTTTTAATATTTCTCTAGAACCCTAATCTTACTCTGTCGTTTCTTTCTCAATGGCAAAACCCAAAAATAAAACTGATGGCAAGATCAATGAAGACAACGCCATTGGAAGTTCGACCGGGACAATAGTCGATCACATGTCCCCTTATTTTTTATCCGCATCTGACTACCCAAGGCAGATGCATGTTAACGAAGCACTCAACGACAACAATTATGCCGATTGGAAGCAAGAGATGTACAACTTCCTTTATACAAAGAACAAAGATGGATTTATTGATGGATCTCTCGCGATGCCGAAGGATGGATCGCTCGATCAAGCTTTATGGAAGCGGTGTGATGTCATGGTTCGAGGGTGGCTCACATCTGCCGTGGAAAAGGATATTCGAAATAGTGTGAAGTACGCTGTAAATTCTGCTCAAATCTGGAAAGATTTGGGGGATCGTTTTGAACAACAAAATGCACCACGAGCGTATGAATTAAAGAGGACATTAGCGTCTACACGTCAAGAAGGGACTTCAATTTCGTCATACTACACTAAATTGAGGGCAGTTTGGGATGAAATGGCTTATGTTTGTCCGATTGCAGCATGCTCTTGCGATGCTGAAAACTGAACGTTGAATCGCGAGCGAAGGATCAATTCTATGAGTTTCTCTTAGGTTTGGATGACAGTTTCAGTGTGATAAGAACTCATATTCTCGCCACTACTCCGCCACCTACACTAGGAGTCGCTTATCATCTGGTTTTAGAGGATGAGAGACAACAAAATATAACTAGCACACGAAAGATCACGCAAGATGCGGCGGCATTTGGAGTAAAAGGACAGCCACACAGATCTGCGTCAGCAAGCCACACAGTCCAACAACCACAAATAAAGGTTCATATTTCTTTAGATAGAAGAGATAAGCGTGATCGAGGAAGCATGAAGTGCAAGCATTGTGGCAAAACTGGCCACGAGAAAGAAATGTGTTTTGAATTGATGGGGTATGCCGATTGGTTCAAAGACTTGCGACAAAGGCAGCATGGGGGAGCTGATCGTTCAGGGGAGCGGAGACAACATTTGCGTGCTGCAGCTATGGAAACGGATAAAAGCCCCATTCCGGGACTCACGGCTGATCAATATGAGAGAATGGTGAAATACTTTGCTAATAGTGGTTCATCGGCAAACATGACTGGTAAGACTGATAAAACCGGGCTTTGGGTGATTGATTCGGGGGCCACGGATCACATTACATATGACAGAAAGATTCTAATTGATGAGATACAGGAAAGAGACAACTTGCCAGTTAAAATCCCTAATGGCGATAGGGTACCCGTGTGTGGTATTGGTACTGTGAGGCTACCTAATAATGTTAACGTGGATAATGTCCTACATATACCGGATTTCAAGTGCAATTTGTTGTCCGTTAGTAAATTAATTAAGGAAGTTCATTGTGCCATGACTCTTTTCTCGGATTTTTGTTTTATGTAGGACTTACATTCGAAGAGCCTGATTGGCGTGGGTAAAGAGCGCGATGGTCTATACTATTTGGAGCATGTGGAGGGAGATCGGGTGGTTATGGCTGCTTCTACAGATTTTGATATTTGGCACAAGAGGTTAGTACATGCATCCAAGGAAAGACTTCGTAGCATTGATTTTTTGAATGATGTTGGTTTTAATAATGGGATTTGTGACTCTTGCATTCGGGCCAAACAAACACGTCTTTCGTTTCCTGATAGTTTTATTAAATCCACTTCTATTTTGATTTAATACATTGTGATATTGGGGGAGGTTATAAAGTATCTTCACATACGAGAGCCCACTATTTTCTTACCATTGTTGATGATTTTAGTAGAACAGTGTGTGTTTATTTGACTAAGAACAAGTCTGATGTTGGTGATTGTTTAATCAATTTTATAACATGGTTTCCACACAATTTGAATGCAAGATTAAGAAAATACGCAGTGATAATGGCCATGAATTTAAGTCTAATCGCATGTTGGATTTTTATGCTGAGAAGGGTATTATACTAGAGACTTCATGTGTGGATACACCACAACAAAACGGTGTGGTGGAACGGAAACATAGGGATTTATTGGATATGGCACGGGCACTTCGTAGCTAATCTTCCTATAGAATTTTGGGGGGGATGTGTCTTAACCGCTGCTTATTTGATAAATCGTTTGCCCACGAAAGCTATTCAGAACCGAACTCCCTATGAGGTACTCCTTGGTCGTAAACCCGACTATAGTCATTTTAAAAAATTTGGTTGTCTTGTCTATGCAAAGGACACACGGAGAGGGGGAGATAAATTTGGTGAACGAGGGCGACCATGTATTTTTTTTGGGTATCCATATGGTCAGAAGGGATATCGGATTTATGACATAAAAGAGAAGCAGATGTTCACATCACGAGACGTTGTCTTTGTAGAAGATACCTATCCTTTTATTGAAAATAATTCACGAGATTCGAGTTTGAACCTTCATGAAAATACTCGAAGTCACGAAGTGGTCGTTCAGAACACGTTGGACGTGGCCATGCACCAAATATTAATTCTGCCAAAGATCCAACCAAGTCCATCAATCCCGATCCTTCTTTAAATAAGCTTGATGTATCACTAGAGGAGCCTCATCCACGACGTAGCAAACGTTGTCATGTGCAACCTAAACATTTATAAGATTTTCAAGTTGACATCCCAGCTTCTATAGACCACGCGCAACCCACATCATCCACCGACTCTTCGACGGTACATCCTTTATATCCTTATTTGTTTCATATGACAAATTTTCTCCTTCTCACAGGGCATTTTTTAGCGGCTATTTCTACTCATGACGAGCCAAAATATTTTCACCAAGCGGAAAAAGATGAAAATTGACGTCTAGCCATGCAAAAGGAAATTCATGCTTTGGAAGAAAATGGGACATGGACACTTGAGGATTTGCCACCTGACAAGCGTGCAATTGATTCTAAATGGGTATACAAGATCAAGTATAAACCCGATGGGAGCATCGAAAGGTACAAGGTAAGATTGGTGGCCAAATGTTATACTCAAGTCGAAGGAGTGGATTTCCACGACACTTTCGCGCCCGTCGCCAAGTTGGTCACCGTTCGCAGCTTGCTCGCTGTTGCGGTTAAGAAAAATTTGATCATCCACCAACTTGATGTGAACAATGCATTTTTGCATGGCGATTTATCAGAGGTACATGCGGGTGCCTCAAGGTTTTGAGAAATAAGGAAGCAATAAAGTATGTCGTTTACGAAAGTCTCTTTACGGACTTCGCCAAGCGTCACGGAATTGGTACTCAAAGTTCACTCAAGCGTTGACTCATATTGGTTTTCAACAGTCTAAGGCGGATCACTCATTATTTATCTATCGAAGGGGTGAAATTTACGTGGCAGCCCTTATATATGTAGATGATGTCGTCATTGTGGGCAACCACATGGAACAAATCTCTTGTGTTAAAACTCATCTCCACAAATGTTTTAGCATTAAAGATTTGGGACCGTTAAAATACTTCCTTGGTATCGAAGTGGCTCATAAGGCGGATGGTCTCGTTCTTAGTCAACGCAAGTATACCCTTGATATATTAGACGAATGTGGCATGGCTGGTTGTCGTCCTAGCAACTTTCCGATGGAGCAGAATTGTAGTCTTGGTCTTGATAACGATAGTCCTTGTGTTGACGCCTCCCAATACCGTAGACTCGTTGGCCGACTACTTTATCTCCAAGTTACGAGGCCCGATATCACGTTTGTTGTTAATACTTTGAGCCAGTTTATGTCTGATCCAAGAGACACACATATGGACACAACCCTCCGTGTTCTTCGATACTTGAAGGCCACGCCTGGACAAGGAGTTTTTCTTCCTTCCCACGGCTCTTTTGAACTATCTGCTATGTGTGATGTAGATTGGGGCGGTTGCTCTACTACTCGTCGTTCGAGCACGGGTTTTATTGTTTTATTAGGTAACGCACCCATTTCTTGGCGTACTAAGAAACAATCAGTTGTTTCTCGCTCTACCGCAGAAGCTGAATACCGATCTATGGCTACTACTGTAAGTGAATTAATTTGGTTGCGTTGGTTATTACAAGATCTTGACACTCCACAAACAACTCCGACTCCATTGTATTGTGATAATCAAGCTGCAATTCATATTGCAAATAATCCTGGTTTTCATGAAAGAACAAAGCATGTTGAAATGGATTGCTATTTTGTTCGCGAGAGGGTCGTTAATGGCGATATCCTTCCTTGTAAGATCGTCACTCGTGATCAAGTGGCATATATTTTTACTAAACCTTTGGGAACCAATCGTCACCGTTATTTACTTGGCAAGTTGGGCATTCGAGATCTTCACGTACCAACTTGAGGGGGAGTATTAAGATCCACATGTTTAGGGATTTTATTCCTTATTTTATTTTGGGATTGATATTTTCCATATTGGCTTGATGGGATTGATATTTTCCATGTTGGATTGATATTTTCCATATTGGCTTGATATCTTTCCTTCTTTATCATTTTGTATTATGTATATATGTTACAACATTTGTGCATAATAAAATTGAGACGAGAAATTACACCAAAATTGTCTCAAGAAAGTTTTCATGGTAAATGTGTAGGACCTATATATATATTTAATTGTTTAAAGTTGATTTGAATTGGTAAAGGTATGTGACTCATTTCCTTTTTTTAAAAGTATACATGTAAGATGAGAGAACTCAGAAAAGAAATGTGGACAAATCGGACGGGACGGAGAGTATTTAACTGAACTTTCCCATCAATTATAACCAATAGAGGGCTTCAAATATCAACAAATTATAGAGCTTGAATATTAGTATTTGATACGTTTCGGATACGAATACGGCTCTTCAGCTTTGATACGTAGAGAAATGTTTTAGAAACGTTAATTTATTTATTTTATTTTTAAATAATGTACTCCCTCTGTCCCGCTCCATGTGACACATTTTCTATTTCGGGCGTCCCGTCTCAAGTGACACACTTCCAAAAATAGAAATAATTTTAAAAAAAAATCATAAATTTTCTTCTACTTTATCAATTATCTCTCCTACTTTTTCATTTCTCTTTCCTACTTTAATTATTTACCTCTCTTATTTTATTATTTCTCTTTCCTACTTTATCAATTACTCTCTCACAATCTCACTCATCTTCTCTCTCTTACTTTATCATAAACTTCTCTCTCATACTTTATCTTCCACCTTCTTAATTCCCGTGCCGGAAATAATTTTATCGCATGAGCTGGGACGGAGGGAGTACTATTTAGGATAAAATGGATATTTGGACCGGTTTATAGCACATTACCCACTGGTTTGGGCAAGATGTAATTTACCCTTACAGTAAAACCTCTCTAAATTAATATAGTTGGGACCGAGAGATTTTATTATCTTAGAGATATATTAATTTATCTATAAACTAGTATTTATTAATTTAAAGAGAGTTTTCGACCTGAATGAAGTAGAATGTATAGTTAACATCTAAAAATAATGAACCGTAAAAAGTACAATGAATCATTTGACTACATTTAGGAACAATAAATTAAGTTCAATGTTTTAATACAATGAATTGTTTGACTATTTAGGAACAATAAAATTAAGTTCATTGTATTTTTATTAAAAGATATTCAATGTATAATGGTAATAGTATGGAGTACTATATATAGATGATGAGAAAATAATTAGATTTAAGTTTTTAAAAAAACAGTCAACACAAGAATCATATTTTAGAAAATTGTCTTAGTGTTCTGGTAATTTAAATAATTATTAATTTATGATTTCGATGGGACCATATATTTACATTGAAGTTTTCTGAAAATTATTATCTTATTATCTTATCGAATTTGATATATTTTTTACATTGGCCCGAGTTGGAACCGGAGAAAAATATTATCTTAAAAAGATTATTAATTTATCGAGTATTAAATTACGAATGTTTTACTATACGTGGGTTTAAATAGTGTACCGAGACCCTTTAAGGTTTCATAAAGATGTGTTCCGCTTCCGCATCCCTCTGGCAGAATTTGAAATACATGCGCTTATCTTGAAACTGTTGTTCTGAAATCAAATATACGGTTAGTCGCAAATATTCCTTGCGGTTTCTTGTGGGTATAAATGTTTCCCTATAATCCCGCCGCTCTTACCCACACCACCAAGCCACCGCTCTCCTCCTCACCACCAAGCCGCCGCTCTTCCCTCACCTGCAAGCCACCATTCTCCTCCTCACCTCCAAGCCGCCGCTCATTCTGGGATTGGGGTTAACGGTGTTCGAAGATTGGAATTGGGGTTTACGGTATGAAATTGGAACCCTAATTAATAGGCAACAACATATTGGAATTCAGATTTTACCCTTCTTCAAGACGTTCATATTCCATGGTGGCTTTTGTCTATCTTAACTATAAGCGGTAATTGATTAATTTTTGCTGTGAATTTTAGGGGTTTCTGAGACTATATTGAGGATTCTGTAAATACAGTATCTCTGCTCCTCGGTGGCTTTGGTTACTGATTAGAAGTTCAAATTTTGGTTGGACTCTAGTTGAAGGGTTAGAAGGATTTTGATTGCAGACTGGAAGTACTAATTCTTTTTAATTTTATACATTGCCAATTAATTTGTTCTTTTCACAAAATGGTTTGTGATTTGTGATTTGTTTCTTTCACAAAATATTAATCTGACTAAACCAATTAGCTCTTGTACTCGTCCAATTAATCATTATTGTTGTAAATATATTTTATATATATATACTTACCATATATTGTGATGACCATATAAACCCTAAAAGCCCATGAGTTCATCTTGTACTCTATAAATAGAGGTCTCCACCTGCATAATAATACACATCTATTTTCCTTCTTCTCTATTATTCTCTCATTCCATATAGTTTATAACACGTTATCAGCACGAAAAAGCTCTCACCACAAAAGGATTCCGCTGAGTTGCTACTGAAGCCTCCATGTGACTATTAGATCCAAATTCTAAAACAAATGTATCGTACCATTTCCCAATTTTTTTAATTAGATACTCAATAGCAAAACTTGTTTGCAATCATTATGATTTTTTTTTATTAAGAAAAAAGTAAGTAGTGGCATGAAGTTATTTTTTTGTGAGTGCGACAACATAAGCACTTCGATCCAAATACGACAAGATATCTATTATGGTTTGTTTTCATTAATAGATTTATTCAATCTCATATATTGTTATAGTTGTTGCCCCTGAAGTGACACAATACATGAATATTCCAGAATAATATCTCATGTCCTTGAAAAACATGTCTAATGACTTGATTTCTTTTCAAGAAATGATACGAGATCCCGTAGATCCCATATTCTATAAAAGAAAGTATGTTATATTTATATACTACTTAAATTGTTATTCCCGCAACAACACAATGATATTCCTGAAGAATATTACATACTCTTAAAGAGCAATTCAAAGAACAATTAATATTCCATGAAGAATATTAATGCTCTTGAAGAGCAATTCAAAACCATATTTTTAACTTAAATTGTTGCTCCAGAAGTAACACAATCAATGTTTTGAAATAAATTAAATGCTCTTGAATAACATTTACAATCAATATTTCTATGTACGTTTTTATTTATTTGTTTGTTTATTTAATGCTTTAATCCATATTGTTGCTCCAGAAGTAGCACAGTTCATATTTCTGCTGAATATCACATGCTCTTAACGAACAACTCAAAATTATTTGTTGAAAATTAATTGTTGCTCCAGAAGTAGCACAATTTAATATTCTTGAAGAATATTTTACACTCTTGAAGAGTTATTAATATTATCTATGTATTTACTATATACCTCAGTTTTTTTTCTCCTGCATACTGTATAATATTTATATCTATATATAAATACAATCTTAATTTGGTGCTTCTGAAGTAGCACGCAATTAATATTCCTGAAGAATATTATGTACTTTTGATGAACAATTCATATAATATATCTTATTGATGGGCGAATCTTGGTTCTTCGATTGTTATTTTTGTTGCTCTCGAAGTAGCACAATTGATATCCTCAAACAACACTATATGTTCCTAAAGAGCCATTGGGTTTCTCGAAAATATTAGTCTTTCGCCTGAATTAGTTTAATATATACTAAAATTGTTGCTCCTGAAGTAGCACAATTTGTAGTCCTGAAGAATACTACATGTTCTTGAAGAACAATTCAAGCTCTTGATTTTGGCAAATATTATATGTTCATAATTCTAATTGTTGCTCTTGAAGTAGCATAATTAACTCTATATGTTCTTGAAGAACAATTCAATTTATCATTTTGGAATCATATAACACAAGATTATACTCAAATTTGTTGCTCCTAAAGTATCATAATTAATTGAAGAATATTACATGTTCCTGAAGAACAATCATACTTTATGGGGTATTCTAATTTAATTCATGCCCTAATTATATAATTGGTAGTAGAGTTCCTATATGGTTGATAAATAGATTCATAATATTCCATTATAGTTTAATATATTTTCAAGTAATTATGTGCGATCTATAAGATCTCGCAATTCGCATTTTACTGATTTTATTTCTCTTGAATAACATTAAATTGTTGTTCTGGAAGTAGCACAATTAAATTCCTAAAGAATAGTTATATTGTGATGGTAACATTACTAACACATGTTTGTGGAAATGCTTGCAATATAATGCATTTATATAATATTAAACTTTTGCTCCTGAAGTAGCATCATTTATATTCTAGAAGAATATTAAATGTTCTTATAGAGCAACTCATATTTGTGTGATATATGTTATTCCCGAATGAAAAACATTATTAATCTATGTCTTGTTGACATTGATGCACTCTTGATATCGATCTTCATCTGCCAATAAGGGGGCATGAGGGAGACAATAATAGAATGAAACGAAGCAGGATTGCATAAAGATATAATTGTTTATTTTCCCTAAAGCTCAATACGAGTAGTTGCATCTTCACTGCAAGATTTTAAAATCTAGTGGATCGAAATTATTGAAGGCTCCAAAAGAGCATGTGTCATTTTATCAAATGATACGAAATCAAATATTGAGTTTGCCCTTACTTTAGTAAGTCTATAAGATATTTACAAAGTTTTAAGGATATCCACTGCAATGAATACTATATTGAAACAATATAAAAAGGTAGTGATACATATTCTTGTATATATTATTTTGTATTTAGCCAGAAGATAACAAAAGGAAAATTATCACACTACCATTGTAAATGTATTACACATTTATAAAACAAGTGAGACAAACCATGTCATGAACCGAAAGTTCAAAGGGTTTTATGATTTGACATGAGGGGTTTGGATATTCACGAGCAACTATCATGCGCAACATAATTGAAAATTTATCTGACCGCAAATAGAGATCCTGAAGAATCTTTACATTGATTTTCATGAATGTTTGATTTCTAGAAGAAATGAAGCAATTGTTCGAACTAATAATTCAAATAATAAAGAACTCAATTCCCTCAAGAAGAATTGTCTTGATAAAGCTAGCAAGTTTATTAAACTCCAAGTTCCTACAAAAGAGGATTTATATTATATGGATTTGGAATTGAGATTAAATAATTAGTTGCTCATATCCATACTCAAAATGGTATTTGTCCGTATAAAAGCAATCTCACATTAAGATTGTTATTATGATGAAATAACATTTCCAACATTAGTTGAAACATATGTCACATTTGGATTCCTGAAGTAATCAATTTGAAATCTACATCCAACAACAAACACAAGAAAAAACTAGTCACATTTGGACTCCCGAAGTAATCAATGTGAACAAGAAGTCGCAAGACTCACTTGCAAAATATTGCAAACCAACTTCTTGATGCTTTTAATTTTTGTATAAAAAAGAAGTGACAATGTTATACATTTGCTGTAAATACCCCCACAAGAATAAATGTCCCCGAACGACAAATACAAATGGTAGCAAATGAATATAAAATTCGTCAAAAATGTGGTCGACCAATTGGTTCTAAAAGAAATTTTTGTCTAAGAAAAGGGGCACAACATATGAACCAACCAATGACGATAATGATTAATCAATAAAATGAAGTTCCTGAAGAACTACAAGTGTCTGAAAATACTGAGATCTCAAAATATTGGAGAGATCAAATATCGGCGTGGACGCACGACAGTATTTTCGCCTTTTAATATGACTCTTGAAATGATAAAAGAAGATCCTCAACGACGATCTATAAGAGATTTTCAAGATAAAAATAATTGGTCAAAGAGGAAAGAAGTCATATAAGGTGAATTAATATTCCCTAGAAAGCCGGAAATATTTGGACATGTAGTTCCAAAATCCGGAAAGTATATCCCTGAAGGATCCAAATGTGTCTTTGTTACAAAGAGAAATGAAAAATTACGAGATATAGGACAATACTCGTAACACAATATTTCTCTCAAAGACCGGGAATTAATTATGTACTCTCCCATAATAGACGCCATTGTATTTTAGAATTTGATTAATCTACTTATGTCACAAAAAGCTTGATATGTGCCTTATGGATGTAGTAAATATCTATCAATATGATTCACTAGATAGTGACATATATATGAAGATCCCTGAAGGATTTAACTTGTTCAAAGTATGTAAGTCAAAAAGATGCTTTCAATTAGACTGCAAAAGTCACTATAAGTGTTGAAATAGTACATATAATAAGAACGACGAGTATTCCTTGACAGAAGGGTACATAAATAATGACTTGAGTTTGATTGAAACTCCTGAAGAGCATAATACTTATATGTATACTCCGTCCTAATGACTTACATAGAGCAAATTATTATGGATTATTTTATTTATTGATATGTTGATTTTATAATCCAACTCACATCCTTGTAGGCGTTAGGGGGGATAAGAAACATAAATGATAGAATCCCGCAAATATCCCGTTGGATTAATTATTTAGATTCACACACTATGAACTAGAAGTTCATCAAATTATTTAGTGCAAAAGGAGTGACTAAAATCTCACATACTTGTTGTATATGCACAATGAAATAACTGAAGTTTCTCATAGACAAAATAAATCAATTAATTCTCATTGACGCCAGAGGCGTGAGAGATTTATTGGTGCTAAGAGATAAGAAGTCCGCGGAATACAAAATTAGAACATATCATGCCAAATTCTTCTTGAAGAGGATATGCGAATCATTATGTACAAAAGTAGTTGATGAAATCTGTTGGGTGATGATTCTATCATCAGCACTGTTTCACTCAGTGGGAAATGATTCTGTCTTCTATACTGAACCAAGCTCAGTAGCCTATGTGCTCTGAACTGTTGAGAAGATTTGAAGATCTCAAAACCCTATCTGATTGGTGAACCATTCCCTTGTATATGTTGTTTGTCTCTGAGGTTTCAGACTCAGTAGACACTCTGCTCTGGTCAAGGCGCTCAGTAGCTTATTTGCCTCAGCACCAAGTATAGAAGACTCGGTGATACTTGGACTCGGCAGAGCAAGATATGCGAGAGAGTCGATCGAACCGAACTCGGCGAGGGTAGTTTACTGGACTCGAGCTGATCTTCGATAGACTTATCTCATTGCCTATCTATCGAATACAAGGTCGGACTCAGCATCGGCGGATAGTCTTCGGGATTGTCGAATCTTTTGAAAGACAATCAGCATTGTCATATACGAGGATGAGAGAAGTCGGCTTCGACTTGTCTCGAAGTCTCGTCTTTGTCTCAACCACTCTATCCGCCTCGACAAATGACAAACATACACGTGTCATCCTACCTACTAAAGCTGCAAGTCAACACTTTTCGGAAATGGAGGAAAAGGCACTGTTACCTACGTCAAAAGAGCCGTTTGCTACCAAAAAGAGAGAGAGAGAAGAAGATCGTCTCCAACGGATCTTTCTCAATCTCTTCTCTATAAATAGAGGGATCATTCAAGATTTGAAATACACACAAGAGAGAATGCGCATAAGCTTAAACGACGAAAACATACACAAGCATTCAAACGAGCTAGAACCAGAAAAGCCTAAGTCTTCCGCAAGAATCGAAAGAGTTATCTCCGACGAAAGACTACCTCTAAGCTCATAAGGGAACCAAGCTGAACCGACAATAAAGCATCTAGTATCCAAGCGACGTGACACGAACTTATAGCTAAACCTCAGCTATTCGTCGCTCTAGAAGCTACATTCTTGTTCCCATCCCTCTAACCCTAAGCTCAACCGATATATCCATAGCTTAGACGAAGTAGTTCACTTTTGAACCCAATCCTTATTGTATAAGGACTCCTTCACTGTTGGAGAAGTTTGTCAAACACTTTAAGTTTGATAGAAGTGTAAACTGGGACTTGCTCAGTATAATCCCCAAGCCACGGCTTTGTCCTGTGCACAAGCTGACTGAGACTAACTCAGTATAATAAATAGCCTCCTGATCTATCGGGACAGTGGACGTAGGATTGTTGATATCCGAACCACTTTAAAAATCTCTATGTCATTTACTTACGTTCTTTTACTGTTACATTGATTTTACTGTGCATACTGAACATCTTATTTAAAATCAATTATCTGTCTCAGTATACTGAACTTCTTATCTACTGAACTGAGACTTAAAACGTTTTCAAATAAAAACTGATTTGGGCCTACACTATTCCACGCACTGAACTCTTGCTGATCGATACTGAATTCTGACCTAGTGAGTTAGCAGATCTCAGCCGAGTCAGACTTTTAACCTTTAACACGATTCGGTAACGGTTATGCAGTCTGCTTGAATCCTTTCAGACAAAGCATCTTCCCGAATAGGACTGTTCGTGTTCGAAGTTGAGAAATTTAGATTCGAGTGTATTCACCCCCCCCCCCCTCTACACCCGAACTCACTCTCGGGACCAACAATTGGTATCGGAGCGGGGAGTTCCTTAAGACTCTTGTCACTTTGAGACCGGGTCTATTCGAACGGATCCGGGAGGAAAACGTTTTTCACCGCATATCACTCTACATTCATGTCATTATTCTTCATGGCTGATATGTCAGGTATAAGAATGGTACCCATGTTCTCGGTGGAGAATTATGGAGTGTGGCGAGTCGGAATGGAAGCACATCGACATCCCTCCATGACAAGATATGGCAAGTGCTTGAAGATGGACCTATCGTTCCCATGATCGATAGTGTTGTAACTCAAGCTGAAGGAGGAGGAATGGTGACTGGGAAGAAGATCCCTAAAGACAGAAGTCTCTTCACTCCTGAAGAGAAGAAGCTTCACAATCTAGACCGAGTCGCCAGGAATGCCATACTAACCACTCTTAGCGATTCTTATCTTGGTAGGGTTCAGGAATGCAAAACCGCTAAAGAACTCTGGGATGCTCTAGCGCTACTGAGTCGAGGGACTCAGAAGATTAAAGCGAATAAACTAGCGTTAGAACTCCAAAAGCTGGAAAGCTTGTCTCTCATGCCTGGTGACAAAATCGAAGATCTGAACGTCAGATTTACCAATCTGATGAACTCAATCAACGGGCTGGGAAAGACATTCAGCAACCGAGAAATGAATCTAAAGATACTGAGGGCACTGTCGGACGGACACTGGACACCTTTTGCCACTCTATTGCGACATTCTGATTTAGATGTTGTCTCTCCTGACCATATCTTTTCGTAATTACGAGTGAAGGAGTTTGAGTTCGACGGACCTCAAAGAAAGCCGAGAGTCGAAGCCGACACAAAGATCGACCATGCTTTCAAAGCAACAGTCAGCACAGCATCTCCCGTGATGAGCAAGACGACGAGTAAGACTGAGCCTTCACTCAATGATCTACAAGAAGGAAGTCTCGCTCAGAAGTATGCGCTGCTCGCTGTAAAGTATCAGAAGGAGAAAGAGAGGCGTAGAAAGCTGACTAAAGCATACCGAGACACAAAAGGTAAGTCAGAATATACACCAAAACGCTCTCCTGACTCACAATCTTCTGAATGCTGAAAGAAAGATGACTCAGCACCCTCAAGGGATAGTGCAACCAAAGAACAAAAAGTCATCACTTGCTACAACTGCAAAAAGCCGGGACATTATCAATATGATTGTCCTGAGCTCAGTAGTGCTGAACGCGCAGCACGTAAGGCAAGGAGAGAGAAATTTGCCCAGAAAAGACAATCCTACATAGCTGGCGAAATCTCAGACGACTCAGAAGAGGTCGACTCCTTTATGGATTCATGTGACGATGAAGCAGCCTTCATGGCCTTAGAGCATGAAGCAGATGAATCGACTGAAATGTGCATGATGGCAGGCGAAGAGGATGAGGTAAATTCTCATGAACCCGATCAACTCCTCTTCACACTGCACACACGACACTGTTTCAGGTGCAGATGGGAAGTTGGACATCACAACCGCATATGAAGATCTACTAGATGAACAAATTCAAATGAGTCTGTAGCTCAGCAAGACTCTTCAGGAGTTGGATACCCTGAAAGTGGAGAATCAGAGACTTTCTCAGGAGAGTCAGGTTACTACTGAGGCCGAAGGACTTGTGGTGAGACTCAGGGAGGAGATAAACTCTCTGATGGCCAAGTCTCAGCATCAAGAAGATCGGATTTCAGTTTTGACCAATGACTTGACTCAGAAAGATACTGAACTGAGTCTGCTGAAGCAAAAACTGTCAGGACTTCAGACCGAACATGATGCACTGAAGAAAAGTGATGATGTCTGGAGGAACCTGATGACTGAGAGGTACATGGGCGCTGAAAAGAAATTGGAGGCTATGCTAGCAAGCAACAAGCCAAAGCACTACAAGGAAGGACTTGGATTCAGCCAGGGAGCTTCCTCGTCTGCTCCAGTACACTCAGAAGGACGGCTTGCTGATAGGTTTGTTCGAGGAAAGACCATCAATGCCTTGATATACTGAACCCCCTCGCAAAGAACAAACAAAAGATGAAAGCACCTCATCCTACTCGCCAAAGCATTCGACAACAAGATCAAAGCCAAAGTACCCCGGTTCGGTCAAGGGGGGAACCAAAGAAATCAAAATTGGCCGATCAGTATGGACCTCCAAAGCTGACACATCCAGCTCAGTATGGGTCATATTATTATGAACCTATAGTCAGAAGAGGATCCAAAAGTCAGAAAAGGAAACAGAAAGCCGCACAGAAGGCAAAGGTCAGCACAGCATCTCCAGCGACGAGCAAAACGACGAGTAAGACTGAGCCTTCACTCAATGATCTACAAGAAGGAAGTCTCGCTCAGAAGTATGCGCTACTCGCCGTAAAGTATCGAAGGAGGAGCGACGCGAGAAAAGTGACTAAAGCCTATCGGGAAACGAAAGGTAAGTCAAATTATATGTCGAAACACACTCCTGACTCACAATCTTCTGAATACAGAAAGAAGGATGACTCAGAACCGTTAAAGAATAGCGAAAGCAAAGAAGAAAACGTCATCACTTGCTATAATTGCAAAAAGCCGGGACATTATCAGTATGATTGTCCTGAGCTCGGTAGTGCTGAACGCGCGGCACGTAAGGCAAGGAGAGAGAAATTCGCCCGTAAAAGACAAGCTTATATTGCGGGCGAAATCTCGGATAACTCGGAAGAAGTCGACTCCTTTATGGATTCATCTCGACGATGAAGCGGCCTTCATGGCCTTAGAGCATGAAGCGAGATGAATCCCGGTGAAAAGTGCATGATGGCGGGCGAAGAGGATGAGGTAAATTCTCATAAACCACTTAACTCCTCTTCACACCTGCACACACGACACTATTTCGAGGTGCAAATGAGAATTTGGACGTCGCGACCGCATATGAAGAACTGCTCGACGAACAAATTCAGATGAGTCTGCAGCTCAACAAGACTCTTCAGGAGTTGGATACCCTGAAAGTAGAGAATCAGAGACTTTCTCAGGAAAGTCAGGTTGCTACTGAGGCCGAAGGACTTGTGTTGAGACTCGGTGGAGGAGATAAACTCTCTCGATGGCCAAGTCTCAGCATCAAGAAGATCGGATTTCAGTTTTGACCAATGACTTGACTCAGAAAGATATTGAAGTGAGTCTACTGAAGCAAGAAATGTCAGGACTTCAGATCGAGCTCGACACACTGAAGAAAAGTGATGATATCTGGAGGAACCTGATGACTGAGAGGTACAAGGGTGCTGAGAAGAAATTAGAGGCTATGCTAGCAAGCAATAAGCCAAAGCACTCGCAAGGAAGGACTTGGATTCGGCCGGGGAGCTTCCTCATCCGCCCTGAGCACACTCGGAAGTACGGCTTGCCGATAGGTTTGTTCAAGGGGAGACTATGAACACAAATATACTGAACCCCCTAGCAAAGAACAAACGAGAAGATGAAAGCACCTCATCCCACACATCGAGCATTCCGACAAGAAGATCGGTGCCAAGAAACCCCGGTTCGGTCAAGGGGGGAACCCAAGAAATCAAAATTGGCGGATCAAGATGGACCTCCAAAGCTGACACATCCAGCTCAGTATGGGTCATATTATTATGAACCTATAGTCAGAAGAGGCTCCAAAGGTCAGAAGAAAAAGAAAGCCACACAGAAAGCTAAGGTCAGCAGTCCACCAGCTCAGAAGATTAGGACTCCTGAACCTCAGAAGCCTCAGAAGTCACCTATGACCAGTCCAGTGGTCAGATATGTTGACTCTAGTGGAAAGAAGATGTCTGAAACCACCAGGGTTGTTAGAAAGATTTGGGTTATTAAAACTAACACCTAAGGACTCAAAATAAAAAATAAAGGGTACCTGAATATAATTCTATTTTGCAGGTGCGCAGAGACCCATGGTATGTGGACAGCGGATGCTCAAGACATATGGCATACCAAAGGAGTCTACTGAAGAATTATATCACTGAAGAAGGACCCAGAATTGAGTTCGGAGACAATGCAAAAGGCTATACTAGAGGATATGGAACACTCAGCATTGGAACTGCCAAAGTTCCAAGAGTATCATATGTTGAAGGACTTCAAGCATAACCTTCTCTCTCGTTAGTCAATTTTGTGATAACTCAAATAGAGTGGTATTTGACGCCGGTTTCGTGATGTTATTGATAAATCTACGGGGAAAATAGTGTTATCAGGTTCGCGCAGAAAGAACATATATGTTGCTGACTGGAACTCAGCAGAACCTGAAGCTTGTCTGTTGGCAAAGAATGATAATCGAACGGGGTGGCTATGGCATAGAAGACTCAGCCATCTCAACTTCAAGACGCTCAACAAACTAGCAAGAGACACTCTAGCAAGGGGACTGCCGAATGAAATATTCAAAGCAAAGACACTCGGTGTGAAGCATGTCCGAAGGGAAAGCAAACAAAGAATCAAAATCCAACAGTTCCATCTCCTTCCACCGATGGAATCCTTACGTACTACATATGGATTTGTTCGGTCCAGTCTCCCAGTGACGATCGAGGCGGGAAATATGCATTAGTGGTCATAGATGACTACTCGCGCTACACATGGGTCATATTCATTGCCAACAAGTCCGACGTCAAAACAGAGTTACCAACGCTTCGAAAAGGCTCAAGATCGAGAAGAACACCAAGATCGAAAAATACGTTCGGATAGAGGAACCGAGTTCCTTAATTCCATGGTAGAGGAGTTTCGCAAACGAAGGAATAGAGCATGAGACATCGGCCGCCCGCACACCTCAAAGCAAAATGGAGTTGCTGAACGAAAGAACAGAACTCTCAAAGAAGCGGCTAGAACTCTACTCGCAGATTCGGGACTCCCATCCAAATTCTCAGGCGTAAGCAACGGATACTGCGTGTTACACTCGGAATAGATCTCTACCGACAAAGCAAAGATAAGAGAACACCATATGAACTATGGAACGGCAGGAAGCCTTCTCTATCTTATTTCCATATCTTTGGTTGTTCATGCTTTATCCACAATAATGGGAAAGATCAGTCGAAGACTTTTGATAGCAAGTCGGATCGTGGAGTATTCTTAGGATACTCTCGGGTCAAGCAAAGCTTTCGAGTATTCAACTATCGGACTCTTTGCGTGGAGGAAAGTCCTCATGTTGTTTTTAACGAGTTTGCTACCGAAGACGGGAGCAATAACTCAAATTCGAATCCGAGGACATCGTGAGACGCCTACAGGATCTAAACTTAAAGGACAAACCCGAAAAGATCCAGCTATGTTGGGATGATGATTCGACGAAGAAACCCAAGACAAATCTATCGAATCTCAACCACAGAGCAAGTAGGCTGAGCGCATTGATTCTCCCGAACGGAATCAATCTCGGGTAACTCGAGTCGATGAAGAAACCATTGAGGTAACCGAGACCACTACCGAGAATAACAACTCGGGGGGGAACATCTAGTAATGTTCCCGAGCCGATCGCCCCGAACCTCGGTGACTCAGTAGATCATACTCTTATCACCGAAATTCTTCAATCTCGGAATAGTACAACCGAAATGCCTAACTCACCTACTATCCGTGTTGAACAAATTTCGGATGAAGAGCTGAAACTTCGTAGATCGTGGCTCGATGCTCACACCGCCGATCTAATCATTGGAGATCCCTCGCCTAATGTCAAGACAAGATCCGGATTCTCGTCAAGGAGAAAGCGCATTATTTTCCCCGCTTCTTGTCTACCGAAGAGCCTCGGACCATTGAGGATGCATTAAAGGATGCCGACCGGATCATAGCTATGCGAGAGGAGCTGAATCAGTTTACGAGAAACGAAGTGTGGGAGCTTGTAGACAGACCCCAACATCAACATGTCATTGGAACCAAATAGGTCTTCAAAAACAAGCGAGATGAAAACAACGTTATAGTAAGGAACAAAGCAAGTGCTCGTGGCTAAAGGCTACTATCAAGTGAAGGAATAGATTTCGATGAAACCTTCGCTTCGGTTGCAAGATTGGAGGCAATTAGACTATTCCTAGCCTACGCAACACATCAAAGATTCGGGAGTTTATCAAATGGATGTGAAGTCTGCGTTCCTGAATGGCGTGCTGAAAGAAGAAGTCTATGTGGAACAACCGCCCGGCTTTCAGCAGGGACATCAAGTATATAGACTCAGAAAGGCTCTGTATGGGTTAAAACAAGCACCCAGGGCTTGGTACGATACCCTGTCTGAGTTTCTTCTTCAGAAAGGTTTTCAGAAAGGCACAGTAGACCGCACTCTATTCAGCATTCGACTGGAATAAGACTTATTACTTGTGCAGATCTACGTGGATGACATCATATTCGGATCAAAGAATGTCATCATGTGTCAACAATTTGAAAAGATGATGAAGGATAAGTTCGAGATGTCAATGATGGGAGAAATGAACTACTTCCTTGGTTTTCAAGTCAAGCAATCTGAAAAGGGAACGTTCATCAACCAAGGCAAATACACTCGAGACCTCATCAAAAGATTCGGCTGCACATCCGGCAAATCTATCAAGATCCCGATGAATACGAATATGAAGATAGATCTTGATAAAGAGGGAGTATCAGTAGACCAAACCGAATATCGTGCTATAATTGGTTCTTTATTATATTTAATAGCTACTCGTCCTGACGTAACTTATGTTGTAGGTGTCTGTGCTCGATTTCAGGCGAATCCGAAGCAGAGCCATATGGACTCAGCAAAGAAGATTCTCCGCTATCTCCGAGGAACACCTGACATGGGTTTATGGTATCCGACTAATGATAATATTGAACTAAGCGGCTATTCGATGCCGACTATGCGGGATGTAGAATTGACCGAAAATCAACTTCGTGAACATGTCGGTTCCTTGGCGGCAAAGAAGTCGATCTCATGGTTTTCAAAGAAACAAGACTCGCAGCTACGTCGACTACCGAAGCCGAATACATGGCTGCCGGAAGTTGTTGCGCCCAAATCCTTTGGCCGAGACAAAGAAAAGAGACTATGACGTCATTCGGAATGACGTGTCGATCTTCTCGCGATAGTACCGGTGCCATTGCAATCACTCGTAATCCCGTACTACACACGAGATGCAAGCACGTGGACATCAGACATCACTTCATTCGTGACCATGTCGAAAAGAAGGATATCAGGATGGAAAAGATCCATACTGACAAGCAACGGGCTGACATACTGACCAAACCTCTAGCTGAATCCAGATTCAGAGAACTTTCAGTAGAGCTAGGTCTGTTGGACCCTACTGACCCCAGTCAGTAAGAAGGTTCCATGAGAGGACCATTTCAGTAAGGGGGAATGTTCACTCTCAGTACTAAATGTATTCAGTACGTATAGATTCAGAAACCATCTACACGAGGTATCAGCTGACTACTATGTTCAGCTGACAGGTTTACGTATCTCTACTCAGTAGTAATTTATATTACAGAATCTTGCATTTATGGCAAAGATTCAGCATGATATTAATATCTCTTGGTTTGTCTTTATTATTAACGAATCTCATTTAATGCACGACATTCCATACATAAGCTTGCTGAACTCTGCGCGCATTTAATGCATGTCTTTTCACAGTTACTACTTAGGCTATTTTACAACTAGCTTTGACTGAGGCGGCAGATGCGATCATTACCTATAATATAACTTCTAATCTTGACTGTCCATTCTATAAAGCAGTTTAAACTCAACCTTTGATCAAATAACTGTTCATCTTCACGTTTGATATATATATTTGATCATATCTTCTCAAACCGCCATTAGCATACTTCAAAACTTTCAAGTCCGAAAAATCCGAGATTTGCAAAAAGCAATCCTTACTTACAACTTCATCTTCATATCTTATCTCGATTTTATTGGTATGCTTATTAGAATCTATATCTTGTATTCTCTGTTTCTTCAGTATCAATATATATAAACTGTTGTATCTAAAACTGATACTAATAAGATTCTTATGTAACAGGTACTATGGTGAACATAACTGTCGATGCCCCTCTGAACATGGAGGACATTCTTCAAAAAGGCCGTGTCTGGTGCGAACCAGTCATGGAATTCGATGCGTGCGACCTAGACTACATGGATGAGATCTTCGCATCTCTAAGGGAGTCCGGTCTGGAGAAGTTTCTATCGAGGAAGCCAACGTTCTTCCTTCCTCGACAGGTGGCTGAGATATACCTCAATTCAAACTCCATCTCTGGAGACATCATTGGGAGGTTCAGAACTTACTCCATCAACAATGCTTCCCAACTGCTGAAACGTATATCTATCAAGGAAGCACTGAAGAACAGCTTTGACTTGCCATCTGAAGGAATCAGCACCGTAGGCTACAATGACGACTCAGTAGACGAGTACCTATCTATATTCTGCGGGAAGCCAACCACCTTCAGAGCTGCTTTTCCCAAGAACGCCATGCTACCACAATACAGAGCCTTGGCTTACATTGTCACTCAGCTGCTGACAAGCCAAGCTGGCTCATTTGATCAGGTCTCCCGACCTAAGATTCAATTAATGATGGCGATATACGATGGCGCTAAGATCAACTGGACATATTTCTTCATCCGAGAATTCATGATCCAAGCGGCCAAGTTTGACAAGTCAACACGCATCCTGAGCGCGAAGGGGAAATTACTGTATGGGTTGAAGCTCTCAGTAATGATTGAAGACCACTGTGGTTCAGATCAAGTCACCTTTGATGATAAAGAGTACTTCAATGTGAAAAAGGTGCGCTTCCATAACCATCTGGCGCCCCTTCGGCAGATAGGGTCAGTCCCCAAGCTCAACCGACTAAGCCCTCAAAGAGCCGCACCTTCAAAGAAGAGAACACCTCCATCAAAAATATCTAAGGTAATCGGCTAAGAAACCGAAGAAAGCCATCCCGGGACGTGCCTACCGAATCCGAGGTATCTCCAGGAAACTCCTCGCCGAACGGGCTACTCAAGCAACCTATTCAGCCTTTGCGGCTAATAGATGAGCCAGAGTCTTCTGAGAAGACTCAATCAGTGGAGAAGGGAGTCTCCACTGAAGAACCAATAGAGATGGAACAAGGGGAGGCTACTGAAGCTCACAGTGATGAAATTCAACGCCTAGACAGCCCCCTCACAGTTCCTCCACTCGGCAGATATGCCACCCGCCGAACATCGACGTCTCCAATCGACTTGGAATCGAGACGGCGTCTGAAGAAGAAACAATCAGGATGGAAGCGGCAGTGATTCTATCCAGAGCATCCCGAGAAATTCTTCAACTGATTCCGGAGCTTGCTAACTACTCCGATCTGATGCTTATTGCCAAATCAGCAAGACTCCACATGTTGCTGCGACATCAGGAGTGGCCTCGTCTACAACGCTTAGTTCTCCACTTTTCCTGTCAGCAGCTTCATGAAGAAGAACTGAGATTGAGGGAACAAATAGGCTATTCTGAGCCTGAAGACCTATGCTCAATGGAAAATTTGAGGGCTGCAATGCTGGCAATGGTACATGATCGACAACTTGCCTCGGGCCCAAGACCCTCGGATGGGTCGGACCATGACGACCCACCCAAGCTGATTCGAGCCCCGGAAAGCCCGATGAGGGAAATCCCCAGGACAAGGATAAACATACTGAAGAAGCTCAGCGTCCGCTCAGTATCCTTGGACCTGCGAAGTCGACGGCTGGTACCTCAAGCATCCACGAGCCCGCTCAGCCCTTGTTGGAGTCCGCATTCGAGGTAGCGCCCGGCCCCGCATCGTCGACGTTCCAAGTATGTGGCCGGGGCTATCAAAAGCCAAGGCACTCGGAACCGTGCCCTCGCCAAGGCGGTCCACAACGTGTGGAAGAAGACCGCCGAAGCCACCGCTTACCGAGCTTCGTGGGCCGAAATCCTCTATGTCCCAATCGCCCGCCCCCGATGTCTCTCGCCATTGTCACTCAAGCACCGGCTCGGCAGCCAGGACGAAATTTGATGATCGGCTCGAGATCTTCCGAGAAGGACAAGCTAAGCTTCTTGCAGAGTTCAAGGCATCTTTGTCTACTCATTCCCGAGTCCTTCGCCGAACAAGCCCGAGCCACGTAAATCAAACTTGAAAACATTCGGTTGGTCGTGGAAGATAAGATCTCTCGAAAAGCCGAAAGAGTTCAAGGAAGCGGCCGACCTCTTACACCGGCGAAGCACAAGGTAGATCTTGCAACCGAGAGGAACGAGCCGCATGAGGCTCGACTAAGATCAATGATCGTCTTGATGATCTGTCAACCTCTTACAAAAGTCCGGAAAGGTCGGGACTCATCCCAACCCCTACGCAATTGATGATGCCAAAAAGGGGGAAGGAAAAGAGAAGGAAAGAAAAGAGGAGAGTACCGGAAAGAAGAGTACTGAGAAGCTGACCCCCACCAAAACTGAAAAATCTAAGGGTACAACAACTCAGAAGAAGACTCGGATGAAATGGGTGAGGCCCGGGGTGTCCCAGTGCGAGCACGGCCTGAGACCGGCCTAAGTGGCTCGGGAACCCAAGTTGCTCATGCGACTCGGACTCCCACCGATATCATTAAGGAAGTCGTAGAGTATGTTGAGGAGGCTGGCCGAAGATTCGGATGAAGAGGAAACACCTCTCCCTCCACCTGTTCGTGGCAAAGGCAAAAAGATACCTGAAACTCTCGACCCCTCCAAAGCAAAGAAAACAAAACGATACATCTCGATCGAAGAGGAGGCTCGGATTGCTCCGATGAAAAGTCGGCAAGGGAGATTGCTTTGAAGCGTAAAACCGCAAACAAGCCTAAGCCTAAGCCTCGTGAAAAGAAAATCTAAAGCTCCAAGCGAGAGGAGGAAGAAAGCTCGCCCAGGCTACCTCCAAGGAAGCTCGGGATCGAAGACGATGATGACAGGGGAAAAGGAGAAGGAGCAGTAGAAGCGAGAGTGCGAGGAAGCAGTGGTACATCGAAAGAAAAATCAAGTACCCCTCGCCGACTCGGAAGATGCCTCCCGAGAAACCTAAAGAGCTAGATGATGAGACCGAAGCCATATTCGCCCGGATGGACAGTACTTATATAGAGGCGAAGAGGCGAGACGGATCGAGGCTACGAGAAACGAATCCACTTAGCCGATCCGGAAGCTCTAAGGAAGCGTGCGAGGAAGAAGCCGTGCACGTAACTCCCGCTAAAGCCGACATTCCCTATCGTTACGGGAAGTTCGGAAAGAAGGCCACCGATCCGAAATCTCACGGATGGCCGAGAAACGACGAGTGGATGCCGGCTCAATTCACTCGAGAGATGGGAAAATTCGAAGATTGAGTTCATCAAACGTTATTATTTCTAGAGATTACGGCCGAACAAGTCTAGAGCTGAAGCTTATGCTCGAATGGATGATGCTTACCGAAGCGGATCTCTACATCCACTTGTATAATGCCATTTCGTAAGGGAAAGAGATTCGGATTCCCGGACCCTTAATCATTCCACCTCCAAGAAGAATGGATGACTCAATTCATGTTACGACTATTGAAGGTGAAGTGAAGGACGACGCCGATCAAAGATTCTTACAAGATGATAACCCGGTGACTTCGCGGAATACTTGAAGCTGAGAAAGACCACGTACCGAATGTATGGTGTGCCACTGCCTGAGACACAATCGCAAGGATTCATGGACCGGATTCAGCAGTTTAGGCGCCCATAGTCTTAGTATTCTCTCTTCATAGTCTAGCAAGATTTGTAATGTACTAAACTGAATCACTCTTATATATACAAATCTTCTTTTGGCTCTGACAACAACTTGTTGTCTAAATAGCCGTGTTTGTCTTATGCTTTAACACTCAGAATCACTAAAGTGATTACTGACACACACTCACTTTCTTTATTACTTGTCAGTTTATTGCTTTGTTAGATTCTGCTAGTATTGCTTCTATGTAATGGGGGAAATTATTTTTGCCCTGTTTTTAAGTAGTCTAGAACTGATGGAACATCTCCTTTGATCTTACTTGTAAAATTGTAAGGAGATTTGTTTCTGTCTGTTTAGTGTTAGCATAGATGATAGGTTTTGGCATCATCAAATAGGGGGAAATTGTTGGGTGATGATTCTATCCTCAACACTGTTTCACTCAGTGGAAAATGATTCTGTCTTCTATACTGAACCAAGCTCAGTAGCCTATGTGCTCTGAACTGTTGAGAAGATTTGAAGATCCCAAAACCCTATCTCGATTGGTGAACCATTCCGTTGTATATGTTGTTTGTCTCGAGGTTTCGGACTCGGCAGACACTCGCTCCGGTCAAGGCGCTCAGCAGCTTATTTGCCTCGGCACCGGTGTAGAAGACTCGGTGATCTTGGACTCAGCAGAGCAAGATATCGAGAGAGTCGATCGAACCGAACTCGGCATGAGTAGTTCATTGGACTCGTAGCCGATCTTCGATGAGACTTATCTCACTGTCTATCTACCGAATACAAGGTCGGACTCAAAGATCGGCGGATAGTCTTCGGGACTGTCGAGAATCTTTTGAAAGACAATCAGCATTGTCATATACGAGGATGAGAGAAGTCAGCTTCAGCTTGTCTCGAAGTCTGTGCTGTCTCAACCACTCTATCCGCCTCGATAAATGACAAACATACATGTGTCATCCTACCTACTAAAGCTGCAAGTCAACACTTTCCGGAAAAGGAGGAAAAGGCACTATTACCTACGCCAAAAGAGCCATTTGCTACCAAAAAGAGAGAGAGAGAAGAAGATCGTCTCCAACGGATCTTTCTCAATCTCTTCTCTATAAATAGAGGGATCATTCAAGATTTGAAATACACACAAGAGAGAATGCACATAAGCTTAAACGACGAAAACATACACAAGCATTCAAACGAGCTAGAACCAGAAAAGCCTAAGTCTTCCGCAAGAATCGAAAGAGTTATCTCCGGCGAAAGACTACCTCTAAGCTCATAAGGGAACCAAGCTGAACCGACAATAAAGCATCTAGTATCCAAGCGACGTGACACGAACTTATAGCTAAACCTCAGCTGTTCGTCGCTCTAGAAGCTACATTCTTGTTCCCATCCCTCTAACCCTAAGCTCAACCGATATATCCATAGCTTAGACGAAGGAGTTCACTTTTGAACCCAATCCTTATTGTATAAGGACTCCTTCACTCGTTGGAGAAGTTTGTCAAACACTTTAAGTTTGATAGAAGTGTAAACCGGGACTTGCTCAAGTATAATCCCCAAGCCACGGCTTTGTCCTGCGCACAAGCTGACTGAGACTAACTCAGTATAATAAATAGCCTCCTGATCTATCGGGACAGTGGACGTAGGATTGTTGATATCCGAACCACTTTAAAAATCTCTGTGTCATTTACTTACGTTCTTTTACTGTTACATTGATTTTACTGTGCATACCGAACATCTTATTTAAAATCAATTAACCTGTCTCGATATCTCGAACTTCTTATCTACCGAACCGAGACTTAAAACGTTTTCTCATAAAAAAACCGATTTGGGCCTACACTATTCCGCGCACCGAACTCTTGCCGATCGATACCGAATTCGACCTAGTCGGTTAGCGGATCTCGACCGAGTCGACTTTTAACCTTTAACACGATTCAGAACAGTTGTCTGGTCTGCTGAATCATTTCAGTACGGCATCTTCCTGAATGGGAATGTTCGTGTTCGAAGTTGAGAAATTTGGATTCAGGTGTATTCACCCCCCCCCCCCTCTACACCTGAACTCACTCTCGGGACCAACAAAATCAACACATGCCTAAAGACGAAGTTAGAATCAAAAGACTTGGGTTTAACTAATAATTATCTCAACCTGTAGATTGAGCATCTTCCTGATGGAGTTACGCCAGTCGAGCTACCTGAAAGGTCTTTAAAGATATTTTATTGTATCGCATCTACATGTTTATCTAATGGTTGATTCAATCACTTGAAGTGGATGGAGACTCATTTATACCTTTAGAAGATAACAAAGATGAGGACCAGAAGTTCCTTACTTATGTGCAATTGAAGAATTTGAAATGGTATTAACCATTCTTTGTTATTTTCGAGACAAATATGATATTGGTCTATTTATGAGAGTAATGATATATTGACATATTTCATGCTATTCTCTATGAGAATAATTAAACTTGTGTTGCACATATTAGTGTAGACCTTGAAGATAACCTTGAAGATTGTTATCTTGAGGGGGAGTAACAAATTGTAAATAATCCTGAAGATTAGACTGACTCCTAAAGGTCAAATGACCCTGAAGGTCAAATGGTTGTACTCTTTTTCCTTTTTAAGTTTTTCCCAAAGGATTTTCTTAGTTAAGGTTTTTAACGAGGAATCCAATGCAACACACGAGTAAATGAGTCATTGGGATTGATTTATAAAAGAACCAATTCAACACATGATCTCCAAAAGAGTGGCGGCATCAACATCCAGCAAATTCGTTCAAGTGACAATCTAGTTGATTCTTTTACAAATGCATTACCAACGTCAACATTCAAGAAGTTGTTACACAAGATCGATATGCGCCGACTCAAGGATCAAGAATGACTATATTGAGGTGGAGCAGTTGTACTTTTTTTTTCTTCGACCAGTTTTTATCCCAATGGGTTTTTCTGGCAAGGTTTTAACGAGACAACAATCTCTTTTAGGGATGGTCAATCAAGGGGGAGTGTTGTAAATATATTTTATATATATACTTACCATATATTGCGATGACCATGTAAACCCTAAAAGCTCATGAGCTCATCTTGTACTCTATAAATAGAGCTCTCTACCCACACAATAATACACATCTATTTTCCATCTTCTTTATTATTCTCTCATTCCATATAGTTTATAACAATTATTGATATATTTAGCAAAAGTTGACACGCTGAAAGACATGACTAATTATTTTTTGTATTATTTGCTTACAAAAATATGTTTTTTTGCCTAAAAATGCGACTAAAAATTACATTTGGTTTGAATTAAAAATTAAAATGAAATTATAAGTCTATGTGCAAATTTTAATAAATATTAAAGTTCATATGCAAAACGTGAAATATTATAAAGTTCGTATTAACAAGAATAAAAAAAATTTAGATTTTTGATTCGATGATGACTCACCTGCCACACGTGCAGACACGTCAAACCGGATTTTGCCACGTCAGAATTTATTTCGCCAAATTTTTCACCGATATGCAATTTCAAACAAATCAAAAACTCATGTATTTACAGATGATTTTTAAAGTTTATGCGCAAAATGAGAAATCAATAAATTATGTGCTTGGTGTGGTTTATATTTTCTATAAAATAATATTGTATAATAGTATAGTTTATCCAATATCCACATCAACTAGTAGTTGCGGGATTTGCCTAGTCTCTATACATAGTTTACATCTTTGTATCACATGCATACTATTACACTAAATCGTAATTTACTCAGTGCACACTTTAGTTAGAAACTACGGATTTTGAGTTAGGGAGACCCGAGAAATACCCTTTAGCATCTTGTCCCCCTAATAATCCCAAAGATGTGATAAAAGAAACTGCAGAGTTTATGAACCAAAAGTTGTCAAATTTGAATCAACTTAGGAACAATCGATCTTCTTAATCCGGCGGAAAGAACTAGCTCTCTGCATAATTAAGCCGGCAAACTTATATTTCTATAGGTAGAAGTGTACCTATATATATATATCTTTAATACAAATAACTAATTCTTCAACAATACACATGGCGGATAACAAGTTGAGATCAATCTCAAAAATGACACCGATCATGTGTCTGTTCTTCATCCTTTACATTCTCCCAGTTATAGCTCAAGCAAGTTTGGGCTTAGATACATACATTGTCCATGTCAACTTGCCCAAGGGCCGAATTTTGGCTGATGTAGATGACCGTAAGAGCTGGTACGAGTCCTTCCTTCCCAAGTCCGGTTCGAGTCGACTGGTGCACATGTATCGCCACGTGGCAAGTGGCTTTGCGGCAAAACTGTCTCCACAAGAAATGAATGAGATGAAGAAAGTTGATGGATTCGTTAGTGCAAGGCCTCAGAGGAAGATATCTCTGCATACAACTCATACCCCTAATTTCTTGGGATTGTATCAGAATTTGGGAGTTTGGAATAGTACAAATTATGGTGCAGGTGTGATTATTGGAGTTCTTGATACCGGAATTACTCCCGGCCATCTCTCTTTTGACGACGCCGGCATGCCTCCGCCGCCACCCAAGTGGAAAGGGAAGTGTGAGTTCAACGCCACTGTGTGCAATAACAAGCTCATCGGAGCTCGGAATTTCGTCAGTGATCTTTCTGGCCCGCCGGTGGATGATGAAGGCCATGGGACCCACACTTCCAGTACGGCCGCCGGAAACTTTGTTCCCGGAGCCAACGTCTACGGTATGGCTAACGGCACCGCCGTTGGGATGGCGCCGCGAGCGTATCTAGCTATGTATAAAGTTTGTTCAGAGGAGGGATGTGCCGATACCGATATATTGGCAGCGATGGACGCCGCCATTGACGACGGCGTCGATATAATGTCGCTATCTCTCGGCGGAGCTTCGGTTGAGTTCTACGCCGATGGCATTGCCGTCGGAGCATTTGCAGCTATGCAGAAGGGGATTTTCGTGAGCGCCTCCGCCGGTAACTCCGGTCCGACTGGTTCAACATTGTCGAATGAAGCTCCGTGGATTCTCACTGTCGGTGCTAGCACGATCGATAGGAATATAGTGGCGGCGGCCGTCTTAGGAAACAAGGTTGAATACGACGGCGAGTCGCTCTTCCAACCCACTGACTTTCCCTCCGATCAGATCCCTTTGATTGATGCCGGCACCGGCGGTAATGAAACGGCGGCATTGTGCGGCCCAGGCGCGTTAGACAGTCTTGATGTAAAAAACAAAGTCGTGCTCTGCCAGAGAGGCGGCGGGATTGCAAGAATCGACAAGGGGAAGACCGTTAAAGATGCCGGCGGCGCCGCCATGATACTAATGAACGACGAGCTAGACGCTTACGACACCATAGCCGATCCTCACGTGCTCCCTGCCTCGCACGTGAGCTTCGACGCCGGAGACAAAATCAGAGCCTACATAAACTCAACTTCAACCCCAACAGCCACCATCGTTTTCAAAGGAACAGTCATCGGCAACCCACTAGCTCCGGCGGTGGCGGGATTCTCCTCAAGAGGGCCTAGCTCCGCCAGTCCGGGAATCTTGAAGCCTGACATCGTCGGCCCCGGCGTAAGCATTCTAGCTGCGTGGCCGATCTCCGTAGACAACTATACAAACGAGAAGGCGTCGTTCAACATGAACTCCGGCACCTCCATGTCCTGCCCTCACCTCGCCGGAATCGCCGCCTTGATCAAGAGCGCTCACCCAGATTGGTCCCCCGCGGCCATCAAATCCGCCATTATAACCACCGCCACTCAGACTAACCTAGGCAACACATCCATAGTCGACGAGAGACACCTACCCGCCGACATTTTCTCCACCGGCGCCGGCCATGTTAATCCGGCGAGTGCGAACGACCCCGGCCTTATCTACGACCTTCAGCCCGAAGACTACATTCCTTATCTATGCGGTCTGAACTACACCGATGACGAAGTTCAGGTGATCGTGCAGCAGCCGGTGACTTGCGCCGCCGTGAAAAGCATACCGGAAGCGCAGCTAAACTACCCCTCCTTCGCGATCGAGCTCAGTTCGGAGACGCAAACGTACACGAGGACTGTGACGAATGTTGGTGAGGAGAACTCTAGATATGAGTCCGATATCGCGTTTTCCGGCGTTGCTCCGATTGGGATCAGTGTGGGGCCGGCTGAACTTTGGTTTGCCAAAGTGAACGAAACAAAGTCGTATCAAATTAGCTTTATCAGACAACCTGGCGCTACCAATGTTACGTACATTGAAGGATCCCTAATTTGGCGGTCGGCCAGCAGAGCTATTAGAGCTCCGATTTCGATCAAACTGATCTAATGGCGGGGCATGCAGAAGATGTGCTGCATTCTGGTTTTGATCTTCTATGAAATGAAATATTAGAGTCTAGGTGTAATAACGATGATGGTCGACTAGATCGAAAAGTGGCCTGGCTGATCGTCTAAATTTCGTCTTTTGTGAACAACTCATTTTAGTTCTTCATAATATTTGACTCCCTCATCAATAAAGTAATGGAAGAATAAAAAGCATCTTATGAATTTCTCCGGTGTTCCAAATCTTATTATAATTTCTAATATAGAGAAATACCAGATAAATCTCTATTACGTAAAAAGTGTTACACAATCCCCTTAGCATGGCATAACGTTTAAGGTGTTCAGCTCTCCGATTGAAAGGTCATGGTTTTAAAACTCACCAAGACCGATATGTGTGTGTCAATCACCTATGATTAGCCTAGGGAGGTTAGCCCCTCATGTGTTACTTGCCGTCTAAAGCATAGGAGCGGGGTTTACCCGCACACTTTGATAACATCTACGAATTACCCTCTTCATAAAAAAAAAGGTTTTACACAATCTCATCTAGCTAGCATTGTCATCAAATTTTAGTTACTAGATTAGTTATATCACAATTAATTGTTTGATCAAAGAATAACGTAATAAATGATATATATATATATATATTACTTCCTCCTTCCCATTATTTATGTCTTGTTTTCCTAATCGGACTATTTCATTATTTCTGTCTCGTTCCCAAAAATTAAAAAAATGAAAATTCTATCTTAGAATAAAGTGGTTCCATCCTTACTCATACTCGATTCTGTTCAGCTCCGAGCTCAAAAAATTATGATTTTTAATTTTTTCAAAAATTTAAGATTATTTCTTCAATTATAATATTAAAAAATAATAAAATTTAAAAAATAAACCAATTGCCTTAACTTTGCCTTAATATAATTTGGATGAATTTGCATACCTTCTGATCTAAGATTTGAAGATCTCAAAACCCCTAGCTGAATGATGAACCTTCGATATTGTAATAGCTTAGTTGAGTTCAGCTTGTTAGGAACTCAATAGACTAGAGTTCGGTAGCTGTGCATTCAGTAGAAGATTCTCACTCAGCCGGAGAACTCAATATCGAGGAAGTCAGTTGGACAGCTATTGACCAACTGAATCTGCAAAGGAATTTGAGTCTACGTACTGAATTGATCAGACGAATGTCAGTAGAAGATACATCTGTTGAAGGTCCGAGGATTCAGAGGAAGTCAGCTCATCGTACCTTGGAGTTTGAACAAACCTAACCTACTCTCATACACTCGACCAATAAGGAGCCGGCAACACTTTACCTGCTCTGCCATAAAGCTGCTCCTAGACGGAAAAAGTGAAAATCTCTACATTATCTCTACTTCAACGTTCAAATTAATATGTTTGTTTTCCTTGTCTTATTCTACATGTGTCTAGACTCCCACCAACGGATCTATTCACAAATCGAAGACTATAAATAGAGAAGGTCTTCATGCATAAAGATGACCGGGAACACAAGCTTTCAAGCGAACACACTCTAGCGAACTCAAAGCCAAACAAAGTGAAGAACTTGCTTATTCGAAGATCATTCTTTAGTTCTTCTCTCTAAAGATGTTTTAGTTCCCCTTTCTCTATCTAAGCGTGCTCATTATAACATTTAATAGCTTAGAACCTCGAAGGAGTTCATCTTTTGAACTGTTCTTGTAAGAACTCCTTCATAGTTGGAGAAAATTCTAACCTTCAAAGGTTAAGAACTGTAAAGTCACTACAATTATAAGTAGATATCTGTCATGCGTACAAATAACTGAGACTTGCTCAGTATAAGCAAAAAGTGAGAATCTATCCTGTGAACAGATCAATTGAGACTTGCTTAGTATAATTAATACAAGAAACTCCTTCTTAGTTTAGGATAGTGGACGTAGTACCTAGCGTGACCGAACCACTTTAAAAATCGCTTGTCTTGATTTTAACTGTTGCATTGATTAACTGTCATTCTGCATACAACTGAGTTGTAATCAAACAGCATAAAGCGGCTTTTCACTAAGACGATTATTTAGGGCCTACAATTCCGCACACAACTTCTGTTGTTGAACTACTGTTCACTGACATAAGTCAGTAAAACTGTACTCAGTAGGAGAATCTCTGCCCACACGATCACGAAAGCATATTTGGCTAACTGACAAGTTCAGTAGCAATCTTCAGTTAAAGCTGAATTTCGCGTTCTGAGTTTGAAATTTGCATTCAGGTGTATTCACCCCCCCCCCTCTACACCTGAAGCTCGTCTCTGGACCTACAATTGGTATTAGAGCGGTGTTCTTCTTGATCATCGTTATCTGAATACTGGTCTAACTCGAACAGATCCTGAAAACATTTTCTCTGCACTTGCATCACTTCATAGCATCCTATACCATATTTTTCAAAATGTCTGATCTTTCAGGTATTATGACAATACCCATGTTTTCAGCCGAAAACTATGCGGTATGGCGGGTGAGGATGGAGGCTCATTTAACATCGCTACATAACAGATAGCCGATGTTCCGGGAGAAAGGACCCATTGTTCCTATGATCGACAGCGTCGAGATTGTAGTAGAAGGAGTAGCAGGTTCCAAAAGACACGAGCCTCTTCACATCTGAAAAGAGAAAGTTGCACAACCTTGACCGAGTCGCATGAAATGCGATACTGAAAACTCTCAGTGACTCGTATCTAGGAAGGGTGCACAAATGCAAGACAACAAAGGAGCAATGGGATGCTCTCACTATGCTAAGCCAAGGAACACCATAAATAAAAGAGAACAAACTGAAGTTAGAGTTGCATAAACTCGAAGCATTTACCATGCTTCTAGGGGAGTCTATTGATGATTTCAGCGTCAGATTCACGAATCAAATCAATATCATCAACGGAATGGGGGGAACATTCAGCAACAAGGAGAGCAACACAAAGATATTAAGGGCTCTTAGCAGGCCCAAGTGGTACTTTATTACTACATGTTTAAGAAGAACCAATTTAAACTATGTTACTCCTGATTACATATTTTTAGAACTTAAGGCAAAGGAGTGTTAGCTTACTCTCCCACACACCCCCAGTCTTGAGCTGAAGAGCCAATAGATCATGCTTTCAAGACATCAGTCAGCACACCATGAGCAAGTCCCTCAACCACAAGTCAGTCAGCCGGATTCTCATTAACAATACCATCCGCTGACAACTTGGCTGAGAAGTACGCTCTCCTTGAGGTGAAATACCAGAAGGAGAAGGACAAGTTCCAAATAATGAATATGAAAAAGGCTTCCAAAGGCTATCAAGGTAAGAGAGAATGTATGCAGGAATACTGAAGTTGCCCCCACTCGACATAAGGAGACACCTAAAAGGGAAGGCAGGAGCTCAACATGCTACAACTGCAAGAAGCCAGAACATTTCCAGTACGAATGTCTAGAACTCTCGACTGCTGAAAGAGCTGAACGGCAAGCCAGGCGTGACAAATTTGTCAAAAAGAGGCAAGCCTACATCGCCGGAAAGTTATCCGACTACTCAAGCGATGCAGAACTATTCATGGAATCATCTGATGATGATGTTGCGTTCGTCGTGATTGAAGCAGAGGACACTAAACTGTGTCTCATGCCAGAGAAGAGGCTGAGGTAAATTATGATCCTAATATATGCCCCTCTTCACCATGCACACACGACACGAGCTCTATTGCAGGTGAACCGCTAGATGTGGTTCTTGTATATGAGGATCTACTTGAGGAACAGATCCAGATGAGCCAACAGTTCAGTAAGACAATTCAGGAGTTGGAACATCTGCAAGCTGAGAATCAGAGACTTTCGATGAGAAGTCAGGACTCTACTAAGTCTGAAGGACTTGTGCTGAGACAGAAGGAAGAGATTAACTCTCTGATAACTAAGTCTCAACATCAAGAAACACAGATCTCAGTCTTGACCAAGGAAAACTCTGAGAAAGATACTGAGATAGCTAGGCTCAGTCAAAAACTCGTAGAAGTTCAGAAGGATTATGAGTCACTCGGGGAGAGTGATGAAGTATGGTGAGGTCTGATGACAAAGCAGTACCTAGGAGTCAAGGAGAAGTTAGAAGGAATGCTTAGAGCTCAGAGGCAAGTCTCCGTCATGGAAGGACTAGGCTACACATATGAAGCTTCTACCTTAACTTCAAAAGGCTCAAAGAAGTTGGCTGATCGGTTTGTCAGAGGGAAAATTCAAGCTGCTGAACCTATCAGTCCTTAGACAAAGAACAAACAGAAAATGATCGCACCTCAGCCCAGCAACAAAAAGATGACCCATGGCTCAAATCCTAAAACACCCAAACCCAGCTCAGGGAGAACCAAGAAGGTCAGATGGGCCGAACAGTATGCCAACCACAATGGACTCATCCAGCTCAATATGGATCGTATTATTATGAGCCAAGAGTCAAAAGCCCAAAAGTTCAGAAGAAGAAGATAGTTGAACCTCAGAAGAACAAAAAGTCAGCATCTCCGAGTTCAGGAGAGAGATCAACTAATGTTGGGTTATGAGTCAGTAGATGGTATTCAACTGATTAGCGGTTAAAATAATAATGGGGGAAATCATAGTAGTACTATGGAATTGAAGATCCCAAAACCCAGCTGATATCAGTAGTGTAGTGTCTCGATAGGATTAGATGATGTATAGGTTAGACTTTTTGTAATTGATTATCTTTTTGTCTAAGTCCTGTACGGGGTAAAATGTTGGATTGATCTTCTGTCGAAGTTACTTTCCAGAACCCCACGTCATCAGTGTAAGAGCTTGCGTTCTTCAGCCAGCAGTTGATCTTTACCTTCAGTAGAAGACAGCCCATCAGCTGATAGTTATCAGCAGAAGAACATAATGCAAAGCTCAGTACCTTCGATGTCATCAGCTGACCCACCAAAGCCTTATCAGCTTGTCAACCGACTAAGTCGAAGAAGACAGAGATTGTCTTGAATCTACTGTATCCGACAGAAAACGACCCAGTCGTAAAAGTCATTTCGAAGTTCAGCAGAAGATCATACGAGGATGTGGAATAGTCAACTCTGAACACTGACACATTCTCACCTACCACAAACCTCGACCAATGAGAAGTCGACAATGTTTTACCTGCTCTGACCAGCTAAAGCTACTCTCATGTACAGTGTCAACTGCCCTGCTGCAACAATTCGAAATATCTGGCCGTTTTCTTTGGAAGCTTGTGACACGTAGCATCGTCTTCTCCAACGGACATATGCCTGCTCACAACTATAAATAGAGAAGAAAACCGAGCTCCACGTACGAGATAAACAAGGGAAAAACGCTCAAACTCAAGAACACTCTAGCAAACTTGAAAGATCATCCAGCGAAGAACTTGCCTTCATAGAATATTTCTAGTTCTTCTCTCTAGAGTTATTTAGATCCATTTCTTCTCTAGCTAAGCTCATTGCCATATCTATAGCTTAGAAATTTCGAAGGAGTTCACTTTCTGTGAATTGTTCTTATTGTAAGAACTCCTTCTTAGTTGGAGATCATCCCCTCCCTTTCGAACTTAGGTTTGAATTGTAAAGTCGCTAAGGACTATAACTTAAAAGTGGTCCGTCCCGGTGCACGATTCCCTTGCTCGAGACTTGCTCAGATAAATCAACAAGTTCTCCTGCCTTGTCAGGACCGTGGACGTAGGATCTTGCGTATCCGAACCATGTTAAATTGCTTGTGTTATTTACTATTTTATTGCATTGCATACAACTGATTAAAAATCATATCTTTGCATAAAACGTATTTTAAAAAGCGCACCAGCCAAAAAACTTTAATTTGCGAAAACGCGTTTTCAAACTGAGACGAATCTCCGGGCCCTACACACTTATCCGCACAACGTCTTCGACTGAGTTTCAAGTACTGACAAAAGTCAGTAGGAGAGCTCAAGAGGCCGACACACTCGACCCGTGATCGAAGGTTACTATCTCGGCACTGTTCATCGGGCCGCAACTAACGACTCAACCGTCCTTCACGTTCGCGAAAAGAAACGCGTGATCGAGTGTATTCACCCCCCCCCCCTACACCTGACTATCGTCTTCAGACCAACAATTGGTATCAGAGCGCACGGTGTTCTACTTATCACCTGTTCTGTACTATTGGTCTTCTCGAACAGATCCTGAAAATGTTTTCACTGCACAAGCATCTCTTCTATCATCCTTATACTCGTTCACAATATGTCTGATATGTCAGGTATTCAGATGGTGCCGATGTTCTCTATAGAGAACTATACGGTATGGCGTGTGAGAATGGAGGCACACCTTACATCGTTGCATGACAGCATGACGGACGTCCTTGAAACAGGACCCATCGTTCCCATGATTGACAGCGTTCAGTTTGCCGTTGTGGGAGGTGTAGGAGCACAGACTGGTGCTAAGATCCCCAAAGAAAAATCTGCCTTCACACCGGAAGAGAAAAAGCTGCACAACCTCGACCGAGTTGCGCGAAATACAATACTGACAACGCTCAGTGACTCTCACCTCGGGAGGGTGCAGGACTGCAAAACGGCAAAAGAACTCGAGGATGCCCTGGCTGTACTGAGCCAAGGAACCCCGCAGATTAAGGAAAAATAAGCTTGAGTTAGAGCTACAGAAGTTCGATGCCTTTGCAATGGAGCCCAGTGAAACCATTGACGAGCTAAGCGTCAGATTTACAAATCAAGTCAATATTATCAACGGGCTGGAGAGGATGTTCACCAACAAAGAGATGAACACCAAGATCTTGAGAGCGCTACCTCGACAGAAGTGGCTTCCATTTGCTACTTATTTACGACGCTCTGATCTTAATGCTCTAACTCCTGATGTTATCTTTTCAGAATTAAAAACAGAGGAATTTGAGCACAGCTTACCCCAAAGATGTTCCAGTGCTCCAGCTGACACTCAGATCGACCATGCTTTCAAAGCAACAATGGCAAGAAGATCGGACCCAAACCTATTTCCTCCAGCAAGGCAGTGGCCACGATAGAAGCAAAGTCATCTGAGACTTAAGGCACTGACCAACTCGCACTGATGGCTCTCAAATATCAGAGAGAAAAGGAGAGAGTCAGAAAGCTGAGGAAATACAACAGAGATTCTCCCTCAGGTAAGAAAGACTATCAGAAAAGGGAAGAATCTAAACCTTCTACTGATTGCAGGAACTTAGAACCTGCTGCAAGTCCATCGAAGGACTCAGCTGGAAAAAGCAGCAGATCATTTGTCTGCTATAATTGCAAGAAGGAGGGACATTATCAGTACAACTATCCCGAACTCTCAGCTGCTCAACGAGCAGAACGGCAGGCCAGACGAGAAAAAATTGCCCAAAGAAGGTAGTCCTACATAGCCGGAGAGATATCCGACAACTCAATCGAGGAGGATACATTTATGTATTCCTCTGAGGACGAAGCTGCATTCGTCGCAGTTGAGATCGGAGAGACGGTTCCTGAAGATACGACTGAGGTAAATTCTAAACTTAACATAACCTCTTCTTCACACAGCACACACGACACATGCTCGGTCACAGATGAGCCTCTAGATGTGGTACAAGCCTATGACGATCTACTAGAGGAGCAGATTCAGCTGAGCAGAGAGTTCAGCAGAACCATTCAGGAACTGGAACAGGTAAAGGCTGAGAATCAAAGACTTTCTTCTGATTTTCAGGTCTCTACTGACTCAGAGAATCTGGTTGTGAGACTCAAGGAGGAGATCGAACCTCTTATGACTAAGTCTCAGCTTCAAGAGACTCAAATTTCAGTTTTGACCAAGGACAATTCTGAGAAAGAGACTGAAATAGCCCGACTCAGTCAGAAGCTCACAGACGTAGAAAAACATTATGACTCACTCAAAAGAACTGACGAGGTCTGGCGAGGACTGATGACTGAACAGTACCTGGGAGCTAAGGAGAAGCTAGAAAGTATGCTTAGAGCACAAAGGCCAACAGTCATGAAAGAAGGACTTGGCTATACTCACGAGGCTTCCACTTCAAAAAGCTCAGAATTGTTGGCTGATAGGTTCGTCAGAGGAAAGGTGCAAGCTGCTGACACCACACCTCAGACGAAGAATAAACAGAAAATAGTTGCACCTCAGCCGAGCAGCAAGAAGCAGCTGACCAAAGGTTCCAGCCCCAGGACACCACGATCAAACTCAAGGGGAACCAAGAAGGTCAGGTGGGCAGAACAGTACAATGAGCCACTGTATGAGCACCCGGCTCAGTATGACTCGTACTACTATGAGCCCAGGGTCAGGAGAAGAGCAAAGACTCAGAAGAAGAAAGCTACTGAACCCAAAATCATCAGAAAGTCAGTATCTCCAGGTCCTGTGGAGAAGAAAACTAACAAGGTTCAGAAGAAGAAGTCTCAGACTTCTAAGGTCCCTAGGCAGATCTGGGTTTCGAAATCACCCACTAACATATAAGGACCCAACTGAACAAAAGGGTACCTAAAAATGCTTCTGTTTTGCAGGTGCATAAGGACCCTTGAATAGTGGACAGCGGCTGCTCGAGACACATGACATACCAGAAGAGCCTGCTGACCAACTACGTACAAGAAGATGGTCCCAGAATTGAGTTCGGTGACAACTCAAAAGGCTACACAAAGGGATATGGAACGATGAACATTGGGACTGCTTCAGTTCCAAGAGTAACATATGTTAAAGGACTTCAACATAATCTTCTTTCTGTTAGTCAATTCTGTGACAATCTTAACAGAGTTATCTTTGACGCTGGTTTCTGTGATATTGTTGATAAATCTACAAGGGAAAACAGTGTTATCAGGCTCGCGGAGAAAGAATATCTACGTTGCAAACTGGAAAACCGCAGAACCTGAGGCTTGCTTACTAGCACAGACGAAATCAAGTGACAAGTCAGGATGGCTATGGAATAAGAGACTCAGCCACCTGAACTTCAAGACTATGAACAAGCTAGCCAAGAACTCCAAAGTCAGAGGACTGCCCAACGAATCGTTTATCAAAGATAGAAATTGTGAAGCATGCTTGAAGGGAAAACAGACAAAGTGTAGTAATCCACCTATTCCTTCACCTTTCACTGATGGAATCCTTCAGCTGCTGCATATGGATTTATTCGGGTCAGTTTCTCCAGTGACTATACGAGGCAAGAAGTATGCCCTTGTCGTTATTGACGACTACTCGAGATATACATGGGTCATCTTCATCACCAACAAATCTGATGTTCAAACTGAGCTACCCAACCTGCTGAAGAAACTCAGTGTGGAAAAGAACATCAAGATTCAAAGAATTCGCTCAGACAGAGGAACAAAATTTCTCAACTCAGTAGTTAAGGAGTACTGCGATAAAGAGGGAATTCAGCACGAGACATCAGCAGCTCGCACCCCTCAGCAGAACGGACTTGCTGTATGTAAGAACAGAACACTCAAAGAAGCAGCAAGAACGCTCCTAGCAGACTCTGGACTACCCTCAAAGTTTTGGGCTGATGCTACTGACACCGCCTGCTATACTCAGAATCGCTCTTTACTTACACAGCAACACATGAAGACACCATACGAATTATGTAAAGGGAGAATTCCTTCTATCTCTCATTTTCATATTTTTGGCTGTCCTTGCTTTATCCACAATAATCGGAAAGATCAGTTGAAGGTCTTTATTAGCAAATATGATCAAGGAGTATTCTTAGGATACTCTCGAGTCAATAAAGCCTTCAGAGTCTGTAAATATCGGACCCTTTGCGTGGAGGAAAGCCCTCATGTTGTTTTTGATGAGTTTGTTACTGAGAACAGGAAAACTACAAAGTCAAATACTGAAGATGTCAGCAGCAAGCTACAGGATCTCGGACTAACTGATAAAGCTGAAAAGATCCAGCATTGTTGGGATGATGAGTCAGACGATGAAGAAATTCAGACTCAACCAACAGGCGATGTAGCTGACCTGGTTGATTCTACTGAATAGAATCAACAACAAGTAAAAACGGTCGATGAGGAAGCCCCAGTGGTAACTGAGACCTCTACTGAGAATATAAACTCAGGGGGAACACAAACTGTTCCTGAGCTAAATGCCCGTGAACCTGGAAACTCAGTAGATCCTAACCTTCTTACTGAACTATTGTAATCACAAAACAGTACTACTGAAATGCCTAACACACCTACTGACTGTGCAGAAGTAGTATCAGAAGAAGAAGCCAGACTCAAACGTTCATGGCTTGACGCTCATTCTTCAGATCTCATTATAGGAGATCCGTCAGCAACGATAAGAACAAGATCTAGATTAAGTCAAGGAGAAAGCTCACTCTATTCTTGTTTCTTGTCTACAGAAGAACCTCAGTCAATAGAGGACGCACTCAATGATGCTGACTGGATCATCGCCATGCAAGAAGAGCTGAACCAGTTCGTCAGAAACGAAGTTTTGGGAGCTTGTTGACAGACCTAGACATCAGCACGTTATTGGCACTAAGTGGGTCTTCAAAAACAAGCGTGATGAAAACGTCATCGTCAGAAATAAAGCTCGACTAGTTGCCAAGGGTTACTGTCAAGGAGAGGGAATCGACTTTGATGAAACATTCGCTCCAGTCGCAAGATTGGAAGCCATTCGTCTATTCCTAGCTTACGCAACACATCAAGGTTTCAAAGTATATCATATGGATGTAAAGTTAGCTTTTCTGAACGGCGTACTGAAGGAAGAAGTCTACGTGGAACAACCGCCCGGCTTTCAACAGGGACATCAGGTGTACAAACTTCGAAAAGCTCTGTATGGGTTAAAACAAACACCCAGGGCTTGGTACGATACCCTATCAGACTTTCTACTTCAGAAAGGTTTTCAGAAGGGGACAGTAGATCGCACCTTGTTCAACATAAAGTCAGGAGATGACATCCTACGGGTGCAAATCTACGTGGACGACATCATTTTCGGCGGCAGAAACGTAACCATATGTCAGCAATTTGAGAAAATGATGAAGGAGAAATTCGAGATGTCTATGATGGGAGAGATGAACTATTTCCTTGGATTTCAAGTGAAGCAATCACCTGAAGGAATTTTCATCAATCAAGCCAAATACACTCGAGATCTTCTCAAAAGATTTGGCTCGCGATTCAAGCAAACCGATCAAGATCCCCATGAATACGAATTTCAAAATCGATCTAGACAAAGAGGGAGCTTCGTTAACTCTACTGATTATAGAGCTATTATTGGTTCTTTATTATACTTAACAGCTAGCCGACCTGATATAACTTATGTTGTAGGTGTATGTGCAAGATTTCAAGCAAATCCTAAGCGAAGTCATCTCGACTCAGCAAAGAAGATTCTGCGATATCTAAGAGGAACACCGACGCGGGGTTATGGTATCCCGGCGATGATAATCTAATACCGACAGAGTTATTCGATGCCGATTATGCGAGATGCGGGATAGATCGAAAGTCAACTTCAGGAACGTGTCGGTTCTAGGCAAGCAAGCTAATATCTTGGTTTTCAAAGAAGCAGCATTCAGTAGCAACGTCCACTACTGAAGCTGAGTACATGGCTGCTGGAAGTTCTTTGTGCCCGGATCCTTTGGCTTCGATAACAACTGAGAGACTATGGTATAATTCAGGATGAAGTGCCCATCTACTGTGACTCCACAAGTGCTATTGCAATAACTCAGAATCCAGTTCTCCACACGAGATGCAAGCACGTGGATATTCGACACCACTTCATCAGAGACCATGTCGAGAAGAAGGATATCAGAATGGAGAAAATCCATACTGACAAGCAAAGGGGCGGCACATACCGACCAAACCACTAGCCGAGAACGGATTCAGAGAATTATCAGTTGAGCTAGGTCTACTGGATCCTACTGAATCGTGTCAGTAGAACACAACAATTGGTTGGTATCAATTGGTATCAGTAGAAGCCAACCACTGATATACCAACAATTGGTATCAAGTGTAAGGAACCAATATGACAAGTCAGAAGACTCAGTACATTGATTCAGTCGGGAGAATCACACGGAAAACGTAAGGGGGAACGTGGTCATCAGCACGTCAACCATCCTCCTTAGCCTAAACGGTAACCGGTGATCGTAAAAATTCAGCTGAAGAGGTTTGCATAGTATTATTTACTTAAATTTTATCAGAAGCATGCTCACATTTATTATCTCAGTCGCTTGCACTCAGTAGTTAATGAGCATTTATTTCCCGCCATTAATTTTTAAGGATAAGTCAATAGGAAACCGTTCTCATTTAAAAATGACTTAGTCTTTAATGCTGCCTGCAGCACATTTAATGCATGTCTTTCACTTACTTTAACTGCGCATCATCCTACGTGGGTCTATGGTAGAGGCGGTTTAGTAATCATTCCTTTCATAACATCTAATCTCAGCCGCAAATAACAATGAGAGATTAAATCCCAACCGTTCGATCTAAACGGTTTTTCACGCATGATCTTACAAAATCTTTCATCTTCTACCTTCTCCTCACTTATCGCCATTTCCGAAATTTTAGAGCTTTCTCTCCGCGATTCAGTTTTCTTCCAAAATCTTAAGACTGCTTTGCATTTTTAATATCTCCAAGCTCTAAATCACTCGGTAATGTATTAAATCTTGCTTAAAACTCATACTAACTTACTCTATCTTCAAGTGCTAACGAGTTATTTTGCATATTCTCATGGCGACAGTACAGTCACCCACCGATATTGACGAGATCATCAAAACTCGCATCCAGTTCGAACCCACTATGGCGCTTCGTCAAGTTGATATTCCATATCTGGAGCTCGTGTTCACAGCTATTGAAAGTTCTGGACTAGAACTGCTCGTCTCCAAGCAACCCCGAGCGTTTCTGCCCAGACAAGTGGCGGAAGTGTACTACAACTGGAGAACCCTAGATTCAGGGGTAGAGGAAGCATCCTTCGCATTCATGAAGGAGGTTGTACCCAATTCAAGGGATGCGAGTCAGCATATCATCAACATCCGAGACGCCTCGGAGTTAATCTTTGATCTTCCGGCAACTGGAATCTCTCCTATAGGCTATAAGGAGAAGGAGATGAACTCATATGTTCATAAGTTCTGTGGAAGGAAGGATATCACCTTCAAGACAGCGCTACCGAAGAACCTTCTGCTACTGCAATAACGAGGACTGGCATACGTTGTCTCTCATATACTCACGAGTTCTGCGGGTTCATATGATCAGCTGTCTAAGCCACGCATCCAGCTGATGATGGCTATAGATGATGGAGTCCAAGTTAATTGGACTGACTATTATGTAGCCGAGCTGAAGGCTCAGGCTCAGAAGTTCACAGCCTCGCCCACTGGAGTGAGAAGACTTATAAGTGTGGGGAAGCTGCTGTATGGGACGAAGATGTCCATACTTATCGAGCAATCAGTCTCGAGGAGTTCAGCTTTTGCTGACTCCAGGTATTTCGATAGCAAGCTCATCAAATTTAAGACGAGAGCCGCTGCTGAGAATTCAATCGGGCGAGGGCCGCCTGAGCCGAAGAGAGCAGTCTCAGATTTGCCCCCTCGCGCCAACCCACCCAAGAAGAAGAGGCTTACTAAGACTGGACCGTCCGAGGTCTCGGTGAGTACAAGCTCAACAAGCCTCTCCTCAACCCACTCAAGAAGAACGAGATCCTAGATTCTGACACCGGCATTGAGGGTGCCACGATAAAGGACAAAGTTCAGTGCATCAGTTCTGAGGAGACTCAGTCGGACATCAGGGTACCGACTGAGGGAACATCCTCTGAGTGGACCACCCTACACTCCACTCGTCTCCGAGATACAGGAGAAGTACATGCTCAGATCCCTGAGATCTCTGAGCACCCAGACTTAGTGGAGATAGCCATAAGGGTAAGGACACAAATGCTACTGAGGTTCCTCAGCTGGGATATTCTCGAAATAATAATAAGGACCCCAAGATCTGCCTTTTACTTACCGAGGAGCAGGATTTACAGTCAGCCATTGGGTTTGGGGAACCAGCTGACCTCGCTTCTTTTGAGGACTTGAGGGCGGCGATGCTATATCTTCTAAGCCTGCGCTCCTCAGTCCCCGACGACAGCCCTTCGCCTCCATCTCATCATGGTGATGACAAGGATGATGAAGAGATGGAACAGGCACCACCCAAGGATGCAAAATTGGGAGGTTCTGCTGAGGGTTCCACTCCCCGCGAAAAGGGCCAATCACCACCACCCTCCAAATCTGGTGAAGCTCAAGTTGCCTCGAAGCCGAGTTGAGTGCAACAACTCACAATATCTGAATAGAGGCTCGGGACCAGTTCTTATCAGATAAAACCGATAGGTTCCTTGACCTCTAAGTCGGTAAACAAAGCTATCAGGCGCCAAGGGGACAAGAATCGTCTCCTCGCCAAAGACGTACATATCAAATGGGCTTAATACACAAAGGCCCAGATTGAAAGCGTCGACCGACTAGAAGAAGGGGTTAAGAAAGTCTCAGAAGCTCCTACTCCATAGATAAACATTCAGGAGATCGTTGAGGCAGCCCTTTCAGCTCAGAAGGCGGACTTAGCCGCTCAGAGTCAGCAGCTCCTACTATCTCAGCAGAAATCTTTCTCTGAGTAGCTGACTCAGACTCTCGTGACAGTCCAGGCCACCACTAGCCTTCAATCAGCTATTACGCAACAGGCTAAGGCACTGAAAGCCATACAGAAGGAGATGGCAGAATCTCACGATCAGTCTCTGCTGAAACTCCGACAAGAGTCAGCTGCTCAACTGAAAACATTCAGAGCTGATCAGGAGAAGGACTGGGAGCAGTATTGCGACCTAGTCAAGGATTTTGAAGCAACTACTACTCAAATCAAAGATTTTGTTCATAACTTGGAAAAGGATGTGAAAGCCATCCGCACTCACCTCTCCCAGGCTGATGATGCCAAAAAGGGGGAAGGAGTAGTGAAAGAAGAAACTGAGGCGGAACAGGCTGATGTTGAAGTTATTGAGGGAGGAAATCAGGGTGAAGGGACCAGCTCAGTACCTCAAGGAGAAGGTTTAGCCGCTCAGGCTGGAACTAGTTCAGCTATACTCCTCCTAGAGTATGTCCCACTGCAACCTACTGTAATTGAGCCAGCACCTATCTCATCTGCTCAGCACATCGAGGACGTAGCTCGTTTCCTCAATCAGGAGGATGAAGAAGAGCCTCAGCAACTGCCACCGCAAAGGCCGGGGAAGGAGACTACAACTGAAACCACTCCTCCATCTTCCCCGACGCCCAAATTCAAAACTAAAGCGGAGCAGGAAGCCTATGATCTACAAATTGCTCAACAGCTACAAGACAATCTGGATCAAGAGCATCAGCTAGAAGAGGCCAAGAAGCCTAAGAAAGTGATTGGCAAGGCTGCCAAAGGCAAGGCTAAGAAAATCGAGGAGGAACTGAAGAAGAAAGCTTAAGAGGAGCTAGCCAAAGTACACTTCAACTCTTACACCTAAGCAGGAGGCCGAGGACAGAGCTACCTGGGAGGCAACGCTGAAGGGACTTAGTCTCAGGAGATGAGATGCTAGATCAGCGGCCCTCAGAGAGAAGAAAAGATTGGCTGACATGGCTAAAATGATTAGTCTATCTGATAAGCCAGCAGCTGACTTGAAAAGGCAGATACCCAGAGCTTCAAAATATTACAGGAGAGCGCCCAGAGCACCTTATGTTAAGAAGGCGCCTACTCCTCACATAGACAAATGGGTACTAGCCGAACTTAACGAACTATGGGAGGAACTCAAAGAATCTTTCATCAAGGGACACCATGTATGGAATTTCTATCCGTCTGGGATACCTGCTGATCAACTATTCAAAGAATTGTCTTCATCATAACTTTCCCCAGCTCGCAAAACAACTTCTGCCAATCATGGAGAAAGAGAAGATACCCATCAGAGCTCCAGCCTTCAGAAGAATCCCTCCGCCCATGACGACTCGTGGCGTGCTTTGCACAAAAGAAATAGAAGATGAGATCGAGGCAGCTGCTTATCATCACAATCTCAGTTCTGATCGACCTGAGGATCTCGAGGAAATCCAAACTCTGCAGAGAAGAATCTACAAGTTTTATTGTCTGGATCCTCCAGCTGACAGGTCTGCAGACTTCAAGAGCCGAACGCAGAGATTCAGACTTCAGCCTTGATCTTCTTATCTCAGTTTGTTGTAATAGTAATAGAAACCTTGTAATCCTCTGATCATATATATCAGTTTCTATGGCTTGCCAGACAATTACTCATTGTCTCACGGCTTTTTGTTGTGTTTTATTTCTTACACAACTGATCACTGAAGTGATCTGACACACACTCTCACATAACCGTTTCTCTGATTTTGCCCATCTCTCACCTGCTGAACTTACTGAAGTTATCTGTTTACTGAAGTCTTTCTAAGTCAGTAGTCTAGCATTCCTGTCTTTGTCTTTATAATAGTAGAGGTTTTGGCATCATCAATTAGGGGGAAATTGTTGGGTTATGAGTCAGTAGATGGTATTCAGCTAATTAGCAGTTAAAATAATAATGGGGGAAATCATAGTAGTACTATGGAATTGAAGATCCCAAAACCCAGCTGATATCAGTAGTGTAGTGTCTCGATAGGATTAGATGATGTATAGGTTAGACTTTTTGTAATTGATTATCTTTTTGTCTAAGTCCTGTACGGGGTAAAATGTTGGATTGATCTTCTGTCGAAGTTACTTTCCAGAACCCCACGTCATCAGTGTAAGAGCTTGCGTTCTTCAGCCAGCAGTTGATCTTTACCTTCAGTAGAAGACAGCCCATCAGCTGATAGTTATCAGCAGAAGAACATAATGCAAAGCTCAGTACCTTCATTGTCATCAGCTGACCCACCAAAGCCTTATCAGCTTGTCAGCCGACTAAGTCGAAGAAGATAGAGATTGTCTTGAATATACTGTATCCGACAGAAAACGACCCAGTCGTAAAAGTCATTTTGAAGTTCAGCAGAAGATCATACGAGGATGTGGAATAGTCAACTCTGAACACTGACACATTCTCACCTACCACAAACCTCGACCAATGAGAAGCCGACAACGTTTTACCTGCTCTGACCAACTAAAGCTGCTCTCATGTACAGTGTCAACTGCCCTGCTGCAACAATTCGAAGAATATGGCTGTTTTCTTTGGAAGCTTGTGACACGTGGCAATGTCTTCTCCAATGGACATATGCCTGCTCACAACTATAAATAGAGAAGAAAACCGAGCTCCACGCACGGGATAAACAAGGGAAAACGCTCAAACTCAAGAACACTCTAGCAAACTTGAAAGATCATCCAGCGAAGAACTTGCCTTCATAGAATATTTCTAGTTCTTCTCTCTAGAGTTATTTAGATCCCTTTCTTCTCTAGCTAAGCTCATTGCCATATCTATAGCTTAGAAATTTCGAAGGAGTTCACTTTATGTGAATTGTTCTTATTGTAAGAACTCCTTCTTAGTTGGAGATCATCCCCTCCCTTTCGAACTTAGGTTTGAATTGTAAAGTTGCTAAGGACTATAACTTAGAAGGGTCTGTCCAGTGCACAGATTCCTTGCTGAGACTTGCTCATATAAATCAAAAAGTTCTCCTGCCTTGTCAGGACCGTGGACGTAGGATCTTGCGTATCCGAACCACGTTAAATTGCTTGTGTTATTTACTATTTTATTGCATTGCATACAACTGATTAAAAATCATATCTTTACATAAAACGTATTTTAAAAAGAGCACCAGCCAAAAGACTTTAATTTGTGAAAACGCATTTTCAAACTGAGACGAATCTCCGGGCCCTACACACTTATCCGCACAACGTCTTCGACTGAGTTTCAAGTACTGACAAAAGTCAGTAGGAGAGCTCAGTAGCTGACACACTCTGACCCGTGATCGAAGGTTACTATCTGGCACTGTTCATCGGGCCGCAACCAATTGCCTCACTGTCCTTCACGTTCTGAGAAAAGAAACTGTGATCAGGTGTATTCACCCCCCCCCTCTACACCTGACTATCGTCTCCGGACCAACAACTAACAAGAAGGGCAAGAAACTGTCTGAAACCATCAGGGTTGTTAGACAAGTTTGGATCCAAAAGTCCACTAACATCTAAGGACCCATAGCTGAACCCAAAGGTACCTGAATCTATTTTATTTTTGCAGGTGCTAAAGGACCCTTGGATCAGGGACATCGGATGCTCAAGACATATGATGCATCAAAAAAGTCTGCTGACCAACTATGTTCAGCAAGAAGGAACCAGGATTGAATTTGGTGATAATTCCAAAGGATACAAAAGGGGATACAGACCATTGAAGATAGGAACTGCAACAGTTCTCAGAGTATCATATGTTGAAGGACTTCAACATAATCTCCTTTCAGTTAGTCAATTCTGTGATAACTCCAATAGAGTGACTTTTGAGGCAGTCAGTCAATTCTGTAATAACTCCAATAGGAAAAACTGTGTTATCAGGATCGCGGAGATGAATTATCTACTATGCAGAGTGGAATACCGCAGAACCTGAAGCATGCTTACTGGCACATACGAAGTCAGATGACAAAACAACATGGTTGTGGCACAGAAGATCAAGCTATATGAACTTCGAGACAATGAACAAGCTAGCAAGGGATGCTAAAGTCAGAGGACTGCCCAACAAAGTTTTCAAAAGACACAAGAATTGTGAGGCATGTATGAGGGGGAAGCAAACAATGTCAAGCGATCCGTCTATCCCGTCACCTTCTACTGATGGGAACCTTCAGCTGCTCCACTTGGATTTATTTAGGCCAGTCACACCAGTGACGATCAAAGGAAAGAAATATGTTCTTGTAGTCATTGATGATTATTCAAGATATACATGGGTGATTTTCATCGCCAATAAATCTGACGTCAAATCTGAATTGCCGAAACGGCTAAGCATCGAGAAGGATATCAAGATTTAAAGAATACACTCAGACCGTGGAAAAGAGTTTCTGAACTCAATGATGAAGGACTACTGCGAAGCTTAAGGAATTCAACACGAGACCTCAGCAGCACATACGCCTTAGCAGAATGGTCTTGTTGAAAGAAAAAACAGAACACTTAAAGAAGCAGCAAGAACATTACTCGCTGACTAAGGTCTACCATTGAAGTTCTGGGCAGAGGCTACTGACACTACATGTTACACTCAAAACTGATCTCTACTGACTCAAATGCACATGAAGACACCATATGAATTATGGAAAGGGAGAATTCCTTCTATCTCACATTTTCATATCTTTGGTTGTTTGTGCTTTATCCACAATAACGGAAAGGACCAGTTAAAGGTCTTTGATAGCAACTCAGACCAATGTGTTTTCTTAGGATACTCCAGGGTCAGCAAAGCTTTCAGGGTCTTTAACTACCGGACCCTTTGCGTGGAGGAAAGCCCACATGTTGTATTTGATGAATTTACTTCTGAGAACAGGAAGTCAAACTCTCAGCAAGATGCTGAAGAAATCAGAAGCAAGCTACAGGATCTAAGCCTAAAAGATAACATCAAAAAGATCCAACATTGTTGGGATGACGATTCAGACGATGAGATTCAGAATCAACCAACACGCAATGCCGCTGAACAAATTGATTCTACTTAATAGAATCAATTCCAGGTAATTCAGGTCGATGAAGAAACTCCAGTGGTAACTGAGACCTCTACTGAGAATAACAACTCAGGGGGAACTATTAATATTCTTAAGCCTAATGCCCCTGAACCTGGTGACTCAGTAGATCCTAATCTTCTTACTGAATTGCTTCAATCACATAATAGTACTACTAAAATTCCTAATACTCCTACTATTTGTGTAGAATCAATTCTAAATGAGGTAACCAGACGCCGTCGTTCATGGTTAGACGCTCATAGTTCAGATCTTATAATAGGAGATCCTCCAGCTAGTGTCAAGATAAGATCCATATTTTGTCAAGGATAAAGTACTTTACATTCCTGCTTCTTATCTACTGAAGAACCTCAGACGATTGAGGATGCGCTGAATGATGTTGACTGGATCACTGCTATGCAAGAGGAGCTCAACCAGTTTACCAGAAACGATGTGTGGACGCTTGTTGACAGACCTAGACATCAGCACGTGATAGGAACGACGTGGGTCTTCTAAAACAAGTGAGATGAAAACAACGTCAGAGTTAGGAATAAAGCTAGACTTGTTGCAAAAGGATAATGTCAAGCAAAAGGAATAGACTTCGATGAAACGTTTGCTCCAGTTGTAAGATTGGAAGCCATTCACCTATTTCTAGCATATGCAACACATAAGCAGTTCACAGTCATCAGATGGATGTCAAGTCAACTTTCCTGAATGGCGTACTGAAGGAAGAAGTCTACGTTCAACAACCGCCCGGCTTTCAGCAGGGAAATCAAGTATACAGACTTAAGAAAGCGCTGTAGGGGTTAAAACAAGAACCCAGGGCTTGGTACAATGCCCTATCAGACTTTCTACTTAATAAAGGTTTTCAGAAAGGGACAGTAGATCGCACCCTGTTCAGTATCAAGTCAGAAGATGACATCCTACTAGTGAAGATCTATGTGGATGTCATCATCTTTGGATCCAGGAGTCTGACCATGTATCCAAAATTTGAGCAGATAATGAAAGAGAAGTTTGAAATATCGATGATGGGAGAAATGACTTATTTCCTTGGACTTCAAGTAAAACAATCCAAGAAGGGAATATTCATTAATCAAGATAAATACACAAGAGATCCCATCAAAAAGTTCGGCTGTGAATCCATCAAATCAGTAAAGATACTCATGAATACCAATCTCAAGATTGATCTTGATAAAGAGGGAGTATATGTAAACTCATCTGATTATCGTGCTATAATTGGTTCCTTATTATACCTAACAGCTAGCCGACCTGATATAACTTATGTTGTAGGTGTATGCATGATATTTCAGGCGAATCCCAAGCGGAGTCATGTAGACTCAGCAAAGAAGATTCTCCGTTACCTAAAAGGAACACCTGATGTTGGGTTATGGTACCCTGTTGATGATAATCTTGAACTAACTGGTTATTCTGATGCTGATTATACAGGATGTCGAATCGACAGAAAGTCAACATCAGGAACATGTCAGTTCCTCGGCAGTAAGCTTATATCTTGATTCTTCAAGAAACAACATTCAGTAGCTACGTCTACTATTGAAGCTGAATACATGGCTGCCGGAAGCTGTTGCGCCCGCATCGCGTGGCTTCGACAACGCTGACGTGACTTCACGACATACATCAAGATGAAGTGCCGTTTTACTGCGATAGTACCAGTGTAATTGCAATTACACAGAACCCAGTTCTACATACACGATGCAAGTACGTGGACATACGACGTCACTTCATCAGAGATCATGTCGGGAAGAAGGATATCAGGATGGAGAAAATCGACACTGATAAACAAAGGGCTGATATTCTGACCAAACCTCTAGTTGACACCAGATTCAACGAACTCTCAGTAGAACTAGGCCTACTGGATTCTACGGACTCAATTCAGTAAGACGATCCAGAGGGTACTGAGTAAGGGGGAACTTACTCTCAGTACTGCTGAAATACTCTGCGTCTTCACAGTGGTATCAGTTGACTACTATGTTCAGCTGACAGGTCATGAATATTTATTTAGCATTTGGTGATCAACATGTCATAGAATTTATTTCCCGCCTTTAATGTTCATCGTATGTCATTAAGTATATCATTTTCATCAAACACATGATATTCCATAATACTGACTGCGGCGCATAAAATGCATGTCATTTCACCTACCTCTTAGATGATAGAGATAAGTAGGTCGAGATTATAGGCGGCAAATAATCATAACCTCTTATAACAATCAATCTAAGCCGTCCACATCTCAAAATCATATTAATCTTAAGTGCATGCTTAATAAACTGTTCATATTCAAATAGCATATATATCTACTGTATCTCTCGTCTAAAACACTTTTCGCCATTTACGAACGATTGAGTGCTCTGCATACTTTCTGCTTAAGAAATCACCATCTTATAGCGCTAATCCTTCGATAAATTTCTTTAACCGCTTTCGCAAATTACTAACTTACTCTATTTTCGGGTGCTAACGTTGATTTTGTAGATTCAGTCCTTATTCAACAATGGCGATTCCCAGCAATGAAGTCCTCATTCCCTTTGACATGCAGGAGATCTTGGACAACAAAAGAGTCTAGTTCGAACCAGATCTCTCATTCAGATCATGCGATGTGGATTGCATGGACGACATCTTTGGTGCTCTTGAGGCTTCAGGTCTGAAGCCGCTTCTTTCTAGGGCTCCGTCCCACTGCCTTCTGAGGCATGTCGTCGAATTCTTCCTGAATCTTTGACATGACGACAATGCCAGTGACATTTCTTGCATCAACTATCTGCAAGAAACTGACTCCAACTGATGGATAGAGAAGATTGCAGACCTCAACGTAGCTGAGTGTCTCGTTCAGAGTTTCAATCTTCTTGATAAAGGGATTTCTCCATCGGGTATAAGGAGTCTTCCATAATCAGTACCTGTGCCAATTCAGTGGTCAGGAGAATGTGGTATTCAAAGCAGCATTTCCAAAAAATGATGGCTATTATGGACGATGCACAGATTGTGAATCACAGAGGGCTAGCCTATATCGTGAATCACATACTAACTAGCTCAGCGGCATCCTTCAGCTATCCCGGATCAGGATTCAGATAATGATAGGTATTATGGACGCTGCACAGATCAACTGGAATGCCTTCTGCAGATCTGAATTTAAGGCTCGGCTCTAGAAATTCATTTCCAATGACGATGCCACCGCCATGCAGCTCATTCCCAAGGGCAAGCTGCTATATGGCAGCAAAGTATCCATACTTATCGAAGATTTCTGCTAGGGAAGAGTTGTATTCGCCGACGCTCTGCTTCGATAGGAAGAACGCCAAGTTCTCAAATGCAGCAGCTGCTGAGAAGTCACTAGGGCGAGGACTGCATGACAAGCGCCCTCTAGCGATCTCTTAGGATCCTCGCCCGACTCAGCAGAAAAAGCAGAAGGTATTGAAGAAAGGAGAACCTTCAATATATCTGCTTACTTATGCGTTTCTCTCTGTGGTTCAATTGTTTGACATCTTTTAGAGAGATATTGCTTGTCATATGATAGGGGGAAATTGTTATACTTCGGTTTTAGGTTTTATAGCATCTGTGTTGATTAGATAGTCAGCTTTGCTGAGAGAGATAGCCTTGATGTAAAGAGCCTCTCTGCCCGATATTGCTTTGATGATGTGCTTAGAATATCTTGTAATAGTTTTTAGCATAGTCAATAGTAGTTGTATGTAAAAGGTTTTGGCATCATCTAATAGGGGGAAATTGTTCGGATGAGATTCAGTATGATAAGATTTGAAGATCCCAAAACCCCTAGTTGAATGATGAACCTTCGATATTGTAATAGCTTAGTTGGGTTCAGCTTGTTAGGAACTCAGCAGGCTAGAGTTCGGTAGTTGTGCGTTCAGTAGAAGATTCTGCACTCAACCTGAGAATTCAGTATCGAGGAAGTCAGTTGGACAGCTATCGACCAACTGAATCTGAAAAGGAATTTGAGCCTGCGTACTGAATTGATCAGATGAACATCAGTAAAAGATACATCTGTTGAAGGTTCGAGGATTCAAAGGAAGTCAACTCATCGTACTTTGGAGTTTGAACAAGCCTCACCTACTCTCATACACACAACCAATAAGGAGCCGACAACACTTTACCTGCTCTGCCATAAAGCTACTCCTAGACGGAAAAAGAGGAAATCTCTACAATATCTCTACTTCAATGTTCAAAATAATATGTTCGTTTTCCTTGTCTTATTCGGCATGTGTCTAGATCCCTCCAACGGATCTATTCACAAATTGAAGATTAAATAGAGAAGGTCTTCATGCACTCTAACAAACTCAAAGCCAAACAAAGCAAAGAACTTGCTCATTCAAAGATCATTCTTTAGTTCTTCTCTCTAGAGATCCTTTAGTTCCCATTTCTCTATCTAAGCGTGTTCATTGTAATATTCAATTGCTTAGAACCTCGAAGGAGTTCATCTTTTGAATTGTTCTTCTTGTAAGAACTCCTTCATAGTTGGAGAAAATTATAACCTTCAAAGGTTAAGAACTGTAAAGTCACTACGACTACAAGTAGATAATTGTCATGCGGAAAAATAGCTGAGACTTGCTCAAAATAAGCAAACAAGTGAGAATCTGTCTTTTGAACAGGTCAACTGAGACTTTATAAATAAATAACATTTTTAATAAATACAAAATACATTAATTTATTAAAAATGATTCATGAGAGACAATAAACAACTAGTCAACTAATTGGGCCAAATCAGAGATCCAACACAAGAAATAAAGCTGGACCTCAAATCAATTAATTATCTATGCTCAGTCCATAGCAAAATCAATTAATAAACACAGATTCATTCCACTAGAGAATGCATGCTGACTTACCCTTTCTCTACCACTCCTAAGCTACGAACATGTTTCTCGTCAGCCGGGATTGTGATCGTGTCCTACTTAGACCTCTACCCACAAGTGTATGGGGTGTTGGAATATAGGTGGTGAGCAAGGTTGTCTCCCAAAGGACTATGCGGTTAATTGTGTAACTACTCCTATTCGGATGCTTAAACTCTATCTAGACGATGAAAACTTAGCGGGGTGATTAATCATAGGCAATAATTGAAATAAATCTAAGCTAAGGGCAATAAAGAAGCTAAATTGATGAAAATCCAAGAGAAGATATTCTAGGGGTAGACACTAATGATATGTAAAAGGATCTAGCTTACTTGAATTTGCTACAGTTAATTACATCTATTTATGAGCGACGTCGGATATAGCCTAACTACCTCTCGGTGAACTTAGACCGTGGATTCTAGATTAAGACTATCGTCTCCAATTCATCGAAAGCTAGAACTCCCAAAAGCCCTCGAGTCTATTGCCCTCACCCGTATCCCACAACCTCTCGGCCTATTGGAAAGAGGTGCTCTATGCTCCTAATCTAGAATTAATTCTCAACTCTCGTTTATCGAATTAGTTCCATGGATAAATCTAAATGGTGATCAATCATTCAAACAATCATTAAAAGTAAGAGCATAGAGAAATAGAGTAGATTAACCATAAACAAATCTAGCAAACATCAATTCTCAAACAAACTCATCAAGTCTAGCCCCTAGAATAGTGAATTTAGCTACTCATGTTCTTAATTAGCAAAATACTCAAATCATAGCAAGTCAAAAACATGAGAAAGCAAGGGGAAAAGAAAATGCAAACAAATCCTAAAGCCTTGTCTTCAATCTTGATTGCTTGACTCCTTCTTCTTTAATCTTCACACAATTATCAACTTCAATGGTGGAGAATGGAGGATTTTGGGTGTTTGGGGGAGAAGGAATGGTTTTGGAGAGTGGAAAGGGTGAAATTTCGTATGGTAGGTGAGTTATGGTGGCTAGGGCTTCAAGTTTTGGCTTTTTATAGTGACCCGGGTCAAAACCGGGTCAAGAAATGGATAGCCCGCGAAAATAGGGTCGGACCGTGGTCCAGCACAAAGCTGGGACCGCGGTCCCGTTTCATTTTTTGGGGCAGAACAGGTCGGACCGCGGTCCAGTACAAATCCGGACCGCGGACCCGTTTCTGCTGCTGCGCAACAATTTTGTTTTGGCTCGTTCTCTCTCGTTTCTTATCCAAATCTCGATCCGTTTTCGGCCACGTGACCCCAACGAGCTGAACTTTAAGACTCAACTTCCCTTTTATTCAAAATAGGTCTTCATTCTCCTGAAAAATCAATAGAAACCAACCCAAGTAGCATATTCTTCGAAAATGATGAACTATGCAAACACAACATGTACAATCATGATTTTTCTTAGTAAATAAACAACATGTAAGCTCTCTAAGACCTATAAAATCCATGTTTGTCAGATTGGTAAGCTCTTTGTGAAAGGATCAACTAGGTTGTCTTCAGTTCCAATTTCGTCAATCACCACATCCCCTCGATTTATGAATTCTCGTATAATGTGGCACTTCCTATCTATGTGTTTAGACGCCTTGTGGGATCTGGGTTCCTTCGAATTTGTCACTACACCCTGCATTATTATAATAAATTATAATTGCCTCAGGCAAATTAGGAACAATATCAAGATCCAGGAGGAAATTTTTTAGCCAAACTGACTCTTTTGAGGTTTTTGAAGCAGCCACATACTTTACTTCCATGGTAGAGTCCGCAATGCACTTCTGCTTTGCACTCCGCCATGAAATGGCTCCACCTCCCATGGTAAACACATAACACGAGATAGACTTCTTCTCGTCTCTGTCAGTCTAGAAATCCGAGTATGTATAACCCAAAGCCACTCGATTGTCTGACTAGTAAACAAGCCTATAATCTCTAGTCCGTTTAAGGTACTTGAGAATATGCTTTACCGCAGTCTAGTGCTCCTTTGCAGGGTTAGACTGATATCTTAAGACCATTCCTATAGGATATGATATATCTGGTCTCGTACAAAGCATTGCATACTTGAGGCTACCGACAATAGAAGCATATGATACCAGCATCATACTTTCAATCTCTTCAGGCGTTTTAGGGCACTGATTCTTTGATAGAAAAACGTCATATCTAAAAGGTAATTGTCCTCTCTTGGTCATTTTCATGCTAAAATGAGCTATCACAGTATCAATATAGGATGCTTTGGATAAACTTAACATTCATTTCAGGCGATTTTGGATAAACTTGATCCCAAGGATGTAAGCCGCTTCACCCAAATCATTCATTTGAAACTACTCGGATAACCATTTCTTTACACCTGATAACACTACAACATTGTTTCCAATGAGAAGGATATCGCCTACTTAAAGTGCAAGAAACACCACTAATCCGTTAATACAGATACGGTAAACGCACATCTCGTTAGGTCATGAGATAAAATCATAGGATTTGACTACCTCGTTGAAACGCTAGTCCCATAACCAGGATACTCGCTTAATTCCAGAAATAGACTTCTTAAGCTTCCATACTAGATGTTCTTCGCCCTCTTTCACATAACCTTCTGGTTGTTTCATGTAAATGTCTCTACCTTCTTCAAGGTGACCATTTTAGAATGCGGTCTTGACATCCATCTGCCAGATTTCTAGGTTCATGTGAGTTGTTATGGCAAGGAGAATCCGAATGGGCTTGATCATTGCTACAGGCGAGAAGGTGTCCTCATAATCGATACCCTCTTTCTAAGTTAACCATGTCGCCACTAGCTTGGCCTTAAATGTCACGATCTCTCCATTCGGTCATCTCTTTCTCTTGTATACCCACTTACTGTCAATAGTTTTGCAGCCCTCAGGTACTTATGTGACCTCGTATACATCCATATCAGTTATGAACTCAAATTCCGAGTCCATGATGCATGTTGGGCTTATGCCCGCTCCATAACTAGACTGGAGTCATGGTAACCGACTTGGATGGCACATGATTCAGTAAATATACCGCAGTCTCAAGTGCATATCCCATAAAAGAAACAGGCAACGTTGTTGTAATCCCCCAAAATTTTCAATAGAAAATGCACTGCATATCTATTCATGCATGTTATCAAGTGTTTTAGTTATGTAAGTCGCGCCCTAGAAATTTAAATGAAAATTAAAGCATCTATCATATTTGTTATTAAATCATTTTTGTTATTTAAATTTATTTTGAACTTTGAATGTGTTTATTTATATCATATTATGATTATATTATTTATTGTTGAGATAGAAATCATGTTAGAATTATGAGAAAAAAATAATATTTATTTATTTCGAATTTCCTAAACCTACTAGGATTCATAAAAGGATATAATATTTTATATTGTATTATGTTATTAGAAGAAAATTTTATCTTATGTTTTATGATAAAAATATATATTTTATGTGTGATATTCACGTTTTAGGATCAATTTTAATTGTGTCTATATCCTAATTCAACTATAATTGAATCTCTTATGTAGTAAGTGATAGAATAAATTATATATAAAAGATAAAAGGACAAAAATAATTATGGATAAAATATATTTGATACCTTTTATGATTAGGGATCTTTAGAAAATTTATTCTAAGCCTATAAATACACCCTTAGTAGTCCATAAGGATCGACTTCCTCGGTATGTCTAGTATACTATATTATTTTTGTAGAATTTTACAAGCATGATAAGTATTTATTAAAAATTGTTATTCGTAATCTGCCAGTTTTTGACAGCATGTTCATGAGCATGATAGAAAAATTGTTTTTCATTTTCTTTATGTTGTTTTAGACCATGCTGAATTTTAACGGGATATAATGTATGTTAGGTCATTCATGTTAAAAATATAGAATTTTTAGGATACGTTTGCTATTTATTTGTTAATTTGTTTCTTTGTGTGCCAGATTCTTTTGTCAATGTACATTTATATTGAAAAAAAAAGTTTTCATGTACTACTAAATGAAATCTTTATCATGATAAGTTTTATTGTGATGGAATAGGTAATATGTTGTTAATGTTAGAGATCTATAATTTTTAGGAAAAAACTTTTGTGATTTCATTAATTTATTTCATGAATTGTTGAAGTACTCGATGCACGAATGAAATGTCAATAGAAATAAGATTGTGTTTAATATATTTAAGATTATTACTATGTGAACTTGTTAAAAATGCATGTTAATAAGTAGATTATGTATAATTAACATTGTTTGATTATTATGATCTATTTGTATTTATGAATTATTGAAATTGTTGGTGCATGCATGACATTTCATGTTGAGTCATTAAGATAAATTTCCATGTATAGGATCGGCGCGCAGGACTTAAACATTAATATCCATTATTTTTCATTCACTCAAAAGGTTAAGGTGGGGTTTTTCTTTATCCTTATTATACACTATATAGTTTTTCTCATGTGTTATTCAGTACAGGCAGAGCCTTCGGGCTATTCACACAGTAAAACCTTCGGGTTAGCCTTCGGGCAATTCACGCAGTAAAACCTTCGGATTAGCCATCGGGTAATTCACGCAGTAAAACCTTCGGGTTAGCCCTCGGACATTCACGAAGTAGAACCTTCGGGTTAAGCCTCCGGGCTAGCATGTCTGATCTCTCATGTTAAATTCTTTATAGTTTATAATTTGGATAATGTTTGACCTCACTGAGTCGTCGTACTCACCCCCTTATATTTTCATATTTTCAGATCATGGTTTGGCAGATGCTTGAGGTGGATGATGGTGATGGTCACACACGAAAGGATTCGAAAACTATTTTATCGCATTAAATTAAGTCTTTTTATGAATTATGCATTTTTCGCCATTTTTTTAAATTCGTGAAATTAATAGACGTACATGTTTTATTATTTTAAAACTTCCGTTGTTTATGATATTTCTGAATGAAAACCTCTTTTAATGAAAGTTGTTCCCTCTTAAAATCTATTTTGATTGAAAGTCATGTTTGAAGTGATCTTCCCTTGTAAAGTATATGAACATTGGGGCGTTACAATTGCATAGCTCATCATCGACCGTACCATCTATAGGAGAGTCCAGTTTCTTCTCTCTGACACAACATTCTGTTGAGGCGTGCCCGGTGAAGGAACGAAATTTACCTTTCTCCTTCGTATGTGGTAGTAGCTCTGATTATTGCTCCCGTTCAGATCTTTTGATATGTGTCCCGACCCTTTTCTTCCTACGCGTGATCAGAGAACTGAAGAAAAATATATTTATCTCTTTCTCTATATCTCGCGTGTTTGCATATGATGAGTGTATCGAGATTATGAACAGAATACTAATATATATATATATATATATATATATATATATATATATACTTCTAAAGCTTATATTATTAATATTTCTATCCCGTTAATTTAATTATACTTACAATGATCTTCAAAATCAATTAGCCCAAAATATAACAAATTAATCTGCTAGGTTGCTTTTATTTATTAATTAATTGGGTCAGCCAATTAATTTCAGATAAATAATATTATTAAATAATATAAAATACATTAATCTATTAACAATTATTTTTGAGAGATAATTGATGGGATGCGATTCAGTAGTTGATTTGACTGATCCCAAAACCCTATATTGATTGGTGAACCATTCCATTGTAAAAGTTTAACACATTTGTCTCTGAGTGTTTCGGACTCAGTACACTAACCTTCAGCATGGTTCCAGCTCAGAAGTTATGTCTACTGTCCTTCAGTAGACTATCCGCCACAGCACCATGGAGTGAAGATTCAGTAATGTTGGGCTCAGCAGGAACAGCAAGCTGAAAGGTGTTCAAGATTCAGTAGTGATGGATTTAGCAGGAGCAGCATACTGAAAGGTGTTCAGGAGTCAGTATAACTGGACTGAGCAGGAGCAGTTTACTGAACTCAGAGTCTTGACCTTCAGTAGAGTTGAACTCAGCAGGAGTATACTACTGAGTCTATGGCTCAGACTCAACAACGGCTTGTCAGTTTCCATGACTGATAGAGGACTTCAATGTCATTTCAGTAGAATGGTCCGAGGTCGTACAACTGAGAGAAGTCATTAGTGTAGCCAAGTCCGTCCTTAAGCGTTAGTCGATGATTTTGCGACCCAAATCTGTATGGCGACCTTGGGGGTCTCAGACTCTCTCTTCTTCTGAACCTTTTTGTCAGTGTTCTTCTCCACTGAACTTGGAGGTACTGACTTCTTGGCAATCTTGGGTTCAGGAGTCTTCTTCTTCTGATATTTCATGCTCATCCTGACCCTGGGATCATAGTAGTACGAACCATATTGTGCTGGATGTTCATACACAGGTTCACCACACTGCTCTGCTCATCTTACCATTTTAGTTCCCCCTGAATTCGATCGTAATGTTTTGGGGCTAGAACTTTTGGTCAATTTCTTATTGCTCGGCTGAGGTGCAATGATTTTCTGTTTGTTTTTCGCCTGAGGAGTGACAGGTTCAATAGTTTGAACTTTCCCTCTGACGAACCTATTAGCCAACATTCCTGAGCCTTTTGAGGTAGAAATTGAGGCTTCATTAGTGTAGCCAAGTCCGTCCTTTATGGCAACTGGCCTTTGTGCTCTAAGCATACTCTTCAACTTCTCCTTGGCTCCCAGGTATTGTTTAGTCATCAATCCTCACCATACCTCATCACTCTTCCTGAGTGATTCATAGTCTTTTTCAACTTCTGCGAACTTCTGACTGAGTCTAGCTATCTCAGTATCTTTCTCAGAATTGTCCTTAGTCAAAACTGATATCTGAGTTTCTTGAAGCTGAGACTTAGTCATAAGAGATTCAATCTCTTCCTTTAGTCTCACAACGAGATTCTTTGAATCATTAGAGACCTGATAATCAGAAGAAAGTTTCTGATTCTCAGCTTTTACCTGTTCCAACTCCTGAACAGTTCTACTGAACTCCCTGCTCAACTGAATTTGCTCCTCCAGGAAGTCGTCATACGCTTGAATCACGTCTAGAGGGTCACCTGTAGCTGAGCAAGTATCGTGTGTGCTCTGTGAAGAGGAGGTTATATTTAGTTTAGAGTTTAGCTCAACCTCTTCTCCAGTCATTAGGCAATGTTCAGTTGATGTGTTAGGACTTGATTCTCCGACCTCAACAACTACAAATGCAGTTTCATCTTCAGAAGAATACATGAACATATCTTCCTCTATTGAGTCGTCGGACAGCTCTCCGACAATGTAGGCATGCCTCCTTCGGGCAATTTTTTCTCTTCTGGTCTGTCGTTCAGCTCGTTAGGTAGTTGAGACCTCCGGACAATCGTACTGATAATGTCCATCTTTCTTGCAGTTATAGCACACATTAACTCTGCCACCTTTTCCAGTTGTGTTGTTGGATGGACTGGCAGCAGGCTCCGTGTTCCTGCAATCAAGAGAAAGTTTAGATTATTCCCTTTTGTGATTATCTTTCTTACCTGAGGGAGAATCTCTGTGGCATTTCTTATCTTTCTGACTATTTCCTTCTCCCTTTGATATTTAAGAGCCATAAGCGCGTGTCGTTCAACAACAGAAGTCTCAGTAGATTTTGCTTCTGATATAGCGACTGTCTTGCTTGTTGAACCGGGGTTAGTTCCAGACGTGCTGACTATTGCTTTAAAAGCATGGTCGATTTGAGTGTCAGCTGGAGCGCTAACGCACCTTTGGGGTAGACTATGCTCGAACTCCTATGTCTTTAATTCTGAAAATATAACATCAAGAGTTAAAACATTAAGATCAGAGCAACGTAAATAAGTAGCAAAAGGAAGCCACTTCAGTCGATGCAGCGCTCTCAAGATCTTGGTCTTCATCTCTTTGTTAGTGAACGTTCTCCCCAGCTCATTGATCACATTAATCTGATTGGTGAATCTGAAGCTAAGTTCGTCAATGGATTCACTTGGCTCCATGGCAAAGTTTTCGAACATCTGAAGCTCTAGATCAAGCTTGTTTTCCTTGATCTGTCGGGTTCCTTGGCTCAGTACAACCAGGGCGTCCCAAAGTTCCTTTGCCGTCTTGTAGTCTTGCACTCTCCCAAGATGAGAATCACCGAGTGTTGTCAGGATTGCATTATGCGCCACTAGGTCAAGATTGTGCAATTTATTCTCTTTTGGCGTGAAGGCAGCCTTTTCTTTGGGAACCTTCGGCCCAGTTCATGCTCCTACACATCCTACAGCAGCATATTCTACGCTATCGATCATGGGAATTATTGGTCCTGTCTCGAGGACGTCAGTCATGCTGCCATGCAGCAATGTAAGGTGTGCCTCCATTTTCACACGACATACCGTATAATTCTCCATAGAGAACATAGGTACCATCCGAATACCTAACATATCAGACATTATGGTATGAGTATAAGGATGTATGAAGAGATGCTTGTGCAGTGAAAACGTTTTCTGGATCTGTTCAAGTAGACCAATAAGTTTTCAAAAATGATGATCAAAAGAACACCGCTCTGATTACCAATTGTTGGTCCGGAGACGAGTGTCAGGTGTAGGGGGGGCGGTGAATACACCTGATTACAAGTTTTTTCTCAAACGCGAAGGTCAGTCGTTGCTGAGTTTTGCTACTGAATAAGTTCAAAGCAAGATAAACCTTCTGATCGCGGGTCAGAGTGATTCAGCAGCTGAGTTCCTTCTACTAACAGATGTCAGTATGAGAAGTTCAGTATGTAGAATGTTGTGCAGATAAGTGTGGGGCTCGGTAGACTTCGTCTCTTTGAAAACGCTTTTATGCGAACCAAAACAGTTTTGGCTGGTGCACTTTTCAAGTTCGTTTTATGCAAAGGATGGTTTTGTAAACAGTTTGAACGCAATGCAATAAGATAATAAACGACACAAGCTATTTTTAACGTGGTTCGGATACGCAAGATCCTACGCTCACGGTCCTGTTGAACAGGAGGTCTTGTTGATTAATCTGAGCAAGCCTCAACAAGGAATCTGTGCACTGGACAGACCCTTCTAAGTTATAGTCCTTAGCGACTTTTACAAATCAAACCGAAGTTTGAAGCGGAGAGGATGATCTCCAACAATGAAGGAGTTCTTACAATAAGAACAATTCACAGAAAGTGAACTCCTTCGAAGGTTCTAAGCTAAGATATTACAGTGAGGCTTAGAGATAGAGAATGGGAACTAAAGATTCTCTAGAGAGAAGAACTAATAATATTCAAATAAGCAAGTTATTCGCTGAATTGGCTTTGAGTGCAATAGAGAGTTGTATGCTTGTAAGCTTGTGTACCCTTGATGTCCCGTGCGTTGAGCTTGGAGATTCTTCTCTATTTATAATTGTGACTCAGGTATGTATCCGTTGGAGAGGACGATGCCACGTGCCACAAAACTCCAAGAAAAACGGCCATATAATTTCGAATTGCGCCGCAGAGTGGTTGACTTTCTGTACATGAGAGTAGCTTTAGTGTCAGAACAGGTAAGCTTTGGTTGCTTCTCATTGGTCGAGGTTTGCGGTAGGTGAGACTTGTCAAACGTCAGTCTTCTATCTGAGTTGACTCTCTGAACCTTGTATACTGAATGTTCTCTGCTGACATTCGACTGATAAGGATTTGGCAGTCGTTTTTCCTTGTCTGATCTGCAACTGAGTTGCATCCATTCAGTAGATCAGGGTTGATCATACTCAGTCTTCATTTGAGTCGGCTGATAAGGTTCTTCTGCTGAATGTAGTTAGCTCTGACTCGAAGACAACGAAGCTCTTCACTCAATCAGTAGATCAAAGATCATACTGAGTCTTCTTCCAAAGGTCTGCTGAGAGGATCTTCTACTGAGTGTTGTCAGCAACGGACTCTGAAGACAACTGAGCTCCACTGAACCGATGACTTGGGGTTCTGGAACTTCAATTTTTCTACTGAAGTTCAGTCCAACAATATACCCCTTACAGGACTTAGACCAAAAAGATGCAAACAATCACACCAAGTCTAGCCTATTACATCATAATATTTCCACACACACAGGGTTCAGGACGGGTTTTGGGATCTTCAATTCTACAGTAATATAATTCAGTATCACTACAATTTCCCCCATAACAGATATTAGAATATCGTCCTAAGTTACATGAACTACTGGTTTAAGTTCTACGTAACCCCTGGCAAATGATCTACTAGATCACTGACTCATATCCCTACAGAACTGTAATCGAGGACCCATTAGCCCCTCTTGTTGCTTCATTCTCCTCGAGAGGTCCAAGCATGGCGACTCCAGGGATCTTGAAACCGGACATCATAGGTCACGGCGTCAACATCCTCGTGGCGTGGCCTTTCCCTCTGGACACGAACACGAATGCAAACACTTTCAACATCGAGTCAGGACATCATGGCGTGCCCTCATCTCAGCGGTGTGGCTGCTTTGCTAAAGAGCGCCAACCCCGACTGGTCTCCAGCCGTTATCAAATCCGCCATCATGACTACGGTTGATCTTGTTAATGTTAATGGTACAACCATTGTTGATCAAACTCTGAATCCGGTATCTTTTTGCAACGGGAGCAGGGCATGTTAACCCCTCCAAGGCCAACAATCCTGGCCTAGTTTATGACATCGAAACCGATGATTATGTCCCATATTTGTGCGGTTTAGTCTAATCGGACGAACAAGTTAGCATCATTACGCACAAGACCGTGAATTGCACAAAGAAGATTGATGAAGGGGAGCTAAACTATCCTACCTTTTCGGTTGCACTTGGATCGTCTAAGACTTTCACGAGGACTGTGACTAATGTTGGTGAAGCAACTTCGTACTATGTGCAAACAAAAAAACAAGATCACAATTGTAATTGACGCAAACTGAATTCCGATCACAATCTGTTACTTGCGGACACAATCGCTCAACCCCAGCTCTCGATATTGATGATTGATGAATACGTAATGTTTAAAATCTCTTCTCCGAACACAAAATATATAATACTCTTCCAAGTTGAAAGAGGAAACGAATTAAAAAAAAAAAACAAAGAGTGCTGGACTCCAATTTGATTTCGTTCTGCCTCCTTGCTGACAACCTCCAATTGCTGATTACGCACTTAGCCAAAATAATAAATATAGATCAAGGCTTTCAAACCAAAACAAAATCAGAATTAACGATAAATCCCAATAGGCAACGCCCCTACGAAACCAAGGTGATTTCGTCCCAAATCAAGACTCTCGTCTTGCCCAAATCAGTTCCAAAATCAAGCATACTAAAAACTAGGGTTCTCATCTCCTTTTAGAAGATGGAAGCCCACAAACTTATTGACTCAAAATAAAACAAGACACAAATTAAATAAGCCCAACATTACGAAAATAATAATAATATAAAACAACTATATTGTTGATTCAAGCACGCCGACGTCACGCCATGCAACATCCAACGCCACGCCATGCCGCTACGTCGATCTTCTCTCGCCCTCGTCGAACATAAAATCTCTTCCCATCTTCCGATCGCTCCACATCAACTTCCACCCCCTCAAAAACAGCCTTGTCCTCAAGGCGGGAATCCGGAAACTGATTTCGTAACTCCTCTAATTCCACCCACGCAGACTCGTCTTCTCCTCGATCTTTCCAATGAACTAACACCTCTCGGACCCGACCATGAGAAGAAACATTATCACGCACGCACAACACTTTCTCCGGATCAAAGACGTCACCGAATTCAAAATCTAGCGATTTCGGCAACGTAGGCTCCACCGAATGATCCTCCACCCTAAATTTCACCCCACGGCGACTTTTATTTGCTTGATTCCGCATTCTCCGCACTCGATCCTGCGCCCGTTCTAAATTCACCCGTAATTGCTTCTCAAATTCATCCCGGGACAATACTACGTCCGAGACCGCGGCCATGCGGCACTCCTCTGACAAATGCCTCATCCCTCTAGGCGGCGGTCGTCCATAGGCCAACTCAAAACGAGTAGCCACGCGACGAGCCGTGATCGGAGTACGGCGTGGGATAACAAGTCCATACTTTGATAGCCTATCCACCACAACCAAAACACAAGAATTTCCCTTTGGTGACGGAAGACCGGAAAAAAAATCCATTGAAATATCCTCCCAAATTCGCGAAGGAATCGGTAGTTGATGCATCATAACAGAGTGGTCCATTCCAGCCCATGGGTCCGCGGTCTTAACTCTCTGTAAGTTCTGCCCATTAAGATTCTCAAAATCGGTTTTAAGAGATGTCTTTTCTTCTCTGAGATCATTCTTCTCCTGGGTCAGCTCACGTGACTCCTCACTGGGTGCAACATATTCGGAGTTTAATCTTTCAACTTGAGAGATCAAATCCTTAATCATTTGAATCGTATCCGAAATAATAGTTGCTCTATCATTTTTAGGCCTAACTGGATCTCGGGCAGTCCTCAACCCCATGAATTGCTCATTGGTCATTATACACTTCGCCATGAATTTGATTGCAAATTTCGACTGGCTCTCGTTTGAAATCATACACCATCAGATCCGGCAAGTCGGACCAATTGATGCAAACAAAAATACAAGATCACAATTGTAATTGACGCAAACTGAATTCCGATCACAATCTGTTACTTGCGGACACAATCGCTCAACCCCAGCTCTCGATATTGATGATTGATGAATACGTAATGTTTAAAATCTCTTCTCCGAACACAAAATATATAATACTCTTCCAAGTTGAAAGAGGAAATGAATTTAAAAAAAAAACAAAGAGTGCTGGACTCCAATTTGATTTCGTTCTACCTCCTTGCTGACAACCTCCATCCAATTGCTGATTACGCACTTTGCCAAAATAATAAATATAGATCAAGGCTTTCAAACCAAAACAAAATCAGAATTAACGATAAATCCCAATAGGCAACGCCCCTACGAAACCAAGGTGATTTCGTCCCAAATCAAGACTCTCGTCTTGCCCAAATCAGTTCCAAAAGCAAGCATACTAAAAACTAGAGTTCTCATCTCCTTTTATAAGATGGAAGCCCACAAACTTATTGATTCAAAATAAAACAAGACACAATTTAAATAAGCCCAACATTACGAAAATAATAATAATATAAAACAACTATATTGTTGATTCAAGCACGCCGACGTCACGCCATGCAACATCCAACGCCACGCCATGCCGCTACGTCGATCTTCTCTCGCCCTCGTCGAACATAAAATCTCTTCCCATCTTCCGATCGCTCCACATCATACTACATGGTGAAGATCATTGCACCGGAAGGCATGAGTGTTAGTGTTCAGCCGGAGAAGCTGCATTTTACGAAGGTGAACGAGAAAGTGTCATGTTCTGTGACGTTCAGCCGTAGCAGCAACACTAGTGATGCATTTTCACAAGGGTATTTGCAATGGGTGTCGATGAAATATTCTATGAGGAGCATGATATCAATGAAATTTTGTTTGAGCTGAGAATCTCTGTATCACCTAATTTAACAAGAAAAAGCAGAGGAATGCCATTATGATGAAGAATTCAAACAACTAGCTTTTATATACAACTGCAGCAGCTCATTTACAGTACAACATGTTTAAAAACCAATTCAAGGGATTGGCGGTAAGACCTTTTCCTTCGAGTAATCAATATGAATTACTCACGAATCATCAGAACGTTCTTTGCTAGATGATGACTTCTGCAAGCTCGTGGATTGTCCAGCAGCCTGCAAAATAAGCATCAACTGATCCAGTCTTTTTATTAAGCCTCTCTTGTCCAACTAAATCTCTCCTAAAATAAGCAGTTGAATACAGCAACGCCATGTAAGGCATTGCAAAATTATCTGAAAGGTGAGTTCATCGAACTGGATCAGTTTCAAGTAACTATGTACGAATGAGTCCGTCATTTATGGCAGAAAAATATCAGTATCATTCAGAAAATAGGAATAAATATCATAAAATAGGCCAAATCCATAGCACAAGTAATCTCAGAAAAACTTTAATAGCAGATCAGTTGATGAGTACAATTGTTAAACCAAGACTTCATAAAATAGACAGTGAAACATGAGTTTCTAGCTTGCACTATATATGAGTTAATAAAATTATTAGGTGTAGGTGCATGATTCGACAAAAAGGGGAAGAAATTCACTTTAACAAACAAACTTGATTTCAGTGTCAACCAAATACAATAAGCAGACCACAATTCTTTGTGACAGCATATCTCAGCTTGATTATGTATATTTGCACAAACAGATCAATAGATTTCACATATCTTTAGAAGGGTACTTACTGGATTACAATTCTTAATTTGAACTGACAAAGTAAAAATATTCACAAACAAGTCATGTCAAATGCCATCCACCAGCTCTTAGTCATGTATCTCAATAACATAGGAAGTTTCTGTATTCCTGATGAAATTAGTTTATTACTTTTTGTTTATTTTAAGCTGAACAAGTATAAAACCAGTCAACTTTGTAGCTAACCTAGTTTAGTGGAACCAATAGAAGAAAAGCACTAGATTATCCATGAGAAATTCATTTTGGTAGAATAATGCACACACATTGTAATTATAACATGAGCTGAAGTCCAGACAGTAAAGCATTTATAACATGCATGACCCTAATTCAGAACTATTCCATAGCACATATCATTAATAAATATTTTTGTTGCAGGCAGGATTCACATATGAGCACTTCAACTAAGGTGCTACCGCCTCCACGCCGGAAGATGGAGATGAGAGAGGAGATCTTAACTTGTCGCATGAGGAACGGAGGTCTATGGTTGCAAGCTATGCTCTTTAACAAAAGAGAGGTTGGACGAGACAAAACATGTTTTTTAGGGTTTTAACTAAATGTCGAGCTCTAAATATAAAAAAAAAATCGTACTAGAAAACTCACAAACCATCAATTAACTGAAAAGGGCACAAAAAAGCAAAAAGTGAGGCGCCCACCTTGTCGCACGCCTTAGAAGAGTGCATCTATGGCTCCTTGAAGCAAACGAAGCAAAAGCCACAACTAACAAGGTCAAAGGGGGAGAGAGATGAATAAAAAACTAAGTGATCCTAAGAGATCCCATAAATGTTGTTATATCCAAGGCATAAGCCTCATATATGACATCAGACAGGTTGTTGGGTCGCAAACCTCACGTGGCCAAGGTGTAAGCCTTAAAGAACAGAGGGAGAGACGTAGCCTCATAGGCATTTTCCCATAATCTCACCTCCAGGCATAAGCATTAAAGGTTTTCTCTGGATGTGTATGCAAGAGCTTATTTCCAACACTTATCGTTTTTTGACCACATAAGCAGTTTTTAGAGTTTAAAACCGACTTTCTGCGTTAGCTTTTCTAAAATTAAGCAACTACAATTTTCAGAACTACCATAAATATCTGTTTTTTATGTTAATTCCAAAAAACTCATACTTTTCTTAAAATCAATTATTTTCAAATTTAAACAAAATAAAATAAGAAGTGCTTATAGTAAGCCTTTGCATGCACACCCTTAAATTATGGTCAATGGCAGTGCCACTGAACATGAATATTTACACATAATGACCTATACAGAACATAAATATAGATGGCTTCTAAGGTTCATGAAAAATCAATGTCTGATGGCAATGATTCTGTATGACAAAATACACTCATCAAAATCTCAGGTACAGTAGTAGTTAATCAACCTTATATATTTAAATTATAAAATTATCCTCCTTTGCATATGAAAAAATTGAAAAAACACTCAGCTTCTCATTTCCTTTTCAAAGCTTAAACTTATATGCCTTGTTAAATGGCTACAATTTAATCCCTCTCACGATGGTATAATAGAATTATGCCCAAAGCAATGTAATACTATTTCGTATAAAACACTTGAGCCGCAAATTCTGGAAACGAGATATTACTATTAGTTTAAGGCAGCTTGCTTCCTTAACTTTGGATGTCTGCATTCATAGGCCAACCTAATAAAAAATATTTAACAGGAAAGATAATGACTTTGAACAGTAAAATCATCAGTTCATATACAGAAAATACAAAGTTCTGAAGCTAATACTGATAAAGATTGATTTTAGAAGTAACACAGTTTAAATTCATGCAGATTTCACAATCTACGAATGCAGTAGCTGAGAGAAAAAAGATGATAAATATAGAGAAAAGCAAAAGACAGTTTGCCTGAGTCATGCAAGCTCCTTGTGTCTTTTTTGATTCAGTGATCAATTGATCCATCACAGGTATAAATTATTTTGCATTTCAGACAGCATGCTTGATAGCCACCTAACTCTACAGAAGCAGAACATAGGAAAACCATAGTAACATCTACAACACTCCAACGCAGAACAAACTCATACAAAATGAATATCCATTATCCAGAAATAAAATAATATAAACATTATTCACACGTGCTAATAATGAATTCTAACAGAAATTTCCAGTTTCAAGGAACTACTCAGGTAGCTTAATCCTAATATGAATACTAGGTAGCAAACGAACTCTCTCGTATGCATCATCCAGACATAGTAACATGAACTGATGAACTTTGTAATTTGAGAGTTGAAACTTTAATACAGCTAGATTCTCCGGTTAAGAGAATTCAAGTGTTAAAAGAAAGCTAAAAACATGAAATAACTCGAAGATCAATATCCTACTTAGTAGTCCATAAAACTCAAGTATAGAACTAAGAGTGGAGATGAGGAAACAACTAGATTACAAATTCAAAAGGCATTAGGAACCTTTTGCAGCTTAGCCGGAGACTCAAGAAAAATACATTGTTTGAACATACTCTAGAAATATACATGTTCCTTACACAAGAAATACAAGTTTTAAAAGTTATCATCAATTAGCCACACAACTAATTTCTTTTGTATTCTTATACAGCTTTAAAGGGTAGTTCTCAGCAAATACATTATGCCAAAATAACAGTACAAACACGACTGGTGAGCCTAAGTTAACACCCTCAAACTTATATCTCAAGTTGAAGAATTCAAGAAATAACACTTCCCCTGCAGTAACATTCATGCGTAAACTACATACCATGGAAAACCAGATTAAGTTTTTCTTTATGCCTCCTTTTTTTGGCGGGGATCGGGTGCACCACCCACACAGCCACCGAAAAACCAAAAAGTGCTCATATAAGGAAATTAATGAACAAACAAAAAATAAGAAGTTTTACATTGTTTGCGCGCAATTCAATTTAAACTTGAACACTTTTGCGGGAGAGTGAGAGGCCAAACGATTTCGGAAATATGCAAAACAAAGGCGAAAGTATTACTAATAAGGGTGAAAAAAGCAGTAACACACCAGCGGATGAGAGAGAATGGAGTGAACGAGGGAAACGAGCGTATGTAGCGAGTGAAAAACGTTCTTAGAAATTAATTAATATGCCCCCAACTTCTTTTACTCAAAGTTATTATTTATTTATTATTTAATATGAAAATAGAGGTCCTTTTTCATAATATTTCTTTTAACTAGGGCAAATACTTGTTTACATCATGTTGTACATCCTATTATCCAATTTTGACACGGTTTGACCCGCATTTGATTCGATTTGACCTACTGACTCAGCATGTTGATGTCATTATTCATTTTTTTCATTTTTCTAAATTTATTTTTTATTTTTTTAATGTTTTCCCTTTTTTCTCCTTTATTGTAAGAACGGACGTGTCACTCTTTGTGAATAAAAGTGTCGTTTGTTTTAAACAATTTTTTCTGATTTTTTTTTAAAGGGAAGTCGTGTCATTTGTTATTTATCTCAAAGTGTCAATCGTAACAAATAAAAGTATCACTTGTATTTGAATAAAGTATCATTTATTGACTATCAATTATTTTTTTTTAAAAAATGAGATTTGTTTCGAAAAAAAGTATCATTTGTTTATGAAAAAAATATCAATTGTCTTTGTTGTGCATGCAATCATGACAAAAAAAACGTGTCAATGATGAGCAGAGTGTCTATTTAAGCCATAATTCATAGTAGAAAGCAGAATATCAATTGTCTCTGTTGTGCGTGTCAATCATGACAAAAGAACGTGTCAATGATGAGCAGAGTGTCTGCTTAAGCCATAATTCACAGTAGAAAGCAGAGTGTCAATTATCTCTGCTATGCGTGTCAATCATGACAAAAGAACGTGTCAATGATGAGCCGAGTGTTTGCTTAAGTCATAATTCGTAGTAGAGAGCATAGTATCAATTGTCTCTGTTGTGATGCCAATCATAACAAAAGAACGTGTCAATAATGAGCATAGTGTCTGTTTAAGTCATAATTCATAGTAGAGAGGAGAGTGTCAATTGTCTCTGTTGTGCGTGTCAATTGTGACAAAAGAACGTGTCAATGATGTGCAGAGTGTCTACTTAAGCTATAATTCACAGTAAAGAGCAGAGTGTTACTTGTCCATAGCAAACGCAAGGATCTCAATACTCCAAACAAAATCAAATTCCCAATAAATAAAATGACTCTCATTTTTAAGAAATCTACTTATAAAAATCAAAGATAACAATAATGCGAAGAGTTACACTACGAACAGCTTGCTCCAACATTGCAATTCAAATAGCAGCATTTTACCTCAAATACCATCATTCCTCACACTAAACCTACTTCACGTGGCAATTAATTTCTAGTATCACATTGTATACAAATATGCTAAGAACAAGAACAAGAAGAATCAAATTACAATATCATATTTCAGAAATTACCACTTAGAAAGCAATTAATAGGCAGAAACCATGAAAAATTCACCAAAATACCAGTAAAAACCATTAAATTTATCCAAATTCTTCATAAATTTGGAGATCGGTGGCGGATCTGGAGGATCGCACGGAAGTGGATCCGACCACCAGAGCGACGGAGACAGAGGTGCGAGGAGCAACGGCAACGGAGGCGGAGACGGAGAGGAGCGCGGCGACGACGACGGAGGCAGAGACAGAGAGGACGATGGAAGAGAGAGGGAAGTGGAGAAAGAGATCACGCAACGATCTCGTACATCGCAGACTTCGGATTCCTTTTCACGTCCTCAACCACGGCGGCGGAAAGGAGAGAGAGAGGCAAGAGAGAGCAGCAGAGAGATCTGAGCGGAGCAGAAGAGAGGACGGTGGAAGAGAGAGTGGGGAGTGGAAAAAGAGAGAGAGATGGAGATCTACTAATGAGAGAAAAGAGAGGAGAGAGAGAGAAAAAAGAGGAGAGAAGAGGGGAGAGAGAGAGGGAGGCGGCTCCCCTTCTCTTGAAATTTTTGAATTTTTTTCTTTTTTAACCTAAGTCAACTTAGTCAAAATTAATAAATTAAAATATGTTGTATGTGCAACATAATGCATACAAGTCTTTCTCTTTAACTAGTAAGTAGGTAGATAATTTTAATAGTACCAACATAATTTTTCTTCTGTGAATCTTGAGTGAAATTCGTGCTTTGTGAGGAAGCGAGGAGGCGGAGAGGAAGGGTAAGAGGGAGAGGAGGTGTGAGACGAAGATAGTTATCATTTAATTTTTCGAACAAAATTTTATGTATCACAATCACAACAATTTTTTGGCAAATGCTATCTGGTTTTCATCTTATGTGTAGTTAGTTTATTATTTTTGTAAGAGAACTAGCATAAGAAATGGATCATATGAAAGTAGGAAATAAGAAGGAATATTAGCCCTCCATTTTATTTATCTATGGTTGTTATTATTTTAAATTTATATATATTCTTAATACTTTATTATTGATTAAGATATTAGTAAGGTTATTTATGTCAATTTATTTCCTTTATTTTTGTAACCGCAATCTACGTGAATTCATAATCTTCATCTTATTTTTTCTTTCTTCATACTCTACACATAAATTCACATACAATAATTTCCATATCAAATCAAATGTAGGTTTCTAAGTTTGAGTTTCATTATTTGTATCTGGACATTATGTACGATTTTTCATTTTTTGAGTTATCATATTATCTCCTTTTTCAAGAAGCCACCATTTGAACATCACCAGGTGTTTTTAATTTTTTTTTTCATCGTATTTGTTATTCTGATTTTTTTCGAAGAGACCTAATATGTATCTAGGTTTTTGGATTCGAAAGTTGTTTGTGGGAGGAAATTATTGTGTGTTGATGTTGATTATTGAATGAGCAATAAACAATACTAAAGAGCGGTCATTTATGTGTTGAATCTAAAATTGTTGTATATAATTGTTATGCCTTAATCTCGTTAATTCTGACTTCTATTTGTGTAATTAAACGTTATTCATAAAGCTAATGATAAGTGTGTTGTTAAATTGTTGTTGAATTAGATTTGAGTTATAAGCAAATTCATCTCTAACTCTGACTTTATTTATTTATTGTATTGGATAATATGCTAGATAATTTTTTGTAACTTTTTTTTTTTGAATTATGCATATTCAGATTATGTTTTATGCATACTGTACTCATTTTTTATGTAATAAGATCCCATAGATAAGATAATTAATGACGATGTAATTTTCAATGATCCCGAATTCGTATTCATTTGTGATTGTTTACCCGATTTGAAGTCTTATGTTGGACGTAAGTTTCAAGCTGCTTCAAACTTCAGAGGATGCTGAAATGTTTTATGAAGATTATGGAGGATTGTGTCGGTTTGATACTCATTTGAGAACTACTTATCGTGGAATAGATAAGTCAAATTTGAGAAAGTACATAGTATGCAGTAGAGAAGGCATAAGATATGCATTCGAAAATCTACTAATTAAATGTGGATACATCTTCTCATCACGGTTTTTGATTTTTTTTTTGGGTTAAAACACACTCATTATTGCTACTTCTCATTCTTTTTTTCTTCATATCATTAGTCTCTTAAAAGTCATCGTCTCCTGCATCCATTATTTATTTCCTCTTTTCGACTATATCATGTTTTCTCTTGCTACGTCCTATCAAATAGATTAATTATATTGTCCTATGACACTTTATGGTAGCAAATTCAATTGTGAATACAAAGATCAACATTTAAAATGCATATAATTGAATAGTAATATGCATAATTATGTTAAAGTATATTCAGTTGTGAACACAAAGATCAACATTTAAAATGCATATAATTGAATAGTAATATGCATAATTTTGTCAAAGTATATGCATATTTAGTCTGAACGTGTCATCATATTAACAATTAAAAAAAAGAATTACTCAATTAAAAAGTAAAGCCATATATACATATAGTGTTGCTTAATAATGCATTTTGTATGAATGGTATTATGCATATTAATAACATAAAATACATTTAATCATTACTAATTTAAATGCATTTTATAGGAATCGAATTATACATTATGTTTATTAAAGTATGCATATCTGATAAAACAATTTGCACATTATACGTAGTTTAACACTAAAAATTATATTATGATATTTAAAACTTTAATATTCATTGCATGCATATAAATGAATAGTAATATACATAATTAGTTAAATTATATGCATATTTAGTTGGAATCTCACCTTATTAACAATTAAAAAAAAAGCAATCAAAAAGTAAAATCAGATATACATATCATGTTAGCTTAATAATGCATTTCATATGAATTGTATTATGCCTATAAATAACATGAAACACATTTAATCATTACTGGTTTAAATGCATTTTATAGGAATCAAATTATGCATTATGTTTATTAAAATATGCATCTGTAATCAAATCATATGAAATGCATTATTAATTTGGACAAATTTACCCTTTTCTTATTATATAATATTTTTAATATATAAAGTTTACTAGAAATTTTAGCCATTGATTAGTTAAAATCTAAAGATATAAGTCCTTCCTACTTTTTATCTTAAGACCCCTTCTTATAGGATCCACATGCATATTGTTAATTACCTAATTAGTTTATAAAGAAGTTACATCTCTTATCATCATTTTTTTTTCTATTATCTACTCATAAATTATTATTATTATTATTATTATTATTATTATTATTATTATTATTATTATGCAAAATTAGAAAAGAGATCATAAATTTTGCATATGATAGTTGTGTAAATGATACAGGCATTAAGCAAACATTCAAAAATAGATGAATTTAATATATACTACCCCTCCATCCCGCTATTCTTGTATTATTGATATTCGTGCAAAATTTAAGAAAGTAGATTGAAGTATGTTAAAGTGGATGGGAAATGTGTTAAAGTGGTGGAGTCCAATGTTTAATTGATTGTGGTCCACAAATTATTTTCTTTTTCATATGAAGACAAGAATAACGAGACAATCAAAAAATGAAACTAAGACAAAAATAGAGGAACGAAGGAAGTAAGATTTATCAAGGAAACTAACATATCACAGTTAAGACTTAAGAGAGTACCGCGCAGATGTAGCACGATGCAACGGGTTCAAAATATCACATTTGATTCAGATCACAAAAGATTGGAGTTGGGATCTAGCCACAAACACATTTGGCATAAAATCATCCTGTCATCATAAGATTCGGAAATGGCACCTGCAAGAATCCACAACATTATATATTAAGCTATTCAATGTTTCAGTAAATAGATTACTGGTTGATTAGGTTTTGAAAGCCGTCGAGGAAGAGGGCATACCCCAGTAAACCGCGTCCCGACCATGGTCTAGGAGTTATTGTTAGATTAACTCGAGATATTTGCCTCAGTACAACCAAGGGGACTGCTTGGCCTTGTTTTTGTTGAGCTTCAGAAGCAAGCCGCTGCAGCAAGTTCTCACCTCTTTCCACATTCCCAAATTTCAAAATCTGATCCCCCAACTGCAAACCATCTTCTGCAGCTGGAGACAGATCCGTTATCTCATCCACAATTGCAAAGGGTCTGCTGATGTTCAAATCCACATCCATGGCAACAGCATTGCCAAGGGATGAAGACATGCCACTGCTTGGCCCTGCAGCCGCACATTGGGATACAATTAATGTTGTACCACCAACGTATTGAATGTTTAGACTTGGTAAATAAGATTAAGTATGGATTCGCTGAGTAGCTAACCTGAATCTTCAACAGATGCAGTGGTCGTAGAAAGTTTTGCAGAATGAAGAAGCTGAATGTTATGGTCTATCTTCTCCGTTATCTCCTTGTGATCACTACGCAACTCTGTACCAGGAAACGACGAAGTCAAGAGACAGCTTCACCCGCACTTCACCATTAAATTTTTTTGCATGCATTTATACAAACAATAAAGCCAATATACATTCTATAGTTTATATTGATCACTTTAAAGGTTATATTCAGACCTCAAATCATATCAAATTAATTCAGTTCTAGATTATCATTTAAGAATATCACATCTGCTTTCGTAAACATCAAAAGAACAACAGATAAAACTGGTTTTGGCTGGAAACCCGAACAGAAATAAATGAGCGCTTGCAAACACCTGATTCTGCGGCAGAAAAAGGCAGGAAATACTGCAAGAGCTGAAAGCCTTTACGAAGGTGCTTCATACCAATTCGTTTTTCCATAAAATATGAATATATCAAGATTGCATCACACTATTGTTATCCTCACACCAAATAGCTTATCTGCAAAAACTTTTTCATCAAGCACTCAAACATACATTTTTCCCATTTATTACTATCAATTTCGAACGCTGCATAATTCTGAGTTTTAAACAGCTCAGTACAATTTCTAAATATACTCTCTTCTGTAGAAGCACATTTTTTTAAAAAGCATTGCCATAGTGTAGATAACTGATTGAAGATCATAATGAAGATGAAAGGTAACAATACGAACAATAGAAAATATTATTGGAGCAACATCTCCCGAACGCACAAGCAAGCGAAGCTAAGACTAAACTTACATCACAACTTTAACAAAAATACTTTAACAAAGAACAGTTCAGCAAATTACCAGCAAGTCTCTGGCGGTCCGCTCTGACAGTCGGAATGTCAATATCTGACCTCGGAAACCCCTGCAACAACCTCGAATTTCAATACAAACTCTTAAGAGTCTAGCTTATTCAGTATAAGGGTGAAGTAAAAAAAAATTATCTTTCTTAAATTGGTTAAATAATGAATTAAGCAAGGAAATAAAATTGGCCTCGGAATCGACGAGGTTTCCGGAGAGGCCAGGGCCCCCTGGGTGGCAGAGGCGTTGGATGATGACATTCATCTCCTCCTCCACTCCACTCCGCTTATCCATCAGCTTCATCGTCTCCGATTTCAGATTCATGGCCACCATACTCTCCGTGTTCAGATTCCCCGATCAACCAAATGGTTATAATTCTGCTAATTTATCTACTAGGGTTTATGATTGCTGAAAGGGTGAGATAGCTTGTTGGAAAGTTCACAGTTTATTATAGTATATTATTTATTATAATTATAAATAATAACCCGGACTGTAAGTTTTTATAATTTTTCTTGTAACATTAAGATAGGGATAGAAGACAATTTGTTTAATTGCTGGACAAGATAAAGATAGCTCGAGAGAGGGTACCGTCTCGATACAAAGGTTTAGGTGGTGTGTATCGTATCATAAGCTATTAATATTTGCTATATGTGATTATTTTTTTAAATAAAAAGTATTACATGTAAAAGCTCTTATGGTATAATAGTATGCGTAACATAAAAAATTTGTATACATCGAGTATAGTTACATTCGGATCCTTTTTGACCCAATTGCTACCCCTGTTCGGATCGAGTGGGGATCTTCTACCCCATTGGGTGGACCACTACATGTCCCACTAATAAGGTGAGGACATGTGTCGATTTATTATAAAAAGGTGGCCCATCAGTGCACGCGTGGCGGAGCGTGATTAGTGGGCCACCAAGTGGTCCACCATTTTTTGGGACATAGGATCCCCTCCAGTTCGGATCCGCGTTCACTGACATCATGCTAATGACTTACGTCATAATTTTTATTCTTTTATTTATTAATTTTTTTTTTCAATTTTTTTAAGGGGTGGGTGTGTTATTTGTTGTTAATAAAAGTGTTAATTAATTAAGTATCATTTGTTCAAAACAAAAAGTGTCATTTTCGTTTTCACGTCTTCTACCATCACTTACGGAAATGTCATTTGTTTTGAAGAAAAATGTCATTTGTAGAGAACATTTGCTTCGAACAAAAGTCTCACTTTTTTTGAATAAAGTGTCGGAGTATTATTATTTATTTAAGATCAATTACTTTTTGAAAAAAATGTGATCTGTTTTAAAAAAAAAATGTGTCATTTGTGTAGGAAAGGAGTGTCAGTTGTTGAGAACAAAAAGTTTCATTTGTTGTGAACAAATGTGTTATTTATTCCAGAGTGTCAATTACACTGAAATAAATTTTTAATCATAATTAAGAAATTTGTATCCAATAATCACACAAAACCACCATTCAGTGATTTAGTCAACAAAATATAATCAGCGTAATAACCAGAAATGTTACTCAAAGTGTCAATCGTAATAAAAAAAATGTTAATTGTCTTTGGAGGAAAGTATTACATTCTCATACAATGTCATTTGCAATGAATAAATGTGTCAATTACAAAGAACAAAAGTATTATTTATCTGAAAGTGTCAATCACACTGAAATAAAATGTCTATTATAATTAACTAACGTTTCACTTTAATCAAATAATCATACGAAACCAACCATTATAACAACTTATGATCAGAAAACCAAACTCCAGTTTGAGATGCAAGAATAAGAAGACCGATGCTATTCTTCATCCACCCAAAACGCTTATTCATAAACTCAAATAATTTTTTTGTAATAATTTCATGTTAATTCAACCGTGGCTTTACAATTTCTATGCATAGACAATCATTTTGTAATGATAGGAAGAGACATTAGGATTTATTTGTTTTTGGTTAAGGATTTACCTGTACAGTATCCGACTGATATTGTAATATGGATTGATGAAAACATGGATTTACTATAATTGTTTTTTGTTAAGGATTGATTTAGTGTGTTAATTTACTCATAAGTCAATTTTCTTACACTATAAACTGAATTGTGAGACATTCTGATAGGGTATTAGAGAATACTCATCTACGACACTTTAACATATAAAATCACTAGACATGCTTCGATAAACTTATACACTAAGTTTATAAAAACATAATTAGCAGACCTATAATATTAGAAATTCAAAAACTCCCTCAAATAGTGAGAAGTTCAGTGATAACGAAATTAAAAATAAAAAGAAAAGAAAAAGTGGCGCATCTAAAACCACACGACCTAAGAATTCAATCCCGAATCTTAGTGTGACTAAACGAACATCAAAACAACTCTTACGGCGTGTGCCCAAGTGAACATCAAAAGTTCAAAACCAAAAAATGTAGCATATACCTTATAAAACTTAATACCATCATCAAATATTAAGAATTCTTGCCCGATAAAAGGTTTGATTTCATTCGGGCATGTTGGTTTGTAGGATACACTTGTATTTTCCGATATTCGCTCGTCTAAAAAATCAAAACAACTACTCGAAGCTACAAAAGTCGAAAATCCCCAAATAAAATACTACTGAACCGAAGTGTATCAAACATAACATATAAGTGAATCACATAAAGTGAACAAAAACTGTCACATCCCAATTTTCGGAAGAGGGTGTATGACAGGGTGTGGGGAAAAATAATTAAATAATTACATAAATTGAGATTTTATAATTAGCGGATAAAATAACTCATGATAATAATCTCATAAGCTTTCGAAGCACTGGATATATTCAAAATATGAAAAGTATCTAACCCATGAAATAGTACAGTTTAACTAAAACTAAGTCTGAAGTGGCGACCAACAAAACAAATTCATTTCCGGAGTGGACAAAAGAACAATTTAGTAGAACGGAAATCCATTCATCGAATAACAACCTTCTCCCTCGGCTTCGCCCGTACAATAGCCGCTCAACCTGAAAACATTTAAAAAAAAAGATTTGGGCTGAATACTAGTGTACCCAGTGGCTAGCATTAGGTAAAACTTTTTATTAAAACTTGCGGTTATCCAAAGCATAACGTATAACTTAGGAGGTTTTAAAAACGAAAAGAACTCCTAATCATACAAAATATTTATCTCTTCATTATTTGCGCGCTTGCAGCGTTCAACAGTTACTCTTGTGATCCCGGAACGAATCCACGTCAAAGCCTTCTTATTGGAGTCTCGAGCTATTACTCAGAGTACTTATTTAAAAGTAGGATATCGGACCTTTCTCCAGATAATCCTTTCCGTAGCAGTAGAGTTAGCGCACAGTGGAGATCAAACCACTCTACGACTAACGGGGGTATACACAGTCATTGAATTGACGTGTTAGGTCAAAACAAGAATCTCGATTGACCAATACAAGAGCACTAAACTTAATCGAACATGAATAAAACATTTCAATGGATAACAACATTGCATATAATTTAAGAGTTTAAAAACTCAAAATATTTTTAGAGGAAAATAGAACCCACCTCGTGGTGCTGTCTTATCATACCTGCGATTCTCGGGTTATTGCCCTTCCTCGGGCCCTACAAGAGAGACCCTAACTTTAGTCGTAGCTCAATCTAATCATCTTAAAATTTGACTTCTAATGCACACAATTTGGCGAGAAGGTGGTTTTACAATTATTCCAATCGACTTTGGAATCGCTTGATTTTATTGACCGTAAATTTGCCTTTATTTAATTCAGCTCAGATATGTTCTTTCGTATACTTCGATATTAGTCATGTTCGTTCAATAATTTCCATAGCGTTGGCATTATTTCAGCGTTTAAGGGTACCTAAGGGTATTAACTAAGTTGAAGAATTGTTTCGAATAATTTTTGCATCAACTTCCCGTCTCAATTCTGGACGATCCACCCGTCAATTTACGGTGTCGAACACATCGTTCAGTTCAACTTTGGAAGAGGTACAAACCATAGAATTTAGTCCCCGATCGGGAACCATTTAAATATGGAAAGTAGTGTCCGAACTTGCATTGGCCGATTCGCGGCAGTTCTGCTAGTGGTGCTTTGGGGACTTTTATCTTTCACGTTCGGACTCCAATTCGCGAACCGAGGGTGTCGTTAGAAAGCTAACGAACTTAGCTTTCCAACGATATGGTTTTTGATGGTTCAAAGTTGGTGAGAACAAGAAGACTCCGCGCCGAAGTCCACTGTTCAGCGTAAATGTGTTGTTTCGGCAGCTTGACTTGACGGCTCGTATCTCCTCGATCCGGGCTCCGAAAAATATGCGAGACGTGTTTTCGGGAAGCTTAAAGAAAGGTCTTTTCAATTATATAGTTTTCGTTAAGTTTAAGTGTCTGGAGAAAAACAGATTTTCGTATCAATACTGTTGCTCCGTCATGTGCGCAGTTCGAACAGCTCAACTTTCGAGCTTCATATCTCTTTGGTATGAGCTCCGTTTAACGAAAGGGAAGCGGAGTTGTAAAGCTTGAAATAAGAGTTTTCTAAATGTATAAGCCTTAGATATTTTTGCTCAATTATCAGGTCGAAAATCGAGTCGCAAAATCACCGGTCTGCCCGCTTAGAAAGTCGGCACTTTCAAAAGATGGTTTTTCGGAGTGCATAACTTCCCGGTATGAACTCCGATTGATGAGCGGAAGATGGCTATGGAAAGCCAGAAGAACAAGGGTCACGGTAGTATTGGGTTTGGGGTTTAAAGTTCAGTAGGGTATTCGAAAAAATCCGCCGAAAGTTACTGTTCTGACTTTAAAAAAAACAGAGTGTGGCTTAGGCATTTCATCGAACAGTTTGTAGGCATACAACAACAGAAGCAATTTCACAGATCTTGATGCTTACGAACATTCCCAGACTAGGAGATGCGAGTATTAACATTGATCCTTGCTTTACTTCAATTTATGCACGGTTCTAAACTGGTTTTATTCCTTTATGTTCCATATGAAGAGGACAAGTGAAAATTTGGCTTTTGTAGTGAAGTTGAAGAATATTAAACTGGTAAAACCAATAGAATTTCGGTTCTAGGCACTCATGATCGTGCTACTCAAGCCAAGAAAAGAGGAAACGCATATGAAAATCTATTTTCCACATGAGAAATGCATAAAGTCACAAGAATCAAGTCTACCACAGTTATGTTCAAGTCCTTCATGAAGTTTCTCAAAGATAAAGAGTGGGGTCCTTAAACTGAGTTTGTTACCTCACTCTACAACTGAGACGAGCTGGAAAAATCAGCAGCGTCGATGGACTCGAAGAGAGACGGAAATGTAGCCGGCTTCGACGACTGGAGATAAGAGAGACGGAGATGAATACTTCTCTTACTAACTTTGGTAAGAACGAAAAATGGGTGGAGAGGGAGAAAGTCTTACCTTGACAATAAGGTAAGGGCTGATGTTGATCCTTGGTCGAAGGTGTCACCGCCTCTTAGTCGATTGGAAGAAAAACGTCGCCGGAAGAGATGAAGTGTTGCTCTAAAGGGACAATTTCTAGCCTTGAAAAGAGAGGAAGATGTAGAGAGGGGGTGATCAATATCATGGAAGGGGCTGGATAGTTTGATGTGTGAAGAAATCAAGTCTTCCCTACCTTGGCTTTTGATGGCGTGAAGGAGGTTGGCTGCCAAAAACTTGCCCAATGGACAAGCCCTCTTCCTGCGATTTTCATCATGATGCATGGAGGATACGCAACGTTTGCGTGTGAGATCAATTGGAGTGGTGACAGTGGAGATAATCTTGAGGAAGGGAGAGAGAACATGAGAGAGAGAGAAAAATAAGGTGGAGGGTATATACACTTGTATATATCTATATCTATATCCTATCCTATCCATATAACATAGTATTATATAATATATAAAAGTCATCTAATCAATTTGGAGAGGTTTTAAATTTTCTTTATCATATAATTAATTTAAGGAATATAATTATATTATAATATGAAATTATGTTATAAAATACAGGACTTAAATCTGAAATTAATCACATAAAAGAGATTAATTGGGCGTGACAAAAATTGGGGTATTACAAAAACAAACGATGTAACAAAATTAAAACCCCTAGGACCCAAAACATTTAGAAATACGGGAAAAAGGGGAAATATAATTACATGCAATGCAGCTAAAGCAACAAAAATTAATTGGTTCAATAAAATCAAAAGGAACAACAATGTTAAGCTCAATAACATCTACCCATTAGAAAACAAGTTCAAAATCAATCGTCTATTGAAATATGAGTACAGTTAAACTTCGATAAAGTAATAACCTTGAGACCCAGAAAAAATATTCATTTAACGAGGTTATTACTTTATCGAACATTATTTTAGTGCATTGACCCATATCGGGACCAAAAGAAATTAGACATTTTGAAGAATATGGTATCAGATGCTATGAGGAGATGCAAGTGCAGAGAAAACGGTTTTTCATGATCTGTTCGAGTAGATCGATTTTCAAAAAACGATAGTCAGGAGAACACCGCTCTGATACCAATTGTTGGTCCAGAGACGAGCCTTTAGGTGTTGGGGGGGAGGTGAATACACCTGAATGTAAATTTTAAACTCAAACACGAAATTCAGCAAAGCTGAATGTTGCTATTGAACTAGTCAGTTGACCAAATAAACTTTATGGATCTCGTGGGCAGAAATAACCTTCTACTGAGTCTATCTACTGACTTTAGTCAGTGAACAGAAGTTCAGTATTGGATTTTGTGTGCGAAAGTGTAGGCCAAAAAATGTGTTCGCCTCAGTTTGAAAAACCCGTTTTATGCTGATTGTTAAAAGTCAGTTTTATACAATATGAACAGTAAACAAAGCAACAGTTAAAATCGACACATAATTTTTAAAGTGGTTCGGACACACATGATCCTACGTCCACTGTCCTAAACAAAGTAGGAGTTCTTGTATTAATTATACTGAGTAAGTCTTAGTTGATCTGTGCATTGGACATATGCGTTCTTGTTTGCTTATACTGAGCAAGTCTCAGTTAATCTGTGTGTTGGACAGATATCTACTTATAGTTGTAGTGACTTTACAGTCTCAATCGTGAAGGTTTGAGTTTCTCCAACTATGAAGGAGTTTTTACAATAAGAACAGTTCAGAGAACTCCTTCGAGTTTTCTAAGCTAATGATTTTACAATGAGCTTGGTTAGAATAGAGAAAGGGAACAGATTAAACTCTAGACTGAAGAACTAGAAGGATTCTCTCTGAATGCAAGTTCTTCGCTAGACTTTGAGTTTGCTAGAGTGTTTGATCGCTTGAATGCTTGTGTTCCCGCTGATTGTGTCGTTTGTTTGTGTCTTCTCTGCGTGAAGACTTCTCTATTTATAGTCTCAACGTATGAATAGATCCGTTGGAGGAAGTCTAGACATGTGTCGAAAACGACAAGAAAAACGACCATCTTCATTTTGAATGTTATTGTAGAGATTCCCTCTTTTTCAGTATGGAAGCAGCTTTACGTCAGAGCAGGTACAATGTTTGCAGCTCTTCATTGATCGAGGTTAGCGAGTAGGTGAGGGTTGTTCAAACTCCAATATCATACTAAGTTGACTTCCTCTGATTCCTTAGACCTTTTACTGAATAGTCTCGTACTCCATTCTTCTGAGATATCAGCTCATGGTTCGAATTCCTGTGCAGATTCAGTGGGTTGTAGCAATCCCAACTGAGTTCTGATGTTGAGTTCTTCGGTTGAACGACAGATGATCTACTGAACCCTATCACCTACTGAACTCTAGCTAGTCTACTGAGTTCCTAACATGCTGAACTCTTCTTAAGCTATTGCATTATACAAGGTTCGTCATTCAGCTAGGGTTTTGAGATCTTCAAATATTATCATACTAAATCTCATCCCAACATGTACGTTTTAGAAATTGTTAATTACTTTACTTCATGACAAAAATCGTTTATATTAGCATTAATTGTTGTGTTTTCTAACTCTTCCAAAGAATTATAATAGGAGCATTTCACACCTTAGAGATTGAGCTCAATCATCATTGGAGCTGATTGAGCTCAATCTCTAGGGTGTAATTAACAAACATAACATTGGAAATGCTATTAAAATAACATTGGAGCTCAAGTTATCACAAACATAAATGTGCAATTAACAATCGGAAAATGAATTATTTTTAAAAAGACACCTTCCTCAACACACTCAATCTCTAGGGTGTGAAATGCTCCTATTTGCAGTAGGAAAGTGAACAAACTTCTAATGGTGCACCGAGGATGTATAATGTGGCTAGAAATCCCAAACCATCGACCTTCACATTCTTCTTCTCCAAAATATTCTTCTCACGTATCCTTCTGTATCATTACTTCAGAGCATGAAATTTGAAACATAATTCCACTTATATATTGTTGAAAAACTAAAGCAAACAAAGCAATTCATCAAATTCAACTCAACGACCATTCATATAATTGGAGTAATAAAATTCTTCATTTACCTCAACCTAGATTTCAAGTTTCAATCAGTCTCATTCGGCGTCACTGAAATGAACAACAGTGTGATATCCATTTCAAAATTCAACAAGGTGAGGCATTCAAGACCAGTTAACGTGGCAATTCGAACCCAATCTATAACAGTTCTCGCTAAAGAAAAATCACATGTAGCCTTTAATACAATACAAAATTTTACCTACACTGATAAACATCCCGTTTCACCTTCTTATATAAATTATAACAACCATAAATCATCCTTTTTCTATCCACCCAAAAACTAACTACCATTAGGTGTTGCTTTAATTTGCTCTGGCACTCTAATGATTGGATTCTTAAACTTATGGGATGCTTCTTGTTGCAAGAGAATCATCAACTGTGAGTTTGTGGAGTTCGAGCTTGTTATCTTCTGGAAGCCGGGACAAGAGTATCCTTCAACGTGAATAAGAATAAAAAAAAAAAAAAAAAAAAAAAAAAAAAAAAAAATTATTTAATAAAAAAAAAAAAAATTTTTAATTAATAAAAAATAAAAAAAAAAAAAAAAAAAAAAAAAAAAAAAAAAAAAAAAAAAAAAAAGAACTAGGGAGGAATATTTTTGAAAGATAAATTTTTATAAATTGAATTTTTTTTTTTTTTTTTTTTTTATTAAAAATTTTAAAAATTTTTTTTTTTTTTTTTTTTTTTTTTTTTTTTTTTTTTTTTTTTTTTTTTTATGGTTGGGGTTTTTTTTTTTTTTTTTTTGTTTTTGGTTTTGGAGGGTTAAAAAAAAAAATTTTTTTTTTTTAATAGAGTATTTTTTTTTTGCCATTTTTTTTTCTAGCTATTTTTTTTGAACCAGTGAACCAGCATACAACTAAGCTTGTACTGAACTAACTCTGATAAATGCGAGCCATCCGCTGTTGTTGAATCACTGCCTTCTGCTATATAAACATTAAAATCAAAGAACAAGCCATAAATCATCCGCTACTCTCAGATCCAAATCCATCAATATCGAAGGTAATCTGGACATCTAAGAAGGAAACGGATGCGTGAAATTGATACAATTCCATAAATTTCTAAAACTTCTGTTTCATAGGGTCAGGGCACTCATTCCTTTTAACTTGGTTCAAATGATAAGAATTGATTTGGTGTAAATTTCAATTCGTTTTACTTTTAGCAAACTGCTATTTTCTTTTTATTTCTTTCACAGACAATTGTCACTGGTGCTGGCGATGAAACCCTTTGGTTTTGGTCTCAAATATTGATAACAAACTAAAGTCTTCCAAGATATTCACTATGTTCAATAATGTTGAAAACCTCGTATCTAGCAGAAAAGTGAGAGTGAGATTGGGGCATCATCTCTCGGAAGACAACAACAAGAATTGATGAGCATACGTGCATATAACGTTCATGTTGGGACGTCTTGAGGAGCTAGCTGGTCGTGAGCTGTCTGAAGCACTAGCATCCAGAAGAAGCGGCTGACACTCACAGTTTTAGCTTACACTTTCACTTGATCCGGGCATGCTAGTCTATGTCCCGTGTGAAGATATAGATAGTATAGGCTGGCCATGAATGATCACTTTCTACTCCTATTGCTGCACATGGGAAGCTGTTTAGAGCTCACCTGACGATGCTAGCTGATCAAATTTTTGCTAATCTTAATACTCTACATGTTTAGAAATAAATGCTTTGTTCTTTTGTAATGTAAGAGCTGCCATAAAAATCATACGTTGGGGACTTATCTTTTGTGGTGTTTCGATTTTATGTGTGAAATTGATCACTTTTTTTACTAGGTATTTATTGTATGTATAACCATATACCAGGAAGAAAAAGTAAACCATTAACTCAAGGTCCTTGAAAATATTCTCGTCCGACTTGTTGACTTGTCTTGTTTCTTAAAATAGAAAATAATTATTACACAAACCCCCACTTTGTGGGGCATACCTCTTTACACACAATCACTCACTCATCTATACACAACCATCCACTCATTTTTAATCTCCGTGTCCAAAAAAACAAGATAAGTCAGGCGGGATGGAGGGATTACAAAATTTTAGAGTTGGTCTAAAACAAAATAATCAGAACCGGCTGTTCAAATCGTAAAAAGCGTGTATATGGTTTGATTTTGTTCCAAGGTTCTCGGAACAATGAACTTATATAGTTTTGAAATTTTATTGGGTTCTAATTATCAACAGTTTAGATTTGCGAGTTTTATGAGATTGAACTGTGAAATCGGAACGGACGGTTCATACACTAATTTTTTTAATAGGATTTTAAGAATTAATTTTGATAATTAATTCAGAGGAACCGACGGTTTGCAATGAAATCGTGAATAACAAGATTTGTGGTTCTCTACAGTTTCACCATTCCGAAAATGCGGAACCGACATTCCAAATCTTAACCCTACGGGAATACCTTTGAGATAACTAATTAGTTTTAGTTAGAAGGAAATAGAATAAGAAATAGGAGGGATACTTAGCTCTCCATTTTTAAAATTATATGATTGTGATTATTTTGAAGTTATGTATTTATTTATTATACTTTATTATTGAATAAAATATCATTAAGGGTATTTGTGTCCATTTAAGTTCCTTTATTTGTGTAACCGAGATTAACGTGTGATCCTAATCTTCATCTTCTTCTTTTTCTTGATTCTCTTTCTAAATGCACATACGTAATTTCCATTTCAAAACAAATTTAGGTTTCTAAGTTGAGTTTCTTTGTTTATATTTGGAGATTTTGTACGTAGAGACCTAATATAGAATTATAGTTTTTGGGATCATAGTTTTTATGTAGGTGGAAATTAATGTATGTTGATGGTTATTAGGGAATACGAGCAATTATTATTTTCCTTTTTAACAACAACAACAACAATAATAATAATGATAATAATGATAATAATGATAATAATAATAATAGTTTTAATAATAATAATAATAATAATAATAATAATAATAATAATAATAATAATAATATGTTAATATCACACTTTACACAGAATATTGAATACACATATGTAGAAAATTATAAATACAAATACAAAAAATTGAATATGCAGAAAATTATATACATGTATGCAGAAAATTGAACAACCATGCGCAAAAAATTACAAACATATATGCCGAAAATTAAACACATATATTTGGAAAATTGAACACATATCCAGAAAATTATAAATATATATGCAGAAAATATAGATACATAAACAGAAGATTGAACACACATGCAGACAATTATGAACACATATGCAGAAAATAGAACACATATATGCAAAAAACTTTAAACACGCATGCATAAAACACATACAAATATATGCAGGAGGAAGAAAGCAATAATCCTATTGACTATTTTTTATGAAAGTAAATTCTCGGCAATCTTTACTATTTCATTGAATGAGATTAAATAAAATCTTTTTTATTTATTAGATTCGTTAGTGACAACAACAAGACACCAATAACCTTTTCAACAAGAAAATACCCTATTTGAGTTTTACCTAAACATGAATCTAATATTCAAGCTTTTAAAAATTTAAACTCGAAATAAACTAGAATTTTGAAGTAAAATCATACAAATATGCATGTTCAAAACATGGTGGTGCTGACTTTAAACTATTAATATACATATTGTAAACGCTCAAATCTTATCTCTAATATTTATATACAAAAAATGTTTTTCCAACCGAACAAGATCACGAAAATCATGTTGAAAATCAACTGCGTACCTTCTTTAGTCTCTCTATAATTTCTGCATCTTCTTTCGTATCTCAAAAACTTCTGCTTATAAGTTTTAATTATCCAAGGGTTTGATTTATTTTTTCTTGAAGAGGGTTTTCATCTAAATAATGAAATGGCTTAAAAAAAATTATAACAAAAAGCCAATAGGCATATTTATTTTGCCTAATATACACTTTTCTTATTATATTATTTTTTTAGAAGATAACAATTACTAAAAATCTTATCAATTGGTTAGATAATAATTTAAGAATACGAATTCTTCATATTTCTTATTTTAGGAAAACTTTTTATGGGATCCACGTCTTAGAAAATATCACAAGTATATTAATGTTCAGTTTATTTGATATTAAATTATGTTAAATGTAATTTAAATGAGGCAAGATAGCATAATACTTTAAGACGAACATAATTAGACAAGAATATTTTTAATAAAACACGTCAAATATGATTTTGTCATTTTAGTACTATTATAAAATAATAAAGGGTCAACTCTCTATGTAACCCTTTCCAATAAGTAGATATGTTTTTTAGCCAGCCGTGGAAAAAAATAGATATCTAACCATTTCTGACGATTTCTGACGAATTGATGTAGGTGGGGTCCACAATTATAGTAATCGCATAGTTTCTTTTTCAATCGCCATGTGTTATCGCCTACCTATTATTTAAATAACTTATATATTTTTTATGATATTTTTTCAAAACTAGATAAAATATATTAACAGATTATAAAATTTATTCATAAATTTTATTCGAAATCGGCTTCGCCTCTCTCACAAAATCGCCTTCGCCTCTCACAAAATCGCCTCTCTCACCACAAAATCGCCTCTCTCTCTCCTTCTTCGCTCACAAATTCGCCTCTCATAAAATCGTCTGTCGAAATCGCCGCCTCTCTCTCGCCTTCGCCACTCACAAAACCGCCTCTCACAAAATCGCCTCTCTGTAATCGCCGCCTCTCTCTCGCCTTCGCCAGCGAAATCGCCTCTCTCTGTCGAAATCGCCCCTCTCTCTATCTTAATCATCATTGCGTCTTTAAGGTTTTCGCCATTGCCGTCTCTCCATAATCGCAAGCCCTAAGAGATATGGATCCCTCTTATCAAGTAAGCAACGAGTCGGTTTTGCCTGCGTGTGTGTGATTAAATTAGAAATGCTGAGAATATTTGATTTCAATTCATTGTTGATTCATACAATATGTTCTTCTGTTCTACTCGTTTTCGTGTTAACGTTGATCTAACTCTCGATTGCGGTTTTAATGCTTCTAGGTTTGGCGGAATTACTGGGGCGATCGTCCTCTTTGTTTTAGAAACTTTTCGCCTAGGCAATTGTTGTGTTCAAGCCTTACCGCTAGGCGATTGTATGTTGTAGATAAACTTATTTTTAAATTTGTAGAATGATTGGTCTTGGAAGAGAAAATCTTTACAAGGATTCAAGGGCAGCTTAAAGTACTACTTTGAAGCTGATACAATAAAGGATATAATTGATGTTTTGGAAAAAGGGAATTCGTTGGATAAGTTTAAATCGGGCTGCTTTGGCGATTTTTTGAGATTCATCAAAGGAATTAGTGCTCGTAAAGCATTAGTTGCCCTACTTACCATGAAGTGTTGGTTCCTGCTGCGTCGGAGTACGAGTTATGGTTCCGTGTTGATTCAGAAAATATTAGCTTCTCGGCGAAGGAGTATGCATTGATTACCGGGCTACATTTTGGCTCATCGGACTTCAATCCAAATGATCGTAATCATCGTATTCCGGATGACAGTTTTGTACAACATCAGTATGGGAAATCTTGTCCAACACTGAATAACGTATATGATGATTTTAAAAGTATGAAATTGAAGAGAGAAGAAGACTATCTCAAGGCTGCCTACATCCTGATGTTTTATTTTATGCTCGCTTGCCTTGATAAGAAGCGTGCCATTGACATTTGGTTGTGTGTCCTCGTTGAGGATATTGATCAGTGTAATCGATTTCCTTGGGGAACACTAACATATCAAATTTTACTTAATTATGTGAAGAAAATCCCCACGACTTTAGACAAATGGGGCGACGGACAATCACATCATATCTACGGCCCGATTTGGGCATCCAAAAGCCTCTCGCACTTTCCTCAAGAACCAAACCCACGACTCGTCATCCTCAATAGGACCAATCCCAACTGCCAGGGGGAAAATCTGCTCATTGCCATACATTGTCACGGCTGCAAAAAGAATGCCCTTGTTTTTTCCTTTCAGATGCGTCCCATCGACAACTATCACAGGCCTCAAACAATTCTTAAAGGCAACAATGCAAGGGCCTAGTGCAAGAAACATGTACTTGAACAGATGATCGTTAGTTGTCTGCAAACTAACCAATGTCCCGTTGTTGCTTTCTCGTATCACGTGGAGGTAGCTCGGCAACATCTGATAGGATTTATCGTAATCACCATAACAAAATTCAATTGCGAGATTTCTCACACGTAGAGCAAAACTATAATATATTTCAATGCCGAACTCAGACTTCGCTTCTTTCATCAATTCTTTGGGCTTCAGAACAACACCTTCACCCAACTTACGGGAAAAGTAGGTCGCTAATATCTTTGCAGGCACTTGCCGATGAGCATTAATTTCAATATTTTGTAGAAACGTGAAATATGATAACTTACCGGATCCATCTTTTGTATATGATGTAGCTAAAAAAATTTTCGCCAAGATGAAAGTTCGTACCAATTTCTTGTCAAATGAGAGGCAACTAATGCAGTAGTTGATACAGAAATAAATGACAGTAAATAAACTTTTACTTTTTGTCAGAAAAAAGTAGTTTGGGTAGTTGTAGTTGCGATTGAAAGAGGCCGGGAGCAGCTGAAAAAATCATAGCTAGGAACGAGTTTTTTTTTCCATTTATATTTCTAATAATTTTATATGAATGTTCTTTTTCAGTGTAATACAAATTTGAACTCGTAGAAATAAAGACATTCGAATTGAAATAATTAAATTATAATTAAAGTTGCATACAAATAGTATATTTTTTACACGATTTATTGGTATGCGGTTAAGTTTAGCGCTAGGCGAGGAGCAATGACGATTAAAAATGGTCGATTAAGTTTATCGCTAGGTGACAAACCATGGCGATTAAAATGACCGATTAAGTTTATCGCCAGGGGACAGTCAATGACGATTAATTCAAATTTTTTCACCAGATATGATTTTAAATAAATATATAAATTATTTAAATAAACTCTTAGGCGATTACAATTGTTGTGGACCCCACCACATCACTTTTATCAGAAATTATTAGATTTATCTTTTTTCTACTGGTGGCTAAAATTCATATGTACTTATTCAAAATGGCTCTTTATGCCTATTTTTCAATAATTCCCCAAAATTATTTTCTTATTTCCATTCTCCAATTTCTATTCACTCCAGCGCTGTTTTGACTTTTGATCTTGTAGTAACCACTTCCGGAAAACGCATATTTGATCATTCGCGAAACAGCTAACAAATGGATTCTTCCGACCAGTCTGGTTCACCCTCCGCCGAACCCCCGCCTCCGCCGGCGGAGCCGGAGCCGAAGCGCGAGAAGGAGATAGTGCATAAGACTAAAGTCATTCAATTCTTGGGCCGAACCACGCCTATCATTCTTCAGAACGACAACGGCCCGTGTCCCCTTCTTGCTATTTGTAATCTCTCTGCTTCTATCTCTAGGGTTGTGTATTTTGATCTGTGATAGATGTATATGTAATTTTATTCTCAGGTGTTAACATATTCCAGATTATTTTTAATATTGATTCCATTTGTAGAAAATGGAAACCTGATTGAAATTCACAATTAAATGTTAATTAGTAAACTGATTCATCTCTTCTTAGTCTTTGAGGGTTTGCTTCTGACCTTTAAATTTCATTATTTTGTGTGTCGTATATTTAATATGGCTGAGGAAAATGAATTAAATTCAGGGACATATCTTGATAGAGAATTTTTCTGTGGGATATTTGTTAGATATATACTTTGCTGATATATTGGCCTTTTTGGCAAGACATGATGACATACCATTCGGCAATCTTGGTAACCTGTTTGCTCTTAACTTCAGTTTCTTATCTTTCATTTAGGTTTTTATTCATAGTTGGAAGTCTTGAATTAAGATGTTAGTTTATGCTGAATGGTCGTATGTTCATTCTCGTAGAATTTTTGGCATTAATTTGTTTAATAGCTGATTTTTGGCATCCTTTGCTGCCAAATAGCAACATGTAGCCCCACTTCAAATGGCGTTTTCTATTTATGTGATTGTTTGATACGTTTGGGTCATGCCTTTTGTGGCTACAATATGTTCATGATAAATCTTCTGATGTTGTGTTTTCTATGTGCATCTATTCTTATTTGACTAACTTATTATTGCATATTATGATAGGTAATGTTCTTTCACTGAAGAACAACTTAAATCTGAGTCCTGATATTCCAGAGGTTTCGCAGGAGAAATTGCTTTCACTCGTGGCTGAGCGGTTGCTTGATTCGAATACTAACATCGATGTATTTTCTTTTTGTTGAGTACATTCTTGTTTTTATGTATTGAAAAGATTTTGTCTTGTTTGGTTTGGGAAGAGAATCTTCTTAACCACTTCCTTGTCTTTTATATGAATCTAACTAACCTTAATCCTTTGCTTGTTACTTTCCTTTTCTTGATTAATTTTACCTTTTTATTGCTTGACAGAACAAAGACACTGAGTATGTAGAAAATCAGATGCAAAATATTGCAGATGCAATTGATTTACTTCCAAGACTGACAACAGGCATTGATGTGAATCTGAAGTTCAGGAGGTATATATCTCTTCTTTTCTTCTCCTTTTATTTTATATTTTTCATCTGTCAAATTCTCCACTGCACTAGTAATATGTTGTAGGGCTATAATGTTGTGGTCGTTGATTGGAGACTGCCTCCAATCATTATTTTTGACAAATGTATGCCTGAAATTTCAGAATTGATGATTTCGAGTTCACCCCAGAGTGTGCAATATTTGATTTATTGGATATTCCACTCTACCATGGATGGATTGTTGACCCGCAGGTAAGTCTTTGTTTATGTATCTAACTGGCTAGACCTACTTGGGGAGAACATTGAATGCTAGGATATCCAAATATGTGTACACACAGACTTCCTCCTTTTGTGCCTTTTTGAATTTGTCTGAACTTAAATGATGATATTGCTGCGGTTCAGATATTGATCTATTGCAGGATGAAACAAGTGGTACATTGAAATTCTTATAGATCTTTCTAGCATAGTGGCAAATTTTATCTAGTTTTTGTAGCACGTAATAGATTTTTATTTTGTTTTTCAGCCATCTGACAACCTTTACAGAAATATGGGTTGTTTTGGTTATCTTATGAATGCATGCATTTCAGGACCGTGAAACTGGTGATGCTATAGGTTCTAAGTCATATAACACTCTCATGGGAGAGCTCGTTTCATTAGAGGCAAAAACTACCACGAGTGAAGAGAAAACGAATTTAGAAGATGACAGTATTGATTTTGTGGCTGCAACAACTGCAGCTCTTGGAATACCTTCTCCAAGTCTTTCAAGAGGTCAATCCTTTGATGATTCTCCTCAACAAGCAAGAAAAGGAGATGCTGAAGAAGAAGCTGAGCTCTTAAGAGTCTTGAGATTGTCAGAGGTGGAAAATTCTAATTCAGTGGCAGATGGTGTTGCTTCTGATATCAATATTCATAAAAGTCTATCGATCAAGAACTCTGAACTGGGCACACAACCAGAAACAGTGGAAAAGATTGTTACTGATGAAACTGCAAAGACCATGCCATTGATATCTGAAGATAGCAATGCTTTGGACAATCACCATGTAGATGCAGAGTTCCCTGAAGTGGTTCCACTGGAAGCTCACTTTTCATTATCAGAAACTGATGAGAAGATATTGTGTGCCCAACCTCCAAATGAAGATTCTAGAAACATTATTGATAATGTAATTGGTACCAATCTGCCTGCATCTAATGACTCGCATCATGAATCAATGATCGTAAACCAATTCCGATATCAAGTCACTTCCACCTCTAACCCACATGGAAAAAGTTCCTGTAATGGGTCTGAAGCAGAAGTTTCTGCCAGCCTGTTGAGAGCTGCAGATTCAGATCCATCTAGTGGCCAAATGCATCATAATCATGAACCTGAAGCCAATTCTTCAGGTCTTGATGATAGCGAACCGATTTATGAAGGTGAAGATCGTATATTGGATTCAGGTACTGTAGTTTATGAAAACAGAGAGCCTATGTATGAAGGGGAGGTGGTACTTGCTGAGCAGGGGGATACAGGTTGTGTGGACGATGGTGGATTTAGTAGTATGAATAGTATTTCTGCAAAACAAGGTGAGAAGTGCTCCAGATAACTGACAATAATTCAATTGTTGATGATTTTGTTTTATTAAATTAAAGAAAGACAATTTGTTCTTTTATATTTTTCCTATTATAAAGATAAGACCTATATGCTAATGCATGTTGTATTATTTAGGGGAAGTTATCAGAAACTTCATGAAGAACAGTGCTAGTCAGTTGACCATATATGGGTATGTGTACTTGCTATGTACCATTGGTTAAGAAGATATTTTGTTTTCTCCTTAAGAAGATTCTGATTGCTGGTTGTCTTGTCGCAGCCTATTTTGCTTACAGGACCAAATCAAGGAGCGTGAGCTTTCTGTCTTCTTCAGAAATAATCATTTCAACACTATGTTTAAGGTTAACACAACTTTATATGTAATGTAGTAAGTTATTTATCTGCAGTTTCTCAAAAATTATATGCTGGCTTAAAGTAAGTGTTGTCCAGACTCCACTTAGTGATACTTGTAACCCATTAGATGAAACCACCTACTATATATTGCTGATTAACATTATTTAAACTTTTATCACTTTATATTGTTTCACAGGGTTCTATGGTATATTGTTATGTTTCTTATTGAGCCAGACTTTTTCATATCCATATGACTTATTGCCTTATTGCATGGAAAACACAGTTAATGGGATGACTTACTTCATATGCTTGTTTGTAATATTCAATTGTCATCTGGAATTGGAACAGTGTTTTGTTACATTAATACTGTTTGTCTTTAAGTTGAGAATGCTAATGTTTTGCTGTGCCAACTATTTATTGCTATGAAACCTTTTGGTTAGATTTCCAGCTGATAATTAGTTACTTTGCAGTATGAAGGTGAATTGTACATTTTAGCTACTGACCAAGGTTATATTAATCAACCAGACTTGGTGTGGGAAAAGCTAAATGAGGTGAGAAACAGTATGGTAGAGTATTTTCAACCTTGCCTGATGTTTTAACTTGTCCATCATGCTGCTTGGGTGTGATTAGAAATTCTTGATTTAAAATATTTCATCCAACTGGTGTATTATAATTGTTGAAAAGACCTGGAAGAGATTTCTTACCTCTTTCTTTTTTTCTTTTTTCATTTCCTTCTTTTACTAGTTCTATGCTTAGTTAGGGCATGGGGGTATCTATGAGTATGGAATCAAGCCAAATGATTCTGTAAACCTGGTCTTGGTTTGTAAGGATTAGACTATTGATAGTTTAGTGGGCCAAAGCATTCAATATTTTCTATGATCCTTTTTCAATTTAGTAACCCTGAAAGCAAAACATTTTTTTCGGTGATCTTTTGGAAACCAAGTGTAAGTTGCCACTCTTTTAAATGCATCAGAGGCCGAAGCCCATGTTGGACACCTGATGCTTGGTTGAGACCACCACCACTTAGTCAGGTGTCAATTCTTTTTATTTGATCATATGACACTGTTGTGGGTTCATGGACTGAACGCGTCATGTGTCTGTGGTTGTTTAAAGATGACAAAGTCACTGACTTCCCTATCTTTCTGATGTAATTAACAATGAATAAAAGTGCTGAAAGATTGAGAAGAACTCCCCTTGTTTTTATGTTTCTTCAATCTTTCATGATAATAAAAGTATGTAAATTCCATTTATATATAAAGGACAAAACGATTCCCTTTAAGGAAACAGACATTATTTGACAATGATAGGAAATTGCAAAATCACTAATTGAAAGAATTCAAGGCTTAAAATTGGAAAGTAAATAATTAACTGAATTGGTATCTTCAATCCGTGACACCCCTTCATTACTCCACATTAACATATAGATATCCATCAGCACTTTTAGGGATCGAGTCTATCGACGAAGATTGAAGAGAATTGAGAATAGAAGAGGAGCGGATTTGGAAAAGGACAAGCCGTAGCTTCATGGGATGGCCGACGTGCATGGAACGCAGGGAATGAACGTAGGGACGTATGCATGCTTGGCGGAGTTATTTAATATTTAATACTTAGTTTATTATTATTCTTATTATTATAAGTAGTTTTCTATTATAAGTAGTTAAGCCCATAATTAATGGTTAGGCCGCGTGAGGCCTAATAGTATAGTATTCTTATTTATATCATAGTTTGGGTAGGAAAACATTATCTAGGGTTTGACATTATCCTTTGATCTTGGACGGCGCATATTCGTGCTTGGCCGGGAGATTTATCTTCCGTGGGACTCGTTCTCGAGTTTGCTTTCGCTTTCTTTGAATTAATATTTCGTTTGGCTATTACAATTGCATATTCAGTTCCTTTACTCTAACAAATTGGTCCGACCTGCCGGATGACAAACACGCGGCAACAACAGATGGAAACGAGAATGGATGAGTTGGAGAAGGGATTGAAGGCTATGGATGTTCGTTTATCTGGTGAATTATCCACGGTGAAGGATACGATATTATCCATGCGTGATTTGCTTCAGGACTTGGTCACGACGAGAAATAATTCGGCGGAGGGTTCCGCCAGCGCAGCACCACCAAACCCTAATGCGCCGCCAAACCCTTCGGCGGAGGGGTCCGCCAGTGGGGCACCACCAAACCCTAATGAGCCGCCGAACCCTAGTTCTGGCAAGCGCGATTCAGCAGAAGGGCCACAGGCCGACGACTCTAAGACCATAGCTAGTTCGACGAACGTGGTGTCCGGCGCGCCGCAGGTTACATTACCAATGTTTGACGGGACTGGCGCCGAAGGATGGTTGACTAGAGTTGAGCAGTACTTTCAGCTACATAATACCCCGGATACGAATCGGTTGGATGTGGCGCTCGTGGCAATGGAAGGTGACGCGTTACCTTGGTTTCAATGGGTTCGGGCGACTAGTCCATCTATGGGTTGGCCCGGGTTCAAACTGGAAATGGTACGTATGTTTGGCACGAACCCTTTGGCTAATCCGTTTGAGACCTTGGTTCAAACACGGCAAACAACTTCGGTGGGTGAGTATGTTACATTGTTTATCGCACGCATGGTACACGTCCCGGGATTGGATGAGAAGTATTGTCTTGGGTTATTTCTTAACGGATTGAGGGACGAAATTCGTTTGAAGATCAGATCACGTGACGCGCGTACACTATCTGATACCATACATCTTGCGAAGGAGATTGAACGAGAAGTCCAGATCTTAGGAGGCTTCGGTGCTACACCTTCCGGTGGATTGCAACGTTCGGGTTATACCCCGACGTCCAGAATCGGGGCTTCGTTGGCGTACGTAACCTCGTCTCAGTCGACATTGTCAGGTTCAAATCAGCGGAGTGGCGGGTTTAAGGAGAAACCGAAGGACTCCACAACGTCATTTGGGTCCACAGCGAGGGCTGGTGGGTCCGGAAGAAATCGACCAATTCGGCAAATTTCGCACCGGGAATACGCAGCAAAACGCGCCGCAGGAAAATGCTTTCGTTGCGATGAAAAGAGGTCACCCACTCACAGATGCGCGGACAAAAATTTGCAAGTGATTATGATTGCTGATACGGAAGGAGACGAAGATGAAATCAGCGTGGAGGAAGGTTTAAAGTCGGCGGCGGAAGGAGAGTGTTCGGGAATGGAACCGGAAGCTAATTCCATGGTATTGACTCGTCTAGCTGCACAAGGATTTGATGGCCCACAGACGATGAAGATGACGGGCTTGTTAGCGGGGCAGCATGTGTGCGTAATGATCGACAGTGGTGCGAGCCATTGTTTTATTTCGTCACGAGTAGCGTCGGCTCTTCACATGACACCCTCGGATACCAGCAGTTCGGCCGTGCGATTGGGAGATGGACGTCGATCTTCTATTTTAGGGGTTTGCGAGGATATAAAATTGATTTTGCAGGACAGTGAATTTGTGCTGACTTGTTATGTATTTGAGTTGGGAGGAGTTGATGTAGTTTTGGGAGTGTCATGGTTGCGGACTTTGGGGGATGTTCGAGCTAATTGGGAGAATATGACTATGAAATTTATTCATAGGGGAGAATCGGTTGTTTTGAGAGGCAATTCGTCGCTCGTCCGTAGGGAGGCTTCCCTGCAGCAGTTAATTAAAATTGGACACGAGGGAGATTGCTGGTTGTGGGTTGGAATGGAGGAGTCGGCGTCGATGGAAATGCCTGAGGAATTACCGAAGAAGCAACCTTCGGCCGAAGGGGAGGAAGAGAGTTTGAAAAATCAAATGAAGTCCGAATTTCCTTCTGTCATGTTACCGCCACAAGGGTTACCACCGCATCGGAGCGTGGATCATCTCATACCGTTAAAACCGGGAACAACTCCGATTTCTGTCCGGCCGTATCGTTATAGCCACGCGGCCAAAGATGAGATGGAACGGCTTGTTAGAGAAATGTTGGAGGCAGGTATTATCCAGCCCAATTCGAGTCCGTATTCCAGTCCAGTTTTGTTGGTTCGCAAGAAGGACGGAAGTTGGCGCTTTTGTGTGGACTACCGGCAGCTCAACAAACAAACAATTCCGGATAAATACCCCATTCTTGTAATCCAAGAAATGTTAGACGAGTTAAATGGAGCTAAATGGTTTTCGAAGTTGGACTTGAGATCCGGGTACCATCAGATTCGGATTGCGCCGACAGATATTCCGAAGACTGCATTTCGGACTCATTCGGGGCACTATGAATTTTTGGTCATGCTATTCGGATTGACCAATGCGCCATCCACATTTCAATCGGTGATGAATGATTTGTTGCGCGCCCACTTGCGTAAGTTTGTGTTAGTTTTCTTTGATGACATTCTTATTTATAGCAGGGATTGGGAGTCGCATGTGAAGCATCTTCGGATGGTGATGTCACTGCTTCGGTCAGATTCATATGTCGTCAATCCAAAGAAATGTGCTTGGGGTCAACCTAAAGTGGAATATTTAGGTCACATTGTGTCAGTAAATGGAGTGCAGATGGATCCCGGAAAAATTTCGGCAATATTACGGTGGCCGGTGCCGAATACGGTGCGCGGAGTTCGCGGGTTTCTTGGCTTGACGGGGTATTATCGACGATTTATTCGTAACTATGGTCATATTGCGAGAGGCTTAACCGAGCTTCTGAAAAAGGAGCGAGCGACGATTTTCACGTGGACGGACGAGGCATAGAAGGCGTTCCATGAGCTGCAGAAAGCCGTGACCACTGCACCGGTTTTGGCTACTCCGGATTTCTCGATACCTTTTGTCGTGGAGTGTGATGCGTCGGGCCGCGGCTTAGGGGCTGTTTTGATGCAGCAGGGTCGTCCCTTGGCTTATTTCAGCAAGGCGGTGTCGGATCGTAGCCTAGCAAAGTCAGCATATGAATTGGAATTAATGGCTCTGGTTTGTGCAGTGCAGCACTGGCGGCCTTATTTGGTAGGGCGTCGATTTATTGTAAGGACCGATCAAAGGAGTCTACGGTTTCTATTAAACCAATCGGTCTCAACGCCGGCTCAGCATTATTGGGTGCCTAAACTATTAGGTTACGAGTTTGACATTGAATATAAACCGGGGGTGGCAAATAAAGTGGCCGATGCTCTGTCGAGACGATGCGAAGAGGAGAAGGAGTGTGCAGCGATTTCATTACCATTATGGATGGGATGGTCTCTCGTGGTGGAGGAAGTAAAGGCGGATAAAGAAATGGGAGATGTTTACAAAGCCGTGGCCGGCGGCTCTTCCAAATTTGTCCATTTTAGAATAATTAATGGAGTGTTATACTATAAGGGCAGATTGGTAGTCGCTAAGAGTTCTCCCTTTATTCCACGATTAATTTCGGAGTATCATGAAACAGCTCACGGTGGGCACTCGGGAGCTTATCGAACTTACCGTCGTTTGGCCCTTAGCTTATATTGGCCAGGTATGATGAAAGATGTTACAAAATTTGTGGCTGAGTGTTTAGTATGTCAAAAGCATAAGTACGAAACTCGAGCGCCGGCGGGGCTATTACAGGCGTTGCCGATTCCTACTCGCGTGTGGGAGGATGTCAGTATGGATTTCATTGGAGGATTACCACGATCGGGGGAATACGATTGCGTTATGGTAGTGGTAGATAGATTATCTAAGTACGCTCATTTTTGTGGACTTCGGCATCCATACACGGCGCGAGTAGTTGCCGATTTATTTGTGAAGGAAATCGTACGGTTGCATGGATTTCCGACGTCCATTGTCTTAGACCGCGATCCGATCTTTTGTAGTGAGTTTTGGCGGGCAATGTTTAAGGCCGTTGGAACAAAGTTGCGTATGAGTTCGGCTTATCATTCGGAAACGGATGGACAAACGGAAGTGGTTAATCGTTGTGTGGAAACATTCTTGAGGTGTTTCGCTTCGGAGCGACCGAAACAGTGGAGTAAGTGGTTGGCTTGGGCGGAGTATTCGTATAACACCAATTTCCACTCGACGACGGGAACTACCCCGTTTGAAATCGTGTATGGTCGCTCCCCTCCATCTATTATGGGTTTTCTACCATCAGAAATTCGTGTGCGAGCGGTGGCCGACGACTTGCAAGCTCGCGATGGAGCACTCCGTCATTTGAAGGAACACATCGAACGAGCACAAGATTACATGATTCGTGGGGCGAACAAGCATCGAAGGGAGGTTATTTATGAAGTAGGGCAGCGGGTATTCTTGAAATTACGACCTTATCGTCAAAAATCACTTTTTAAGCGCAAGAATGCAAAGTTAGCTGCACGATATTATGGTCCGTTCGTGGTGGAAGAACGCATAGGGGCTGTAGCTTATCGGGTCCGGTTGCCGGAGGGATGTCATTTACATCCGGTGTTCCATGTGTCGCTTCTTAAGGCGGCTATAGGCCAACATGCGGTCGAAGATAAGTTGCCCGAGGAATTGTGGACGGTGGATCCGGAATTTGTTCCAGAGTGGGTATTGCGCGATCGATGGGTTTGGAAAGGCGATGATCGAGTACGCGAACTCTTAGTACAATGGCAAGGGAAATCGGAGGACGACGCAACATGGGTCGAGATTTCTGAATTATTGAGTCAATTTCCGCACTTCAGCCTTGAGGACAAGGCTGTTTGGAAGGATGGAGGAATTGTTAGGGATCGAGTTTATCGACGAAGATTGAAGAGAATTGAGAATAGAAGAGGAGCGGATTTGGAAAAGGACAAGCCGTAGCTTCATGGGATGGCCGACGTGCATGGAACGCAGGGAATGAACGTAGGGACGTATGCATGCTTGGCGGAGTTATTTAATATTTAATACTTAGTTTATTATTATTCTTATTATTATAAGTAGTTTTCTATTATAAGTAGTTAAGCCCATAATTAAGGGTTAGGCCGCGTGAGGCCTAATAGTATAGTATTCTTATTTATATCATAGTTTGGGTAGGAAAACATTATCTAGGGTTTGACATTATCCTTTGATCTTGGACGGCGCATATTCGTGCTTGGCCGGGAGATTTATCTTCCGTGGGACTCGTTCTCGAGTTTGCTTTCGCTTTCTTTGAATTAATATTTCGTTTGGCTATTACAATTGCATATTCAGTTCCTTTACTCTAACAAGCACTTTGTGTGGTGCCAATTCTTTTATTTGAGCGTACAGGAATTCTCAGAGATTCTATGTTCTGTTGTTCCCTTTGTTTGGTTTTTCATATTTTTGTTAATATTATCTAGTCAAGCACAGACAGTACAATGTCCTTCCTTTTCACTTTAGTCGGTAGTCCATGGTATTTGGAAACAACCTTGAAAGATTTTGTTGTGCATTTCGAGTAGGGTTGTATATTGTTTTTCTGGTTAATGCCACATATCTGATTTTCATGTTTAGGTGAATGGTGATACTGTTTTCATGACTGGCAACTTTAAGAATTTCAAAATGGATGATGATTCCAACAGCATATGGGATGAACAGAATGCTCTGTCCAGTACTACAGTATGTAGCTCTGTGTTGTTTTGGAGCTTTGGGTGTTTTACTGCACGACTTAAATTAGATCTCTTATTTGCAGGACTATCTAGCTAACATTGAGAAGAATTCCAGTTTCACGTAAATTTCTACTTCTTTTGCTCATAAATTTCTTTGGTATCTAGTAGTACTACTTTTTATTAGAGTCATCTCATTAAAACTCGATTTCTGATCTAGAGCAGCAAGGCTCATGAGTCTTATTTGGAGTTCTTTTCTGGCAGATCTGATTTGGAACTGGCGATGGCTCTCCAACAACAGGAGTTTGATCAGCAGCCGCAGGAACAGCCACGGCAGCGTGATTCACAGCAGCCAGACATTATTGGCAGTTCAAGGCTGGTTGTTGGCCCCCAGGTAAGTTAAATAATAGATCTTATGATAGCAATAGCTTCACAATCTTAATCCCTTGTTGGAGATCAACTCTTTTGAATTCGTGTTTTCTGCTAACATCATACTGGGATCGCAGGTTCCGCGGAATAGTAGGAAGTATACTGGCTCCTCTAAGCAGGAATCAAAATCGAAGGATAAGTGCATTGTGATGTGAATGTTGTTGGTGTTTATGGTTTAATTCCAACCCTTTTCCTTTTACCTCATCCACGTTTGTAATTCCTGTACTCAATAGCTTTGTAAATAAAAATCCACATTCTTTTTGGGGTTTATGTAAATTGTAAAGCAGAGAAAAAAAAAAAGAGAGGATAATTTCAGTTTCTAAGTACCTTTACATATCCATAAAAATATCTAGATTATAACTATTAGCAAAATTTGAATGTTTATACATTTTTTTTTTCTTTTTTGTGATGAAGGAACCGAAACTATTATTCGAGATGAATATTGTGTAATAGTTTGTAAATCACGATGAAAATGTAAGTTACTAATTTACAATAGACTAAGCATAGGTGGTGGATTTATAAGCTGCCAAGTATTATGTGAGGCGGTTCCCAGTAGAGATGGCAATTTTGCGGGTCGGGGCTGGGTAGTATAGTACCCGGACCCGTCCCGCAAGTTCGACTCAGAAACCCAGATCCAGACCCAGACTTGTATGGGTCCAGAAACTCAGAACCTACCCCGGACTTGCACGGGGCGAATCTACCTGGCCCCAGACCCATTGGTGCTGTTTCAATTGCTAATTTTAAATTATTTTATTTTTTAATTATTAATTTTCGTTAGTGGAAGCCTTTTTGTTTGAATTTTCTTATTATAGTTGTCAGCTATTAGTATCTAAAAGTATGAATTGAAGAACAAGAAAATTTAAATAACATAAAGTAAGATTACATAATAAAATTAATAAAAAAATTAATAATGCGTGTCTAAAACCGGGGTGGGTGGGGCGGGGCGGGTAGAGAAATTGGACCCGGATCCGTCCTGGACCCACGCGGGTTGGGTCCAGACTCACCCCGTACTTCTACGGGTCTGAGTATTACCCGCCCCATCGCCGGGCGGGACGGGGCGGGTCCGACGGGTCCAGTTCCAATTGCCATCTCTAGTTCTCAGCGTATCGTTTGGCATAGTCATAGTGCATGGTGGCATGACGTGGAAGAGTAGTAGTATCATGTTATTTTTATATTATGTTATTATCTTTGGGCTTTATTTAATTAATTAGTATGGTTTTGTGTCTTGTGGGCTTCCGCCTTGATTTTATTATCCAACATCTAGGGTTTGGGTCAAGACATCTCGTCTTGATTTTATTATCGTAAGAAATTGTCTTGCATCACAGTATGCTTACTTAAAGTCCCCAACTGGTGGGGTTGAAATAAGTAAGTCCTATTCCATATGAAAATCATTCTTATAATAAAAATCTATTTTAGCTAAATACTCACTTATTTTGATAATGTTGACAACTAACATATTTCATTGTGTAAATAACATACGTCACGCAGACGCAGTTAATATTATATTAAAAAAATATATATATTTATACAAGTACTCCTAATTTCAACTATAAATAAAATTAACTTGCAAAAATTGAAAATAATTCCGCATAGAACGGCCCTCCAATCACCACTTCAGAAACCTTCCGCACTTCCTCTCCTTGGCGCCATGCATCATCGTCCTCTTCCCATGAGAAAATACGTACATATTCTGGATACCTAATCCCCTTTACTCGATCAAATCCAATATCATCGAAATTGAGTTGAGGCATGTTTAAAGATGTTAGATTGTTTTTCAATCTTTGTTCTTCATGATGGAATGCATATCCTTCCCCGACATAGATTCGGCAACGTACCTTGTATCATTGCATTTTCTTGAGTTACGCATATTTGGATTCATTTCAAGGATTATTTTGGGTTTCTGACATCAAGGTGTAGATATATATATATATATTCTGGGACTTGGGAATTGAGGAGAATTGAACCCAGAAGCTCATCAAGATTGATATTTTTGTCCCTGTCTGATTAGTGCTTCTGGTGTTATGCTAGTGTTGTATTTGTAGGCATTGATATTGAAGCCAAGATGGCTCACTTTCACTATGCTGAGGAGGATGGGTCATGTAATTGTCAGGGAGTGCAAATTGTCCCCTTCAAGACCTCTATGGATTCGTTGAGGGTGCTCTTGTTGCATGGAAACTTGGAGATTTATGTGAAGGGAGCCAAGAATCTTCCCAACATGGATCTAGTCAACAATAGCATTGGTGATATGATAGGTACTCTGTCTGGGAAATTACAGACAAGTGATCCTTATGTCACAGTCGCCATATCTGGTGCTGTTATTTGTAGGACTTTTGTGATTAGAGATGATGAGAACCCTGTCTGGGACCAACAGTTTAGTGTCCCGGTAGCACATTATGGTACGGAAGTGCAGTTTATCGTTAAAGACAATGATATCGTGGGGTCTGAGATCATAGGGGCTGTTGGAATCCCTATAGAGCAGTTAATCTTTGGGACAAAAATGAATGGAACTTATCCAATAATAGGTGCAAATGGGAAACCGTGTAACCGTGGTGCTGAATTGAGCCTATCAATTCAGTATATACCAATGGAGAAGTTGTCGATTTATGAGAATGGAGTGGGGTCAAACATCAAGAATGAGGGTGTACCTGGTACCTATTTCCCCCTTAGGATTGGAGGAAGTGTCACACTGTATCAAGATGCACATGTGCACAAGGGTGCACTTCCTGATGTAGTGTTGAGTAATGGTACGACGTATAAAAATGCTACTTGTTGGCGTGATATATATGATGCAATATCTCATGCTCGCTGGCTAGTTTATATCACGGGGTGGTCTGTTTATCACCTAGTCCAACTTGTTAGGGACGATCCTCTTGTAACAAACAGTAGCTTGGGGGAGCTTCTCAAAGCCAAGTCTCAGGAAGGTGTGAGGGTACTTCTCCTTGTATGGGATGACCCTACGTCGACAACCATATTGGGGTACAAAACTGTAAGAGCCATCTCTATTGTGTACTTATAATATTTCTTTTTCAAGATTTTGTATAATGAATATGTTACTGGTTTTTTTCCTTTTCAGGAAGGGGTAATGAACACCGGTGATGACGAAACGCGCCGTTATTTCAAGCATTCTTGTGTTAAAGTACTGCTATGTCCGAGAAGTGCTGGGAAAGGCAGCTGGGCCAAAAAGCAGGTCGGTTTTCTGCTCATAAGGAATACTCTGTACACTTGTGTTCGAGTTAAGCTCCGCATAATGTTTTTCTTTGATCATTAGGAAACAGGAACCATCTACACTCATCACCAGAAAAGTGTGATTGTAGATGCTGCTGCTGGTAATAATAGAAGGAAGATAGTAGCATTTGTAGGAGGACTTGACCTATGCAAGGGAAGATATGATACCCCACAGCACCCTATATTTAGCACATTGATAACCATTCACAAAGATGACTACCATAATCCTAATTTTGGGGTAACTACTTTTGTCTTACATTCAATGTATTTAATTTCTTTCTGATAAATTTGATTCTCAGATGAAGCTAAAACACAACATAACTGATTCTTCCTTATAAACTGACAGGGGCCCACTGTGGGTTGTCCTAGAGAGGCATGGCATGATTTACACTGTAGGTTTGATGGTCAAGCAGCATGTGACGTCTTAAGAAACTTTGAAGAACGGTGGCTCAAGGCCTCAAAGCGCCGTGGACAAATGAAGCTTTCACATGATGATTCCTTACTCAAGCTTAAACGGATCCCCGAGATATTGGGATTAGAAGAGTCTGCCAAAGTAACAGAAGGCGATCCAGAGGCTTGGAACGTCCAGGTAGGATAAACTTATGTCATGACTTGGTTTTTTTATCCCCATGATGGAACCAAATTTACTGTTAATTATGTAGGTTTTTCGATCCATCGACTCCAATTCTGTTCGAGGCTTCCCCAAAGATCCAAGAAAGGCTACAGAGAAGGTAAATGGCATCTTATTCTTATCATTCCAATCATTATTGTAACAAAGGAATCAACAGTTGGACCTCCTAAACAGAACCTTGTTTGTGGGAAGAATGTATTTATAGACGTGAGTATACATACAGCTTACGTGAAGGCTATTCGTGCTGCTCAGCATTTTATTTACATTGAGAACCAGTACTTCCTCGGATCATCCTACAATTGGGCTAATTACAAGAACTTGGGTGAGGAACTCAATACTCTTGTGCTGTGGCAGTCAGGAAGTACAGTATAAACCAGTCTCTCTTTTCATTTGTAGGTGCTAACAATTTAATTCCCATGGAAGTTGCTCTCAAGATTGCTAAGAAAATCCGGGCTAAGGAGAGGTTTGCTGTGTACATTGTCATCCCAATGTGGCCTGAAGGAATTCCTACCAGCACTCCCACCCAAAGAATTCTATTTTGGCAGGTGGGATCTTACATTCCTCACTTCCTTTATTCATTTTGTAAGAAGCTTTAAAGGTTTATCCTACCAAGCACTACAAGAGACTTTTTTCTTTCCTTCATGTATCATGATGAGAATTTTGAGTTCTTGCTCATATTAATGAAAGTTTTATTCAGTTAGTTCATTCACATCCCATCTTATAGGAAACTGATATGCTCTACACAACACCTGCAGAATAATACAATGCAAATGATGTATGAAACTATCTACAATGCATTAGTAGAAGCAGGGCTCGAGAACGAGCAAGAACCCCAGGACTATTTGAATTTCTTCTGCCTTGGTAATCGAGAGCCTGATTACAATCGGCGCCAGTCGTCTAATATCAAAACATCGAGTGGAAATACTCCACAAGTACTCTATCTACCTTTGACATTTCTATGTTATTTTTTCTTGTGACATGTCACACTTGATGATGCATCACTACGCAGGCCCTGGCTCGGAGAAACCGTAGGTTCATGATCTATGTCCACTCGAAGGGAATGATAGTAGATGATGAATATGTAATACTGGGTTCTGCTAACATCAACCAACGCTCTCTGGAAGGGACTAGAGATACTGAAATTGCAATTGGTGCTTATCAGCCTCAGCATAAATGGGCTAGCCTCCAAGCTCACCCAAAAGGACAGGTAAATCTTGATTAGTAATCATATTATAGGTCAGATATGATATTCATGATCATATGTTAGAAAGTTGGTTTTGTGGTGCAGATATATGGATACAGAATGTCACTGTGGGCAGAACACACAGGCACATTGGAACCATGCTTTGAGAATCCAGAGAGTTTGGAATGTGTGAAACGCATCAGATGGATGGGGCAAATAAACTGGCAAGAGTTTGAGTCTGAAGAAATGACTCCATTGAGAGGCCACCTGCTCAAGTACCCTGTACATGTGGACTCAACAGGAAAGGTGAGCCCTCTCCCCGGCTGCGAGACGTTTCCCGACATGGGCGGCAAGATAGTCGGAACCTTCACAGGGATTCAAGAAAATCTCACAATATGATCACAGGCCCTTCTCTTCTTGTCATAATCTTGTAGGATTATAGCTGACCTTCTTGTCTTGTCTTCCTTTTGTTTATCTTCTTCTTTCTTGGTCCTACTTAGGGAAGCATATTCCAACAATACATGTCCTAGTTCTGGTAAAAGTTAGGCTGGTTAACATGAAATGTTGGTTAATGGGGGTTTCAAGGGGGCGTGTTTCTGCCCCACCAACCTTTCCTTGAAATTGTCTACTTACTTCCCATTTTCGCTATATTTTTGGATATTTTCTTTGTATTTTCTAAAAAAATTTATTTCGATCCTGAATTTTAGATTCGCCACCTTTAAATGACAGTTTTGTCTCATTTTCTAAAATTGTATATTTATACCCCTGAAATTGCAGATTTCTTTCCCTAATTATATAAACTAGACCCGCCTTGATTTATCACGTATTTACGTTCATGATTCTCAATTTTTATTTTTTTTATTTTTTTTATTTTTTTTAATTATCGAAACATCCTCATGAATATGAATTAGAATGAATCTCAACTCGTACATGAATCATAGCACATTATACATATTGATCTTGATAGGTATTAAAAAAGCTTATATTCTATTGGGTTGCTAAAAGAAAACATTTTGTTTTAAAGTCGCTAATATGGCTAATATCACATCAAGTTTTGTACTTTTAATTATTGATTTTTTTAGCTGAATGTCAAAACTAGATACTTCCAAAACTAAATATCAAAAATATATTTTTAAATTAAAAAATGAAATACTAGATATTGGACAAAAAAATCCCTATAATTTTGCCTTTATGTCATCTGGCGTGACTTAAATGCGAATAATGTTGTCTCTATGTTGCTCCCAAAAAATTTTTGAATGGGGGGGGGAGGGAGGCCCTCATTTTTGAAAAGGGAAATTTTTCCAAGGGGGGGGGGGGGGGGTGGGGAAAAAGGGGGGGGGGGGGGGGGCTCCCCCCCCTAAAGCAAAAGAGGCGGAAGTCTCACCCTGCTGCAGCCCTCTTCTGACGCTTTCTGACGATGATGTAGCTAATGGAACCCTATTGCAGTGTTGTGGTTCACAGCTGGAAGGGTCGGTTAAAATGAAATCCCTTTTTATTTCAAAATCAAAGAGGACATTAATAATAAAATATTGGGGTTTGTTCAAAATAAAACCTCTCTCTCCCTCTCTCTTCTCTCTCTCTTTTCTCTCTCTGCATATATGTATTTCTAATGTTAGATACTTCATTCAAACTTCTTCTCCCAATAATCCACTTCGAAGATTCAGAATATATGCCTCTTTTCCTCCTTTCATCAAAACGACAAATTTAACAAACTGCAAGAATATTTCTCTTTCTCTAGGATTTGGCCTACGGGGAAAACTATAATCTTTTTCTCATTGCTTCGATGAATTAAAAAAAAAACCCTCGTACTGGCTTTAGGATTTTAGAGGATTTTGTTTTTCTTGAATAATTTAGAACCCTATTTTTATCCCACCTCTCTTTTTAAAAATAATCATATTAATTCTCGAGAATTAAGTCATATTTGAAACGTTCACGTATACACGTCTTTCACTATTGCTCATCTTGCACACGCCCTTCACCTTTGCTCATCTTGCACACCTCAACTCCAATGGCTGATAATCTCAAGGAGCAGGTTAGTAGGGCTTCAATCATCTCAAGGCTTCAAAACTAGGGCTTAATGAATGTAGATTATATGTGTATTTTGTTTATTTTTTGAACACCGGTGTTCATTTGTGATGTAATATCTTGTGGATGTTCCTAGATAATATAGATCATATCAACCTAAGGAGAGACGATGACAATGTTCTAGATATCTCCAACATTGCATATTAGAAGGAGTAAGGGCAGCATGTGTGGAAACCAGAAACTGCCCGCCTAGAAATACAAGAGTGCCTTATTTAGAGCTTCGACCTTCCGGACAAAGGAGTATCTCCAGTTGGATACAAGGAGACATCCATAGATCAGTATCTCTGTTGCTTCAGTGGACATACAAATTTAACTTTCAAAGCTGCTTTCCCCAAAAACAAGTTTTTCCAGAATATAAGGGACTAGCATACATCGTCAACCACTTTCTGACGAGCTCAGCTGGATCGTTTGAAAATTCAGATCATGATGGCGATCGTGGACAAGGTTGAAGTGAACTGGACAAAATTCTTCCTAAATAAGTTCACTCAACAGAATCAAAAAATTGTGAATGAAGGTGAAGGAATGAAGCTTAATAACTCCATTAGGAAGTTGTTGTATGAAAGCCGAGTTTCCATAATGATTGAAGACGAATGTGTTGGGAGAGTCGCATTCACCGATTCAAGACCTTTAGATAAAATATTCATCAAATGTAGCTGAAAAGTCGATTGGTAGAGGAGTCAATGACAAACGTTCAGCACCAGATACTGAAGAGTCTCATCCCGAACCAAAGAAAGAAGAGAAAGTTAGTTAAGAAAACTGAATCACTTGTGATAATCAAAGATCAAGGAGAAATTTAGGATTCAGAGTCTGGGAAGAGGCACCCACTCTGAAAGACAAAGTAAAAAGAATTGACTCAGAAGACACTCAGTCCACTCCTACTGCTGAACTTCTTACAACTGAGACTTCTGAAGTCATTCCCGAATCTATACAATTGGCTAAGGACAGAGCAACTGAAGAGATCGCTGAACAGATTCTAAAAATTCTAGATCACTCAGATCTAGTAGATATCGCAATACGGGCTAGGGTCCAGATGCATCTGCGGTTCTTGGATTGGGATATCCTTGACAAGACCATCGACCTCAGGACTGTCCTTAAATTACAAGCCGAAGTCTGAAGGGCAACTCAGGTGATATCCTTCAGTCAGAGATTAGCTACGGCGAGCCAGTTGATATTGCGTCCATGGAGGACTTAAGAGCGGCGATGCTCTATTTGTTGAGTCTAAAGGGCAACTCAGCTGAGCCCACTCAGCCTATGACTCAGGAGACAGATAACGCTGATCATGATTCAACACCCAAGGATGCAGATCAGGGAGGATCTGCTGAGGGAAAATCTCCCAGCGATCACGATGATGCACCACCTCCACTGCCAGCATCAGGTGCTATCATAGCTGGAGCTCCTACTCAGCTGATCGCAACCAGTTCTGAAGCGAGACTCAGCATTGCTCGGTTTCAGGCAAGTCCAGTGTCTGATGCTTCTACGAAGAGGTTCAACAAGGGACTTAAACGCCAAGGTGATAAGATTCATTTTCTAGCAAATGATGTTCACATCAAATGGTCCAGTACACCAAGGATCAAACAACCAAGCTTGGGGCCTTAACTACTGAACTTCAGAGAGTCAACACTCCAACATCTTAGAAGCCCAAGCCAAATCTTATGCTGAGAAACTGGAAGCAGCTATGACAACAACGCTAAAGATCGTGGATGAAAGAAATCAGATTGTCACAGCCAGCCTATCAAAAGCTCTTACTGAACAAGTATTGGCTGGAAAGGCGATTAGAGATGATGCAGTCAAAACTATGGAGACATACTTATCCATATTTGACATGAAAGAATCTGCTCTGCTAAAGACCATCAGCAAGTCACATGACTCTCAGTGGCAAAAATATATTGATGCTATAACTGATGTGGATGTTAAGGTAGAGACGCTCAAGTTATACTCGAGACTCTTCAGCAGAAGGTAACTGTTATGAATACCTCCCTCTCCTCATTTGCTGATGTCAAAAAGGGGGAAGGAACTAATAAAGAGCTGAGAGAGATTAAGGCTGAAGATCTCCCTGTTATTATTTGGATCACAAGGGGAAGGGACCTCAGTCCAAGTAAACAAGGGGGAAGGAAGTAAAGCAATAAAGGCTGCGACAGGAGTCGGATCCTCAAAGGGAGAAGTATCAAAGGGGGAAGGATCGAAAGAAATAACCACAACAACAGTTGATGAAGTGGCTCAGTTCTTTGAAGAGTTAGAAACTGAAGGAGAGCCTGTGCGCTCAATTGAAAAAGGAAAAGTTAAAGCCGATAAAAGTCCATCACCTCCTCCCAAGGCTCCTAAAGCACCTAAACTCAAATTCAGATCACCTGAAGAGCAAGTTGAGTATGATGAACAAATGGTCAGGCGTCTTCAAGTAGAAGACAATGTCAAATCCAAATCCAAGAAGATGGAAATTCAGGTCATAACCTCAGTGCTAAAGAAAACATGATATGTTACTCACAAACAATCAAAAGCTCAATCAGAGAAAGCGAAATCTGCTGAAAAGGCCAAAGAAACTCAGAAGTCCAAGTCTGCCGAACCCAGTGATGCTGTAGCAGAGACTGAAACTGAGCAGAACATTCCCATAACGAAGCTACCAAGGAGTAAGAAGCTGGGATGAAAGAGACTTGGGATGCCTGCGAGAGAGGATTGGACATGACTGCTTAGGCCAGACAGGTACAAGCTGCCAGAGAGAATTAGACTAGCAAACCTTGAGGCGCTCAGGTAGAAGACTGAAAAGAGGCAAGGGAAATGATCCCAGAGAGAGACAGAAGTCCCAACCACGTTGAGATTCTACAGAAGAGGTACTCAAAAGACTCATCTGAAGAGTATCTCCATCCTCAAGTCGACAAGTTGATATCATGGAAGTATAGTCAGAAATGGGAAGAGATCAAGAATGACTTCATCATAAGCTATTATATTTGGAAAACATTTGAAGAACTATCCAATGTTGACTCACTCTTTGCTGAAATACTGATGATTTTTTAGAGTGGCATCTATGCTGAAATACTGATGATTTTTTAGAGTGGCATCTATGCTGAAGTCATGACAACTTTGGGAGCTAAAGTCTACGGCTGAAGGCACCTGCATTCAAGATTGTACCTCCCATGACTATAGAGAACAACATTTGTATGAAGGAGATAGAGGAAGAAGTGAAGATAGCTATGACTAGGAAATCTCTTCATCGGGGATCGAAGGAAGATCAAGAAGCCATCAAGAGACTCAGAGCTGATATCTACAAAGGATATGACATTGATCAACCTGAAGAGAAATCCGCAGACTTCAAAGCAAAGCTACAACATTTCAGATTCTAATTTGCTTATTGTCTTAGTTATTTGTTTTAGTGATAGTTGATTTATGTAATTGTAACATCTTTCTATCATTAATGAAATCACTTCACCTTAGTCGAGACAAATACTTATTTTCATCAAGGCTACCTTTACATTTCGACACAATAGATCATCTCAGTGATGAAGACACACACTTACACTTGTTACATATCTTTCTGTGTGTTATTAGTTATATTGTTTGTAGGTTTTGGAATCATCAAATAGGGGGAAATTATTGGGACATGATTCAGTATGATAAGATTTGCAGATCCCCAAATCCTAGCTGAATGATAGAATCTTGATACTGTAATAGTTTTTTTTCTTTTTTTTATTATATATATATATATATATTTTTTTTTTTTTCGATTTCAGCATGTTAGGAACTCAATAGACTAGTTTTTGTTTAGTAGCACATATACTCAGTAGGAGTTGTACTCTCATCCGAGAAGACTCGGCACTGAAGACTCAGTTTTGGTTGCTCAGAACCTAATTAATACAGGAATCGGTCAACGTCATGAAGTTTCCAAATGAATGTCAGTAGAGGAAAATTCAGTCGAAAGTGTTCGAGGAATTAGAGGGAATCAACTCAGTATTTGCTTTGGAGTTTGAACTAGCCCCACCTAACATTCCACCTCGACCGATGAGGAGCTGCCAGCACTGTACTTGCACTGACACAAAGCTGCATTCAAGACTGAAAAAGAGAGAATCCCAACTGTAACGTTCAAATTCTTATGACTGTTTTCATTGTCGCTTGTTACACGTGGCAAGGTCTCCTCCAACGAATATTTTCATAAGTCACAACTATAAATAGAGATGGATCTTCAAGATTGAAGAAAACACCACCGAGAACTCAAGGATACAAGCATACAAGCTCTAGTGAACCCAAAAATCACTCAAGAGAAGAACTCCCTTCTTAGTCCAGATCTCATTTAGTTCTTCACTCTAGAGACATATAGTTCTCAAATCTTTATTCTAAGCGTATGCTTGATATATCATAAGCTTAGATAAAAACGCGAAGGAGTTCAGTATGTGAATTGTTCTTATTGTAAGAACTCCTTCTAGTTGGAGAAATTCAAACCTTGTATTTGAACAAACTGTAAAGTCACTACGACTATAAGTAGTGAATCTATCTGGTGTACAGATTACTGAGAACTTGCTCAGTATAATAAAGATAAGACCTCCTGCCTGTGTTCAGGAGAGTGGACGTAGGATCTTGCGTATCCGAACCACTTTAAAAATTACTGTGAAATTTACTATTTTATTGCTTATTGTTGGTACCGAGGTAAACGTTCAGGTGTAGAGGGGGGGGGAGGGGTGAATACACCTGAAAACTTTCTCAACTTAAAACGCGAACAGTCCAATTCAGGAGATTGTCTGCTGAATAAATTCAGTAGACCAGTCAAGCTGTTCTATATCGCATGGACAAAGTGACTGACTATATTGAGGCCTGCTAGCTGACTGATGTTAGAATTCAATACCGTTCAGTAAGAGTTCAGTTGCGTGCAGAATAGTGTAGGCCCAATTTAGTTGAGTTGAAAACGTTTTTATCAAAACTGTTCAGTAGGTTAGTGCACTTGGTTAAGATTTTCTGAAACTCTGTTGTATGATTTTGTAAACAGTTTTCAGTATGAACAGTAAATCAATGCAACAATAAATGAACACAATGATTTTAAAGTGGTTCGGATATCTAACAATCCTACGTCCACTGTCCCGAAAAGATCAGGAGGCTATTTTATTATACTGAGTTAGTCTCAGTTGGTTTGTGCACTGTACAAACACGGCCTTGAAGATTATACTGAGTAAGTCCCAGTTTACAAGGTTCAAACAAGAATGTTTGAAGGATTCTCCAACAGTGAAGGAGTTCTTTACAATAAGAACAGTTCAAAATATGAACTCCTTTGGTTCTAAGTTATGGATATTTCAGTGGAGCTTAGGTTAGAGGGAAAGGGAACAAGAAGAGGCTTCTAGAGTGATGAACAATGTGGAATAATCTCTCTGGGTTCGTGTTCTATCACTTGAATGCTATAGGCTTTGATTCTATTAAGCTTGGTTCCCTAGAGCAAAGTAGTCTCCTTTCGCATTGAGTATTTCACTGAAGTTCTTGTGGAAAGCTTGTAACTTGTTCGTTCGTTGCTCGTAAATCACTATTGTTCTGTTTTTCTTCGATTTGATTTTCCCTCTATTTATAGAGATGAGCTATGGATAGATCCGTTGAAGACGAAATGTCCACGTGTCACTCTCTTTGGGTAGCTAACGGTTTTTTTAGAAATCGTGCAGAGTCTTTTCCTCTATTTCAGGAAAGTAGTTGACTTGCAGCTTTTACCAGAACTTTGACAGCTGGCAGCTTGTCATTGGTCAAGGTGTAGAAAGTTGTTGAGACACATAGACTTCAAGGCAAATACTGAAGCTGACTTATCTGATGTGAACAACCTCAGACAACTCTACTGATTTAACATAGAAGATTATCTGACAATCGAGGAGACTGTCAGGCTGTTGCTGAGTCTGACCAAGGGTTCAGTAGTATACTCCTGCTGCGTCCAACTCTACTGAAGGTCGACTCTGAGTCCAGTGAACTGCTCCAGCTGAGTCCGGGTTCTAACGACTCTTTCGATATGCCGCTCCCGCCGAGTCCATCACTATCGAATCTTTCGGTATGCTTGCTCCCGCCGAGTCCCAGCACTACCGAATCGAACACCTCTCGGCATGCCGCTTCCCGCCGAGTCTAGCACTACTGAGTCTTCACACCATGGTACTGAGGCAGATAGTCTACTGAGGGAACAACAGACAGAACTATGAGCCTGGACCATGCTGAAGGAAAGTCTACTGAGTCTGAAACTCTCAGAGACCAAGGCGTTACTATTACAAAGGAATGGTTCACCTATCAAACTAGGGTTTTGGGATCAGCCAAATCTTCTAAACAATCTACTGCTGAATTATCTCCCAATAATTTCCCCTATTTGATGATGCCAAAACCTAACACTACAAACTATCAGATACAGACTCCTTACAAATATTACAAGTAGAATCAGTGGAGTTGTACATCAAGTTCTAATCTATTGAGGAACAAAATAATGCAGAAATACTTAACAACAATTTCCTCCTCAAATAGAATCTATCAAAACTAAGCAAAACAAGACAAACACGAGATAAGCGGTGAGTGTGTGAGTCATTAATCACTTAGGTGATTCGAGTGTTAAATTAAATAAATAGGCCATAAAGACAATAAGGTGTTGTCAGGCCAAACAACAAAGATGCATATATAAATGTAAAGAGGAAGTTCAGTACAATTACATCTCTTGCTATTCTATCAAAAACAGAAACAGAGAAACTGTCAAGAGCTATCTTCTGAACCGTTGAATTATTGCCTTGAAATCTTTGGATTTATCTTCGAGCGAGAGGAGTCCATACATCTTGAATGTGTCTCTCCGAAGCTTCTGAATTTTGGGCACGTCTTCAGGATCATTAACATCGAGCTCAAGTGCAATGGCTACATTCCTGACTTCTCCTTCTATCACACCAGTATAGAGAGAGTCATCCAGCTTCTGAGGTGGAGGTAATGGTCTGTAAGCCGGGGTCTGGACGTCTTCTTTGTCAGCAATGGCTTTCTTGACCATGTTGTATATATCCATATCACACTTGAAGAGCCAGTTAGCAAAAGGGTCATTTTTTCGAAGTTTCGGCTAGAATTTCCGCATGCAGTATCGCTTGACGAATTCGGCCTTCAGTGTCTCCCACTGCTGAGTTTTCTCCCATGGCATCGACTTATCAACCCGAGGCCACCTGTGTATCTTCTGATTATTGGGTCTCCTGCCTCGTCTGTATTTGTAAGGGATCTCTTTGTCCTTCAGCAAAGGAGGACGTTGTTTTAGCCTTTCAGCTTCCCTTGCTGCTTCAGCAGCCTTTTCTTTAGCCAGAGCTTCTTGCCGTCTAAATTCTTCAATCTGATAATGTTGTGCTCTCTTATCCAGAGCAATGATACTGAAGTTTATCATTTCATCAATGGTCAGCTCAGCTCTCTTTCTTTCTTGTTGCTGCTGTTGTTGAGAGTTAGTAGCTGTCTGCTCAACTTCCTACTCCTTCTCATTTTCTTTATCAGCTTCATCGCTGATTTTTAGCTTTCTTGGAGGAGGCCTCTTAGCTGGTTTCCTCGCTGGAACCTTAGTCTTGGCCTTAGCAGGAGCCTTCTTGGGCTTGTTTGCAGCTTCAGCCTCAACTAGCTCCCTTGCCAATTTTTCATCGGCTTCAATCTGGCTTGCTCAGCTGGGCTTATATACCTCTTAGTTCCTTTTTTCGGTGGGGTGGGGATCTTCAGAGGCTTCTTCCCCTTACCCGACATTGGTGGAGGCAGAGGAGGCTCTTCCTCCTCTTCTAAATCCTCCTCTAGGAACTCGGCAACTTCTTTTATGTGTTCAGCAGAAGTCTGTGTTGTTGTTTCCTTGGATCTTGAGCCGCTTAGGCCAGTCTCAACACCTACATCGCCTGTGCTGGAGACACCCTGGGCCTTACCCATTTTAGTCTCTGAGGGGTCAATGGGAGCAGATTTGGATTGAGTCCCAGTTACTGACTTCTTCCTTTTCACTATCCTTTCCCCCTTTTTGGCATCATCCAATACGCCTGGGGTTGGGATTGAGACTACCTTGTTGTTCAAGGCTGAGTATGCAGTTGCCAGCCTATCCAATGCTTTCTACATACTTTTGAACTTCAGGTGTAGGCGTTCCTCTCGATGATCAGATCTTCACCATATTTGCGGTGAGAGGTATCGACCAATTCTTGAATCGTTTTCAGCTTAGCATCAATTTTCTCCTCACAGGCTTGCTGAATAGATGCAATCCTGAGCTCATGAGCCTGAGTCAGTGTGGAGAGTCTAGTTAAGTGCTCTGACTGCGCTGCCTTGAAGGTTTCCAGAAGAGAGGTCTGGGCAAACGTCAGTGATGCTTGCTGATTCTCGAACTCATCTCTTTGAGTGGCAAGTGAATTGGTGAGAATGGCTGAGAAATCAGGGGCAGGCGTATTCTGAATAGAGGTCTTCAGCGCCCTGATTTCCTCAATCTGAGCTGTTGTAGCCTTGATTTCCAGCTCCTGTGGACATATTTCGCCATGAGGCGGTTCTGTGTCCCTTAACTTTTGAGAGCCTTGGCTACTGTTCGGGATCTTCGGCCATTGGCACTGGCCGCAACCTCATAAGCAGACTCCAGTAGAAGCTGTTCTGAGTCTGAAACACGCGAGGTTCCAGCTGCCGCCGAACTAGGAGGGAGGGAGCTGACAGGTAGATCAGCTGAGGGTTGAGCTCCCTCCTTCTATTGAGTACCCTCAGCAGGCTTCTCAAGGCCTGCATCACTAGGTGGGTCCTGATCATCAGGATCAGAACCCTCTGAAGGCGCGGCTGCTGAGGGCATATGGTCCTCAAGAAGAGCCATCATAGCCACCCTTAAGTCATCGAGCGAGCAAAGGTCAGTAGGCTCAGAATCCTATCTACTGACGGATCTCTAACTCCTCAGAATTCAGAATCTCACAGGACCTGAATCGAATGAGTTGATCGAGGGTGATCCAGTCCTGGAATCTGATTAGCATCTGAAGCCTGGCCTTTTGAGCAATTGTCACCAAGTCAGAGTGACTTGTGATTTCTGGGATGGCCTCTGAGACTTCTCGGGTGGCTCTTTCCTGAAGAGCATCAGCTTCGTACCCGATGGTCTCTGCTTCAGTGCTGGTCTCCATGTTAACCACATCAATTGGAGACATAATCTTCTCAGCAGATGGAAGACTGCTGAGTTGAGGAACATCTAATGGGGACTGAGATGTTGAGTTGAAGGCTCAGGTGCGGTCCCCTGTTCCGCTAAGGCCGCCTTCTCAGCTAAGGTTGCCTTCTCTGCTGAGACTGCCTTCTCTGTTGAGACTGTTTTCTCAAATGAGTCTGAGTCGTCTCTCAGTCTGAATGGGGGTACTACTACTGCCTTCTCAGAAGATCTCCTCTGCTTCTTCTGAGGGGTAGCCCTCTTCTTGCTTGGAGTGGAAGTCTTCCTCTTCCCTTTTCCTTCCTCAGCAGCCCCTGAGCCTATCTGCTGAAGAGCAGCAGCCTTGCTGTGGAACCGAATTTTCTTCGGGTTGAAGTAACCCTTATCGGCGTAGGTTACATTGTCGTCTCCACAGAAATCTTCAATCATGACCGACAACTTCATCCCGTATAAGAGCTTGCCTTTGGCACTCAGACACCAGGTAAATTTGTCAAACTTTGAGGCCTGTGTCTGAAACTCTTTCAAGAAAAACTCAGTCCAGTTGACTTTGGCTCTGTCATAGATAGCCATCATCATTTGTAACTTCGGTCTGGACACCTGATCGAAAGAGCCTGCTTGGCTCGTCAGGATTTGCGTAACTATGTACGCTAGAGCACGATACTGTGGGAGCATACAGTTCTAGGGAAATGCTGCTCTAAACGACATCGGCTCCCCGTAGAATATCTCCAAATATTCATCCAACAGATCGTCCTTGTATCCCGCGATACTGATGCCAATGTCTTGCAACTGAAAACTGCGCTGAAGAGCCTGCTTCACTGACATCTTCTTAACTTCAGCATTGGCTCTAGAGGGGTTAGCGATGTGATGAATAGTGAAGGCGCTAAGAATGTCTCCTTCTACCTCCTCGGAGTTGAGGTAGAGTTCTGAAATCTATCTCGGGAGGAAGTACGCGGGCTTCCTTGACAGAAACCCTCAAGGCCTGATGCTCTGAGTGCATCAAACACCTCGTCCAGAATATCCAAGCCGCAGGAGTCGAACTCCATGATCGGCTCGCACCATACGCGATCCTTCTCCAGGATCTCAATCATGTTGACGGGGGAGACCACTGAAACACTGCTAGATTTTTCCATAACTTAATATGCAGAATTTACGTATTAATACTATAGAATATAATAAATCAGTTCAAGTTCTAATAAGCGTAAAATTTACCGTAGTAATATCTGAAGAAATGATAATGCAGAAGCAAGGAAATAGAATCTAAGTTTTGTTCAGAGATCTTAGGGTTAAATCAGAGCGAAAATGGTGGTTTCAGAATCTATATGTCGATATATATGATCCTGAAGATGAACATATTTTAGATCGACGGTTCAGTTTAAATCCCGCTTTAATAGATGGACGGTCTAGATTCGATATTATATAAAGCAATGAGTAACTAGCCGCCTAAGTCAAATTCCAGTTGTATTTAGCCTATAGGAGTAAGTTGATATGACATGCATTTAATGCAAAGCAGAGTTCAACAAACATAACATAGAATGTCGTGCATTTAATAAAACCGTTTATAATAAAGGACATTCTCTAAGGCATTTAATACGATGTTGAATCAATATCATAACAACATTAATTACTGGGTTGACTACTGAAAGAGATACGCAAAGCTGTCAGCTGAACATTGTAGTCAGCTGATACCTCGTGTAGTTGGTTTCTGAGTCTCTGTGTACTGAATGAGTCCAGTACTGAGAGTAGGCATTCCCATTGCTGAATGCTTCTCTCCTAAATCCACTTACTGACTTGAGTTAGTAGGGTCCAGCAGACCTAGCTCTACTGAAAGTTCTCTGAATCTGGCTTCAGCTAGAGGCTTGGTCAATATATCGGCCCTTTGATGATCAGTATGGATCTTCTCCATCCTGATATCCTTCTTTTCGATATGGTCATAAATGAAGTGGTGTCTGATGTCCATGTGCTTGCACCTAGTATGAAGAACAAGGTTCTGAGTGATTGCAATGGCACATGAACTGTTGCAAAAGATCGGTACTTCATTCTAAATGACGTCATAGTCGCGTAGCTGCTGTCTCAGCCAAAGGATTTGGGCGTAGCAACTTTCGGCAGCCATGTATTTAGCTTCAGTAGTTGACGTCGCTACTGAATATTGTTTCTTTGAGAACCATGATATGAGCTTACTGCCGAGGAACTGACACGTTCCTGAAGTTGATTTTCGGTCAATCATACAACCTGCATAGTCAGCATCAGAATAACCAGTTAGTTCGATATTATCATCTGCTGGATACCATAAGCCCATGTCAGGTGTTCCTCTGAGATAGCAGAGAATATTCTTTGTTGAGTCCATGTGGCTCTGCTTAGGATTCGCCTAAAATCGAGCGTAGACACCTACATCATAAGTTATGTCAGGTCTAGTAGCAGTTAGATATAATAGAGAACCAATAATTGCGCGAAATTCAGTATGGTCTACTGATACTCCCTCTTTGTCAAGATCGATTTTCATGCCGTGTTCATCAGGATCTTGATTGGTTTGCCGGATGTACAACCGAATTTCTTGATGAGGTCTCGAGTGTATTTGCCTTGATTGGTGAACGTTCCCTTATCTGATTATTTGACTTGAAATCCAAGGAAGTAATTCATCTCTCCCATCATCGATATCTCAAATTTATCCTTCATCATTTTCTCGAACTACTGACACATAATGACATTTTTCAAACCGAATATAATGTCATCTACGTAGATTTGCACAAGTAAGATGTCGTCGTCTAGACGAATGCTGAATAGAGTGCGATCCACTGTGCCTTTTTGAAAACCTTTCTGATGAAGAAACTCAGACAGGGTATCGTACCAAGCCCTGAGTGCTTGTTTTAACCCGTACAGAACCTTTCTGAGTCTATACACTTGATGTCCCTACTGAAAGCCGGGAGGCTATTCTACATAGACTTCTTCTTTCAGTACGCCGTTCAGGAACGCTGACTTCACATCCATCTGATATACTCTGAAGCATTGATGTGTTGCGTAGGCAAGGAATAGTCTGATTGCCTCCAATCTTGCAACTGGAGTGAACGTTTCGTCGAAATCTATCCCTTCGGCTTGACAATAGCCTTTTTCCACGAGTCTAGCTTTGTTCCTTACTATGCCGTTATTTTCGTCTCGCTTGTTCTTGAAGATCCATTTAGTTCTGATCACATGTTGATGTTAGGGTCTGTCAACAAGCTCCCATACGTCGTTCCTTGTGAACTGATTCAACTCCTCTTGCATAACAATGATCCAGTCAGCATCTTTAAGTGCGTCCTGAATTGACTGAGGTTCTTCAGTAGATAAGAAGCAGGAATATAAAGCACTTTCTCCCTGACAGAATCTGGATCTTATCTTTACACTTGCTGAAGGATCTCCGATGATAAGGTCTAAAGAGTGAGCATCCAGCCACGATCGACGATATCTTATCTCTTCATCTGAAATTTGTTCAACAGAGATAGTAGGCGAGTTAGGCATTTCAGTTGTACTATTATGAGATTGAAGCAATTAAGTGACAAGAGTTGGGTCTACTGAGTCACCAGGTTCAAGGGCATTCAGCTCAGGAACGTCATTTGTTCCCCCTGAGTTGTTATTCTCAGTAGAGGTCCCATTTACCACTTGGGTTTCTTCATCGACCTGAGTTACCTGAGATTGATTCTGTTTAGTAGAATCAATATGTTCAGCCACATTTGCTGCTGGCTGTGATTCAGTAATCTTGACTTCATTATCCTCTTCTGAATCATCATCCCAACAAAGCTGGATCTTTTCAACATTATCATTTAAGCTTAGATCCTGTAGTTGTTTACTAATGTCCTCAGATTCTGAATTTGAGTTCCTGCTCCTGTTCTCAGCAGCAAACTCATTAAAGACAACATGAGGGCTTTCCTCCACTCAAAGAGTCGGGTAGTTAAAAACTCTGAAGGCTTTGCTGACCCGGGAGTATCCTAAGAAGACTCCCAGCTCTGACTTGCTATCAAAGGTCTTTAACTGATCATTTCCATTATTGTAGATAAAGCACGAACACCCAAAAATATGGAAATAAGATAAGAAAGGCTTCTTGTCGTTCCATAGTTCATATGGTGTCTTATGATGTTGCTTTGTCAGTAGTGATCTGTTCTGAGTATAACATGCAGTATCAATCGCTTCTGCCCAGAATTTAGATGGGAGTCCTGAGTCTGCGAGCAGGGTTCTTGTTGCTTCTTTGAGTGTTCTATTCTTCCTTTCAGCAATCCCATTTTGTTGAGGCGTGCGTGCAGCAGACGTCTCATGCTCTATTCCTTCAGTTTTACAGAACTCTTCCGCCATCGAATTCAGGAACTCTATTCCTCTGTCTGAACAAATCTTTCTGATTTCGGTGTTCTTCTAGACACTGAGCCTTTTCAGAAGCCTAGGAAACTCTGTTTTGACGTAAGACTTGTTGGCAATAAATATGACCCATGTATAGCGCGAGTAGTCATCAATGACCACTAAAGCATACTTCTTGCCTCTGATCGTCACAGGAGAGACTGGACCGAACAAGTCCATGTGCAGGAGCTGAAGGATTCTATCCGTGGAAGGCGATGGAACTGGTAGATTTTGTTTCTTTGTTTGCTTTCCCTTCAAGCATGCCTCGCACAGAGTGTCTTTACTAAACACTTCATTCGACAGTCCTCTAACTAGAGCGTTTCTAGCAAGCTTGTTGAGCGTCTTGAAGTTTAGATGGCTGAGTCTTCTGTGCCAGAGCCACCCCGTTCTGTTGTCATTCTTTGCCAGCAAGCATGCTTCGAGTTACCGCTGAATTCCGGCCAAGCAATGTATATGTTCTTTTTTGCGTGAACTCGATAACACTTGTTTTCCTTGTAGATTTATCAATGACATCACAGAAACTAGTGTAAAAAATCACTCTATTCGAGTTATCACAAAATTGACTAACAGAGAGAAGATTATGCTGAAGTCCTTCAACATATGATACTCTTGGAACTGTTGTGGTTCCAATGCTGAGTGTTCCATAGCCTCTGGTATAGCCTTTTGCGTTATCTCCGAACTCGATTTCGGGTCCTTCTTCTGTAATATAATTCTTCAGTAGACTCCTATGGTACGTAATGTGTCTTGAGCATCCGCTGTCCATGTACCATGGGTCCATGTGCACTTGCAAAACAGAATTATATTCAGGTACCCTTTATTTTTGATTTTGGGTCCTTAAGCGTTAGTTTTGGAAACCCAAATCTGTCTTACGACCCTGGTGGTCTCCTATAGTTTCTTTCCACTCTGATCAACATACTTCACCACTGGATTGGTTGATGTTGACTTTTGAGGCTTTACAGGTTCAGGAGTCCAGGTCTTCTGAGGTGGTGGACTGCTGACCTTAGCCTTCTGAACGGCCTTTTTCTTCTTCTTCTGACTCTTGGAACCCCTTCTGACAATAGGATCATAATAATACGATCTATACTGAGCTGGATGTGTCAGCTGTGGCGGTCTATATTGATCAGCCCATTTGACTCTGCTGGTTCCCCCTTGACTGTACTGGAGTGATTTTGAGCTAATCTTCTTGTCAGATTTCTGATAGCTCGGATGAGGTGCTTTCATCTTTTGTTTGTTCTTTGCTAGGGGGTTCAGTGATTCGGCATTGATCGTCTCCCTTTGAACAAACCTATCAGTTAGCTGATTCTCTGAGCGTGTGGGGGCAGATGTGGAGGCTTCATAGCTGAACTCGAGTCCTTCCTTGCAGTGTTTAGGCTTGTTGTTGTCTAGCATTGCCTCAAGCTTTTTCTCAGCTCCCATATAACGCTCTATCATCAGGTTTCTCCAGACATCGTCACTCTTCTTGAGAGTTTCATGCTCGGTCTGAAGTCTTGAGAACTTCTGCTTTAGTAGACCCAATTCAGTATCTTTCTGAGTTAAGTCCTTGGTCAATAGTGAGATCAAATCTTCTTGTTGCTGAGACTTGGCCATCAGAGAGTTAATCTCCTCCCTGAGTCTCATAACAAGTCCTTCCGACTCAGTAGCAACCTGACTCTCTTGAGAAAGTATCTGATTTTCCACTTTCAGGGCAACGAACTCCTGAAGAGTCTACTGAGCTGAAGACTCATCTAAATCTGCTCGTCGAGTAGTTCTTCATAGGCAATCACGACGTCCAGATTCTCACCTGCACCTGAAATAGTATCTCGTGTGCAGTGTGAAGAAGAGTTAAATGGTTCGTGAGAGTTTACCTCATCCTCTTCTCTTGCTATTAGACACTTTTCAGTATCTTCTTCAAGCTCTTGAGCCATAAAGGCAGCTTCATCATCTGATGAATCCATGATGGAGTCGACTTCATCTGAGTCGTATGGGAGTTCAGCAGCAATGTAGGCTTGTCGCTTCTTGATGAACTTCTCCCTTTGAGCTTTTCTTGCAGCTCTCTCCGCATCGAGCTCGGGACGATCGTCTTGGTAGTTTCTTGGCTTTTTGCAGTTATAGCAGGAGGTGACTCTGCCTTCTCTATTCTCACTGTTTTTCGACTGTGCAGAATCCTCCTGTTTCCTGCATTCAGAAGTGTGTGGTTCAGGAGTGCGTTTAGGTGAGTAATCAGACTTACTCTTTGAGTCTCTGACGACTCTGGAAAGTTTTTTGCGCCGCTCCTTTTCCTTCTGATATTTGATTGCAAGCAATGCATATCGCTTAGCTAAACTTCCTTCTTGTAAGTCGTTGGTTGAAGGCTCAACTTTGCTAGATGCTGGAGCTGCTGTGCTAACTGATGCTTTAAAAGCATGGTCTATCTGAGTGTCAGCTTTAGGGATGGCAAAAGGACCCGGAACCGTTGGACCCGACCTGGACCCGTACGCGATGGGGCGGGTAATACCCGCCCCGTACGAGAACGGGGCGGTTTCGGACCCGACCCATGCCGAGTCTGGGGTGGTTCCGGTTCCGACAGTGGAACCGCCCCGCCCCGCCCCCGTAGAACCGGCCCGTTCAGAACTGCCCGCCCCGGACCCGCTCCGGACCCGTCCTGTAATAAAAATGCTGCTAGCGGGTTTCGAACCTGCATCAATGGTTTTTGTACATGAACTTATTCCAGTTGAGCTAATACACACATTCGTTATTTTTCTAGATATATAATAATATTAATATATAAAAATATAATATACTCCCTCCGTCCCATTATTTATGTCTCATTGAGACTGGACACGGTAATTAAGATAGAGGAGGTAAATGTATAAAGTTGTGGTGTAAAAGTATAAAGGGGTGGGGGTCCACTTGTTTAGATTGATTGTAGTCCACTCATTTATTTCCTTATTTGGTATGGGACATAAATAATGGGACAACCAAAAAAGGCAAGTGTGACATTAATAATGGGACGGAGGGAGTACTAAATTAATACATCTAACATAATTAACTTATAATATGTAAATATTTACTTTTCTAAACTTCAATATACTATATTCAAAATTGTAATCACGGCTCACGAGTATGTATTTCGAAAATAAAATTAACATTTTTTATATCATAAAATAAGTATTTTTAAAATATATATGTTTAAAATGCAATTTTTTCTATTATTTAATTGAAATGGATTATATGTGTAATAGACTAATAGTATAATCCTATTTTTTCGCCTTTTATCGTAATGAAATTGTAATCACGGCTCACGAGTATGTATTTCGTAATGAAAGTAGTTGTTTATTTATTTTTAATTAGTGAAAGAAAAAAAAAGAAAAAAAGGGGCAGTTCTACACGGGGCGGGGCGGGTAGGATCCGTCCCGTACGGATCCGGTTCCGGGGCCAATTTTGTGGACCCGTACGGGTCCACGGGGCGGGGCGGGTCCACAGTTCCACAGGGTGGGGCGGGTCCGGGTAGTGTGATACCCGGACCCGACCTGCAATTTTGCCATCCCTAGTCAGCTTCAAGATCAGGAGACCGAACTCGAACTCCTTAGCTTTCAATTCTGAAAATATATGATCAGGAGAAACAATATCAAGATCAGAATGTCTAAGCAATGTAGCAAAGGGAGTCCAATGTCCGCTAACATTGCTCTCAAGATTTTGAGATTCATCTCTCGATTGGAGAACGTCTTTCCCAGTCCATTGATAGTGTTCATCAGATCCGTAAATCTGACATTAAGATCTTCAATCGTGTCGCCGGGCATGAGTGACTCTTTTACCCGCAAATGAAATGTAGGAATTTGGTTCGGCAATAATATTATCTCCTAACATACCAAAACTAGTTGTTACCCCTCCAGTAGTAGGAGATGTAAAATTTGATACATACAGTAACTTTTTATTTCATTGATAATCATATAAAGCAGACAATATTTTAGCCATTCGCATCAGGCTCAAACTCCCTTCTTGCATACGCGCTCCCCCCGAAGCGCACACTATAATGAGAGGTAAAAAATTATTGGTAGCGTACTCAATCAAACAGGTGATTTTCTCCCTGACCACGGATACGAGAATACCATTTAGTTGACCTACGCCTCTTTGAACAGCTTCAGTTAATCCTGTCTTTCTTTGATAAGAATCAATACGATCTTTATAAGGCTCTTCCTCCGAATGAAATCTAATGGGATCCAGAGAAACCATGTCTTCATCAATAGGGTCCCAAGTACCGAGGTCGATCAAAACTTCGATTCTTTCTAAACTACCCATTTTCAAATGGTATCCACACTGTTCAAAAATATTCATTTTTTATTTCAAAAAATTCTTATAATTTAATCCGTAACAATTTTCGCACTGAACTCATAAATGCATGTATTTTTGAGTTGCATCGAGATTAAGCCTTTCTCTTAGAGTTAAATCACTACTCTTCACGCGGATTCGTATACTGGACCCCCCCACCTTCATTACTAGTTTTATGTTTATAAAAAACGCACCTAGAAATGTAACCGTCACTACTATCGCTTACAACGGACGTATCAATACAAATTTGAGACTGAAGATAACTGTCAATGCAACTAGTAATGTGATTATTCCAACTAGATTGAGTATCGTAAACGTAATGATTGTATAAGGAATCTTCATTCGTAGATGCATTATTTATATAACTAGAATTGCGATAACTACAAAAAGAACTTTCTAGTTCACTCAGAAAGAATGATCGTTGTCAATCTCAAAAATCTAATTTTCTATATCAAAATAGACAGAATAACTGTCTCCATTACCATCCCTAACTATAAAAGTATCACCAGAGATGAAATTATGAATGTCTTTCATGCAAAATAAAAGACCAACATCACTGTAACGAGAATTGCCGCGACCCCTCCAACTATGAATATTTTTAGTCCGACCCTTTCGATTCGGAATTTCACTTTCACTAGTATCTTCAAAAGGACTAAGATTGTTCGTTAATTTCTTTATCCGATACCCGCGTTCTAACTCCTTGTTAAACACCGTCGAATTAAACCACCATCTTTTCATAGAGTTTTCTTGCCCCCTATTTGTCTATTTGTATAAAAATACAATAGATGAATAGTCATTCGATCCACAATTCTTTATTTTTATTTGAATATCTAATTTCCTATCAAACTAAACATAAAAATTCAATCACTACTAATAGGAAGTGTGAATAGGGATTCTCTTTTGTGGAAATCTGGGGCTAAGACTTCACTATAAATATGATATATGAATATGATGGAATCCCGTTTTATTCTAAATAAAAAAGAAATAGAATGATAAAAAAGGTTTTTCCCCTGTCTCTTCGCATCGAACAAAAAAAGAAATTGTTGTTCTCTCATAGAAAGCATTTTTTTCGTAAAATCTCGTCTAATAACAAGTGAAAACTATATTCCAACGCGGAACAAAAAGACAATATACATGATGGGTCAAAAGATTTATGATACTTTACTTGATTCGGGGAAATTACAGGATATATAAAGAATATACCAATCCTAAGGATCCATAGGTTTAATTGTGGATCCAAGACAACAATAGAAAATGCAAGTCTTAGATTTCTATTTCAAATCTTCTATATCTAGAAATTATGTGTATTTCTCCAAAAAGATATGAAGTAAAACACTAATATTTTTATTTCCACAATATTACTTAAATTTTACAATACTTTGCATAATAATAATGTTATTACAATAAAAAATTTATGAACATAACTAAAGATTTGTTATAAATAAGAATATATTTTTTGATATCATATCTCTACCTAACGTTAAAAAAATATATAAAATACATGTAAGTATCATGCTCTTTGATATCATATCTCCACCTAATTAAGTAATATTGTGAGGCAGTAGCGAATGAGAAGAGGATCGTTGTGAGATTATTGTGCTGATTTATTTGACTACGAAGAGGATCGTTGTGAGATTCTTTGATATCATATCTTCACCTAATTGTTTTATACTACTATAGATTATTGTGCTTATTTATTTGAAAATGCTACGCAAAATAATCATATAAGGTTACTTCCGTCATTTACTAGTAGATTAATTATTTCCATCAATGCGAGTGCACTGCACGAAGCTCAAAAACTGTGGCTATAAATCCTTCACCACATTCATAATCGTACAAGATACCACTAAACACTCCCACCTCGCCATGGGCGCCACCACCAACGGCTCATCAGCTCAGCCCTTCAAGTTCCTGATCTACGGCCGCACCGGTTGGATTGGCGGTTTGCTCGGTAAGCTCTGCGAGGCCCAGAACATCGACTACATCTACGGGTCCGGCCGACTCCAGAACCGGGCTTCCCTCGAGGCCGACATCGCCGACATTAAGCCCACGCACGTGTTCAACGCCGCCGGAGTCACGGGCCGCCCCAACGTCGATTGGTGCGAGTCCAACAAGGTGGAGACGATCCGCACAAATGTTGTGGGCACGCTGACGCTGGCTGACGTGTGTAGAGAGAAGGGCCTGGTGCTCATCAACTACGCCACGGGCTGTATTTTCGAATACGATTCGGATCATCAGCTCGGGTCGGGTATCGGGTTTAAGGAGGAGGATAATCCCAATTTTATCGGATCATTCTACTCCAAGACCAAAGCAATGGTGAGATTTCCTTGAATCCTTTATCGCTTCTTTCGTTGGTGTTTAACTAAGCGTGTTTGTACACTGGATTTCTTTTCTTTCTTATCAACTGAAGCTAATGCCTGCATATTGATGTTTGACCATTAGATCCGTTGTTGGTTATCTATCAGTGCCCGTGTCATGTTCTAAGGTTGAATATTTATGATCGCCATTGTCAAATACATGAGTTGTATATCAAGAAAATTTGAAGAACTTGTTGCTCATCATCGTGAAACATAATTAATAGATGTAATTATCACGATTCATGAGTAATAGATTTTTTATGATCGTATTTCCCTCGACGTTGATTGTGCTAATATACTAATATTGTTCGCTGTACATTTTAGTTTGTTGGAGACAGGAATGACGTATGATATATAAGATATCTGTTTACTGCTTATTTTTACACACAGATCTCTAATCTCTGGTTGGGGACAGTTTATATGATTATGATCATGCCTAGGAAATTAAACCATGATGCTTGTTTCTGGTGTTATCTTTCCATTATCTGATGCTGAAACTTCACGATCTTATTGGTTTGTCCTGATTGTGGTTTCCTTATACAACTATCAGGTTGAAGATTTACTGAATAACTATGAGAATGTCTGCACTTTGCGAGTCAGGATGCCCATCTCTTCTGATCTTTCTAATCCTCGTAATTTCATTACAAAGATCACTCGGTATGAAAAGGTTGTCGACATACCAAACTCCATGACAATCTTAGATGAACTTCTGCCCATATCCATAGAAATGGCAAAGAGAAATCTCACTGGAATCTTTAACTTCACGAATCCTGGCGTTGTGAGCCATAACGAGATTTTGGAGATGTACCGAGAGTATATAGATCCTGATTTTACTTGGAAGAACTTCACTCTTGAGGAGCAGGCTAAGGTGATTGTAGCCCCAAGGAGTAATAACGAACTTGATGCTACAAAACTGAAGAGGGAATTTCCTGAACTCTTACCAATCAAGGATTCTCTCATCCATTATGTATTCAAGCCAAACCGGAAGACCCCTGTAGCCTGAAGAACATAATCCGTAATGTTTGCCATTCAACGGCATTAGTTTTATCTTCTTTGATCTGGGAATCCTCTATTATTCGAGTTACCACATTACATGTAAGTATTTGTTGTTTATTTATTGGAAACCTTTGTTGTATTAAATATTATAATTCATAAATGATATGACACGATAATTTCTTCGATGGAACCTTCCATTTTTATTAGCTCACTTCTGCTACCAAGTCCATACTGTACTGTTTTCTGAGCTGTTTATGAATCTATTTATTTTATCAAGACATAAAAGTAAGTAAAAGGAGTTCCTCCAAGGTCAATGCCGTTTCACATTGTTATTATAAACCACAAATTATTTGATTTCTGTTCTATATTTAGCTTCTATGTAGCTTTCCTAAATGATTAATTCACTCCTACAACATTTGATGAGATGAGCAGATATTTATACTTATATGTTTGTATACGGGTATGTATGTTTTCAAAACATTGTTTATTACGTTGTGGAATTTGATTTCCTTGTTTACATTTAGTGGATCAAAGTAGAAGTAACTATACCAAAGCAGAAAAGTGCATTATATATACCTTATTCTTCTCATCATGCTTGTTAGTTTTGTGTTACATCGTTTGATTCTGGAGTACCTAACTAGTATATGATAGACCCAGCCAACCTCGTGTGGCTTTGGTAATACTGTCTACATTTATAAGCTCTGCTGTATCTATTGAAACCTTGTACCTTGAAGGATAATGCTTGGAGTTCTGTTTATTGAAGGTCGAAAAGAAAGAAAAGTCACCATGGCATATTGAAATTTAGCAACAATCTTATTAATATTCTCGTTACAAGAGAAAAGTCACGGAGAGCTAGAACATAATAGCTTATTGTTGTTGCTATAATGTTTGAACATTTTTGAACTATCTTGTAGCCTTGAATGCAGCTTTGCTGTGTTCGGGCCATGAAACAGATCATTATTTAATCTGAATGTATGCAGCATATATTAGTGATGAGGCTTCATGAGAAAACTATGAAACTGGTTTGCGATGTGCAACGCTTCCAACCTTCTGGTAGACGGAAGAACTCGGGAGAGTAGAGCTAAATGTATTTCTGGAGTCATCTTCGAGGTTGTATGGTGCACCAGGGATATAGTTGTAGACCACGAGCGGTGCCCTCACTGCATGAGTTCCATCCGTCCAAGTGATGGCGCCTGAGGTGATTGGCTGCTGCGAAATGGCTGGTCCTGTTACGTTAACAGTGAAGGTTTGGGTTTCTCCGACAGCTGAGAATGTGAGGACTGATGGTTCAACGGTAACACTAACCCATTCTTCCATCGGCATGAAGAAGGGTAAAGCAGAAAAAGTATTGACTATTGGCAGATTGATGATAGGTTTGTAGGTTGAGTTTGCTGCTCCAACATTAGTCACTTTTCTGGTGAAAAGGCCAGAGATGGGTTGTCCGTCTTCCACGTAGAGTGAGAATGATGGGTAGTTGAGATCCCAAGCCCTTCCAGGTGTAATTCCGTCACAAGTGCTGTTGTCTCCTGTGACTAGCCTCAGAGTTGAAGTGTTATAGCCTTGTTTGCAGAGGAAGTTAATGTAATCTGTTGCTGATGCGTCGAATACTAGCCCAGGGTCTCTTGCTGCAGCTGGGTTGATTTGGCCCGAACCATAAGCGAATTCAAGATCATCAGTTTTGGAGGGATCCATCACATAAGCTGTTCATTAAGAAAGAGTGGCATGAGCAAAATGTGATCAAAGAGTGTTTAATTGTATGAATAAGGATGGGTTTCTGATTTTGTTCACCTGTTGTCATGAGGGCTGATTTAATAGCAGCCGGTGACCATTCTGGGTGAACGGCTTTGACATAGGCAGCAGCACCACTGGCATGAGGGCAAGACATGGATGTGCCTGAGATGATGTTGAAGAGTGTGCTTCTTGTGTCATCGTAGTAGATTGTCGATGGCGATAGGGGGAGACCATCCAGCAAGAATGTCGACACCAGGGGCTGTGATATCAGGCTGCAGGTATATGAAACAATTAATACAGGAGCCAAAAAAAAAAAAAAGATATCTTGCCTGATGATGAGGATGAGTTATTTGAACAAATCACCTTGAGAATATCCGGAGATATGGGGCTCGGACCTCTGGAAGAAAACGAAACAACAGTAGGAGCCATCACGTCCTTCCATGCATCGGTGAAGAAGATGGTTGCTATCGGATTCCTGAAATAGAAATGTGTCATGAAAAAGAATTTGAGAGAATGAAGTATGGTATACAAGAACTTACTCTGTGCTTTTAATGTATTCAAGAACGCTTTTCCCATCTGAGGGGCTGAGGAGTGTTGTTGGTAGAGGCCAGCTGAAGGCAACATCAAGATTCTCAACATTTACGTCGGACATAATATTTCCAACACCGTTAGCCAGTAGAACACCCGAACCATCCCAAATTGTTTCACAGTATACAATTTTTCCAGCCACTATGTCTGCATTCATTGCACCAGTTACGCAATATCTAGAATAATCTGGACTGGCACCAACGGTGTAATTCGCAGCATCTCCTCCCCATATTAGAGGATATGAAGTCCCATTTAGCTCGAATGCATTGATGGTAATTCCCTTCATTCATTGGAGTTCATTTTGTTAGATTCATGTCAAGAATGGATTTTTTAGATTAGGAATGGTTTTTGTCAACTTACTGTGAAGATTTGGCCATTTCCAAGTTGCATCCGAGCAACAAACTTTCTGTCAATGGTGCTGGCAGCAACTGTTAGACTCCATGGAGCATAGTTAGCAACTGTTACAGGGAATGGACCAGAATTCCCTGCTGAGTTTGAAGTGAGGATTCCATTCTTCATGGCGTGGAAGGATCCGATGGCGATGGAGTCATCAAAGTAATCAAGAGGCCAGTCTGATCCTAATGAAACGGAGATGACATCAACTCCATCTGCAATGGCATCATCAAAGGCTTTAAGGATATCTGCATCACTGCAGCCATCTGACCAGCAGACTTTGTAGACTGCAACTCTTGAATTTGGGACACCTCCTCTTGCTATTCCGTCTGCCACACCGAAGTAACTTGCTTCTACTTCAACACCCGATGCAGTTGAGGCCGTGTGTGTTCCGTGTCCTTCAGAGTCTCTGGGTGAGGGAATGTCTCCATCAAAATACTGGTCATCACTTTGGTAGTAACGAGCTCCGATGATCTTACTGTAATCAACATGTCACGGAAAAAAAAATCTCCATTAGCTATAGCGGTTATGAAGAGTCTAAGACTGTTCTTGTATATATAATAATGAATGCTTTACTTATTGCAAGTGAAATTCTGGCCTGTGCAGGTTCCCTTCCATTTAGTTGGTGGAGAAGTGAAACCGGTGTCGTTGAAACTTGGATGCTCTGGCCAGACTCCAGTGTCGAGGAGGCCGATAATGACGTCTGATTCCTGGGGTGCTCCAAGCTTGTCTGTGGTAAGATTCAAGAAGTCCCAAGATCTTGTAGTATGTAACTGGTGCTTGCGGCTTGGGTTTACTGAAACCACTCCTTCCATTTCTGCACCAATATGTATTGCAAATATAAATACCCCTCACTTCTGTTTTATTAAATTGAGATATTGCAACTCACTTGAAATTCTGGTGGCTTCCTCCTCTGTTAGCTTGGCTGCAAATCCATTAAAACTTCTACCGTAACTGTGGACCAGAGAGTCTTTGGCTGCCGAAGCACTGCAATCATGAAACCAAGATTTATGCTATTTAAGGATTCCTCTCAAAGAGTAAGTAAGGTAGTTGAAGATTGCTATAACTGATACTCCTTTTGTTTTCAGCATAACGAATAACTACTACTTCACAAGTCATTTATCTTTAATTTATAATACTATCAGCCCAGATGACATTATTGGCTTCATTTTTTAATGTTTAGAAAGAGACCTTCCAAGTGCTCTATGCAACATGGCGTGATGCTTGGAAGCAACTGATACACCTTGTGGCCGGTCTCCCATGTAGACGACATGAAGCTGCAATGAGAAACATGATCAGCTACTCTGGGAGACAGATAAAGATGGGGAGAGCCCCTTGAGATCTCTTGCATACCTTCCTTTCCAGGCAGTGGCAGTTCAGCACAAGGGCTGCAAGCAGTAAAGGATAGAGCAGAGAAAACACCCCCGCTTTCGCCATTACGAGTAGAGTACGTTACTTTGATCTGATGATATCTCACTTGATTAGAGTTGTGGTTTATATAAGAGCGTGGCTGAGTGGATTGTTTTCTCCGCATGGTTTGATGAGCTTAACTGGCAATCAAATACCAGCAGGCTGTAGTTTTCAATGTATTTTAAGAATTTCTTGTGGAATAGATGCAGCATTTTGCTCTGGAACTTTGGACTCTTATTCACAATGTTTGCATGCATTGTTATGCATTTTTTGTTTCAACTGTTTGTTTTGAGCATGCCTTGATATCTTTTGCGGAGTGGACTTAAGTTATTAATTGATTAGTTTTTAATATTTACTGCATACATGTATATCTTTATATGTTAGCTAATATTGTATATTATATTACATAAATAACATATTTGTGTTTCATAACAATATTAATATTTGTCAAAAAAGTCAGCTATTTATGGGATCGACTGTTTACTCTTTATATATTCATATATGTAGTGTAATATATGTGCTATATGAAATTCTGATGGGATTTAGATTTGGGGCAGTTGCATAAATAGACAATCCAATTATCAAAATTGCAAAAATAGGCACTTTTATAATAAATTGCACTCAATAGGCAAATGAATATTTATTCTATATTAGTTGGGTTTGGCAGGTACTATACTGACACTTAATAGATTGTTGAAGAAAAAATGGTTTTTGACTTCCAAGAAAAACTTTCTTGTGATTATGTACTTGAGTATACTAGTAGGATGATAAAAAAAAAATTAAACTCTATTTATTCTTCTATATAATTGGCACTATCAACTTTCATATTATAACAATATGGCACCATTTTTCGGTTATTGATCATTCTTTTAGTTTTGTGCTGGACCGCGGTCCGCGCTGTCCTGACCCCAAACTTAAAACTTTTGTGGGAGTCGGACTGCGGTCTGCCTTTTGTGTTGGACCGCGGTCCGCGTCTTTTATGGCCCAAATACGTATTTGGCCCAAAACGTATATAAACTCTTCCGGACTTCTTTCCTTGGGACGACACACCATAATTTCGACTTTTTCCACCCTCAAAAGCAGAGAAACACCCAGAGCAGAGAACCTTCGGTCTGACTCAGCAACGGTCGGTCAGTTACTTTAACTGACAGTGGACTTCAGAGAATAAATCAGTAGAGTTGTCTGAGGTAGTACATCAGAGAAGTCAGCTTTAGTATACCTTGAAGTCTGAACATGTCTCAACTACTTTCTGTACCTCGACTAATGACAAGCAGCTAGCTGGAAAAGTATCTGTTAAAAGATGCAAGTCAAACACTTTCCTGAAAAGTTAGCGGACTTTGCGGAAATTCAAATAGAGACATTAGCTACTCATAGAGTGACAAGTGGACAGTTCGTCTCCAACGGATCTATCAATAGCTCACATCTATAAATAAAGGGAAAATCAAATTGAAGATACGACAACAACAACACGAAGAGAGCAACAAGCAAACAAGAACTCAAGCTATACGCGGCGAACTTCAGAGTTCAATCTAAACGTGAAAAGCATTCAACTTGCTCTCAGGGAACACAATCTTACATAGAGACTAGCTCAGTATAATAAAATAGCCTCAGTGGATGTAGGATGTTGCGTATCCGAACCACTTTAAAATTCTCTGTGTTTATAACTGTTGCATTGATTTAACTGTTCATACTGAAAAACCATTTACAAAATCATTCAACTGAGTTTCAGTAACAAGCTGAACTGACTGCACTAATCTACTGAATTCTGACATCAGTCAGCTAGCAGAGCTCAGCATCTTCAGTCACTTTGTCCACGCGATCTAGAACAACTTGTTTGGTCTACTGGATTCATTCAGTAGGCAATCTCCCTTAATCGGACTGTTCGCGTTCTAGTTTGAGAAAAAGGTTTTCAGGTGTATTCACCCCCCTCTACACCTGAACGTTTGACTCGGGACTAACAAATACCTAAAATAAATACTTTAGTTCAGAAAAATATTCTCACTATATCGTAGAACTAAAGTTAATTTTCAAACTTTAAGAGAGAATATTGAGAACTAAAGCTAATGTTTCTACGTAAACTAACCAGAAAATGCTAAATAATAACTTTAGTTCTCTATCTTCTAACAATATTTATATTATCCATCAATGATCTACTAACATAATCAAGTTTGACTCCCAAATACATAATTAAGAATTTCCTAAATTCTTAAGTTTCATACCCTTAATAATAATCTAATTGTATAATTTACAATGTATAATGAACATTAACGAAAGGCAAAGACAAAAAAATTACTTACATCATTTGCTAAAATACGACTAGATGAAGTCATTGAGTGCAAGAAGAGATATCAATTTTTGAGATGCAAAATGAGTCCACAGTTACCTCAACATATATGTATACATGAGAGTAATATTCTTGACCAAGATTGATTAGAAGTTTCAATACAAAAATGACAAACAAAATAGAATAAAATCTTCAAAGTTAAGACTTTCAAAAAGCACACGCATGACATGGAATATTAGTCCTTGAAACTTGATATTTTTGATAAAATTGAGAATAAAAGGAAATATTTTGTACCAAAACAAATGTTATTAAAAACATTATCTAATTGCAGACGTATGAGGTATTATAAATAATTTGAATGATTTCGAGAATATTTATTACTACATTAATTTATTTTCATTGAATAAATATAACATATCATTCTAGATGACCACTAGTTAAATATACAGATAGAAATTGATCTAATCACTACAAAATGAAATATTTTGTAGCAAAACAATGTTATTAAAAACACTATCTAATTGCACATGTATGAGATAAGCTAAATAATTTGAATGATTTAGAGAATATTTATTACTACATTAATTTATTTTCAATGAATAAATATAACATATCATTCTAGATGACCATTAGTTAAATATATGGATATAAATTGATCTAATCACTACAAAAGGAAATATTTTGTAGCAAAACTATTGTTATTAAAAACACTATCTTGCACACGTATAGGGTATGCTAAATAATGTGAACGATTTAAAGAATATTTATTACTACATTAATTTTTTTCATTGAATAAATATAACATATCATTCTAGATTCGATTAGTTAAATATACGGATATAAATTGATCTGATCATTACAAGTAATCCAACAAATAATTAATTTAAATTGAACTCTAAAATAATAAAAGTAAGAATTAAGAAAATTATTAAAGGAGAATCTAATCACTATCAACTCTTCTCGCCATATAACAGAATCTTGTCAGCTACAGTCCATTGTACATAAACATATGAATTTCAATATTAAAATAATGAAAGTGCCTACTAGATGCAATTTTAAATAAAAGTGCCTATTTTTGCAATTAGAGTTGTTTGAATTGCCTACTTTGCAACTACACAGAGAAGTTGGTTAGGACAGCCCATCTTCTTCGCAGTAAAACTTTTGTTACTTCAGATTTCATTCCAAGAAGATGAAAACACGTCAACACCTTTAGCAAGCTAGTCTTAGGTTCTTCCATGAATACAACAGTTCACCTCTATGTCAATTACATATTTCATATTTGTTATATTTTCGCTGGTTACGTAGTGAAGGAACTGGCTTCGTCTTCCTCAAGAAGGTCTTCTTGAATGCATTGTTTCTTAGTCGTTCAAGGTTTCATGAACAGATTCATGTTTCTCAGAAATGCAAATTTAAACATTGAATTTGTATTTTTGTTGAGACTATAAAGTTTCTTTAACCAGTTTTCTTCCAAGAATTCTAAGCCTTCTTGATTGAACATCCCATGATCTTGAAAGATTCAATTACATCAGTTTTCTGCTGTATCTGTTCACTACATTTTGTCCATGAATCTTGATTAATTATTAACTTGTCTTAAATCTCAAAATCATGAACGCTACATAATTCCACTCCACTGATCCATGTAAGAGCCCTCCAACATTCTATCCTTCAAGTTAGGATCATCTAAACCAACATATACAGGAGCACCAGGAATGTAGTTGTAGACCACAAGAGGCATTCTGTTGGGGTATGAGCCCCAGCCCGAGTCTTCCCGACACTCCTCCTCACACCGGGCAGCGCCATCAGCTTCTCGCCACTCCTCGCACCGAGCGGAGTTCCAGCCCGAGCCTTACCGCCACTCCTCCTCGCACCGAGTTGAGCCATCGGCTTCCCGCCACTCGTCCTCGCACCGACCAGAGCCCCATCCCGAACCTTCCCGCCACTCCTCCTCGCACCAAGTTGAGCCCCAGCCCCAGCCAGAGCCCGAGGGTTCCAGACACTCAACTGCACACTGGGATGAATCAACTGCTCAGTGGGATGATGATGTGGTAAGTTTGAACTTAGTACTCTATCTTAATAACCTATTACTCTAAATTACATTCTCTAAAACTATATAAATTACCGAGTAATAACATTTTTTTATAAATCAATTGCAGGATCAGAATAGTCCACCAAGGGTATTCAATGAGACTTGTATTCCTGTAATGGAGCCACACTTAAGCCATATCTTAAGAGTCTCACCCCAACGAGTTCAATGAGACGGCTTTTAGAGAAGGGGGAAGGCTTGCTCCCGTAATGAACCCAGTATCAACAATTTTGGTTGATACTGATTTCTTTGTAAGTATATTGTTTTAGTAGATAATATAAGCCGTGGATCTAACTTAGCTCTCCAATATAATTTCTTAACACTACACATGATTTAGGCCGCACTCATACAAGAGTGGTTAAATAACTGCTGCAACCCAGATACTGGAAGCTTTGATCCGTATGCGGATTTTACTTGGCGGACTCCCCAAGAGGGGCTAATTGACACAGCCACAAAATGGCGATGGGCTAGCTATGTAAGTTTCGAGAAACTCCAAAACCCTTTGAAACTACGTTGTCTTACAAATTGCATTGTAGTGTATAGGTCATAGCAATGTGTCTCATTCCCGCGGACCATTGGGTAACAATCCGTATCTGCCTTGACGATTGGAAGGTTGAGTTACATGACTCAATGTGGCATAGAGGTAACGAGGATTACGACCCTACAAGAATTGGAACACTTGTACCGTTGACCAAATTCTTGTACAAGCTTCTGGAGCATACATGCATATGGGAGCACAAATATGGACAGCGTCAATGTCCTTTTAGCCGCGACTGTCCTGTTATTCTAGGCCCCGACCTACACTTCACTCAGTTTGACCACATCAATTGCGGTGTTTATGCATCCATATACGTGGAGAAGCTGCTATTCGGTATCCGATAACGACGATGATGACTCGCCTATCCACGTTAATCGAGTATCGAAAAAGGATAGCGACTTTGATGTGGGAGAGTTGTATCCCTTAGTTATTTATGTTTCTTGCTCATTCGTACTGGCATTTGGGTTTGTTCGAACGTATTTCTATCTCTCTTTTCTATGCGGATTTTATTTAGGATCTAACCTATGTTTGGGAAATATCTTATTAATTTATGACTTGCATTTCGGTGATTTATTTATTTATTAGAAACGATTTCCAATTAAATCGTACATATTTTCAATGATTTCCTAAAATCAATTGAAATATTCAATTTTTCTACGTAATATTTTTTGGACTTGCATGCGACAATTTCTACGTAATAATTTCTACATCTTTATAAAAATATTATTCGAATTTTTTCAGAATTATAACAAGAATGTTTGGACTTACATGCGACAAGAATTTTTGGACTTGCATGCGACAATTTATACGTAATAATTTCTATATCTTTATAAAAATATTATTCGAATTTTTTCAGAATTATAACAAGAATATTTGGACTTGCATGCGACAAGAATTTTTGGACTTGCATGCGACAATTTCTACGTAATAATCTCTACATCTTTATAAAAATATTATTCCAGTTTCTACGTAATAATTTCTACATCTTTATAATAATTTCTACAATTTCTACGTAATAATTTCTGCATGCGACAATTAACAAGAATTTCTGGGCAGCCGGTCCGAATTTATCACGTTTCTGGGCAACAAAAATATTATTCCAGTTTCTACGTAATAAGATTTTTTTTTCTCTCTATCTGCTTCACGTTTCTGGGCAGCCGGTCCGAATTTATCAATTCGTAAAAAATTTGTTGTGTGCTCAAGAATAAGTTTCTCATGATTTATGTTGGGTTTCTCGTGCTTCATCAAATGCATTCGTGCATGCATGTTTATTAGGTAAAGAGAGAAAGAGATAAAAGATTGTGACGTAGAGAAAGAGAGAGAAGAATTCAACAACTTTTGTCTACATCAACTATCACTTTTCTGCAAAAAGTAGGAGAAGAGAGAGAAAAGTGTTGCAGGCTAGGGTATAGACTTGTTTAAAGGTGTAAAATAATATATATGTACATTTTTGCATTTTGGTCAAGTCATGTACATTTTTGCATTAATGAGTGTTTGATATGTACATTTTTGCTCATCACCCTAAATTTACCCAAGTTAATATAATCGACTAACACATGTATATATCACAATAATGATGCTACCGCGTATGTGAGACTAATACATTGTGCACAACTGTAAGGTTAATATGTAGAATAATCAGATAACAGGTTCAAAAACACGGAGATGTCAATATGAAGGACGAGTAAATAATAAATCAAGAACACTCACTAGAGGTTAATATGAAGGATAAGTAGATAGCCATTCCAGATAGCATGAAGATGTTAATATGAAGGACGACCATCAAAACACTCTTGAGTGAATATAAAACAATCTTATCAGTGATCAGCAAGGATAAACTTATATCAACGGCACAATTAATTAAATGAGAGAATTCACACACTTTGTCTTTAATTGAAAGATGATTCGGGGAAAAAATAAATAGTTCAAGGTCTTAGTCAAAACTCCTAATCTTCAAAATATACATGTAGAATTCTTTACTTTGGGGCTATGTTGCACGGACACTCCGAAAAAACCCGCCGTACTGTGTCGGACACGGACACGCCCGGACACGCGCCCAACACGTGTCCGACACGGCAAAAACGAGTCCAGAAATTAAAAAAAAACGGACACGTTTTCGGACACGACGATTTGTGTGTCCGACACGGAACGGACACGTTTTTTTTTTTTTTTTTTTTTTATACGTGGAACCCGCAACCGCTACCTTCGGTGCGCACTTGGGTAAACCCCGCTCTTTGTGCAAGTAGCCCCGCAAACCACACGAGAGAGTTCAACCACCCTAGGCTAACCATAGGTAACAGGCTCCACAAAGTTGCTTCCAGTAGGATTTGAACTCAGGACCTATCGGTCCCGGGCCTACCCACCTTCACCAACTTTGTCATCCCAAGGGGACAACGGACACGTTTTTTGATTTAGTCTTGTAGTGGACACGGTTGAATGTGCCATGTAATTAGAAATTAGTAAAAAGTAAATAAATATAAAATTAAATAAGTAAAGGGACAGTAGGACATGTATATATAATTAGTAATAAGTAAATAAATATATAATTAAATATTACTTACCTTACATTAGTAATAAGTAAATAAATATATAATTAAATAATTAAATATTACTTACCTTACTAATGTATTTAGATTATCTACTTATTTTAGTATTTTACATTTTTATGCTATGGTTATCTATTTATGAATTATGACTATGTCGTTTGACAACATATTTGAACTATGAGTTTGATATTGAAAAATTTGACTTGATCATTTTTAAATTTATATATATGTATATATATATATATATATATATATATATATTAATAATTTAATATTTTTTATATCAGCGCCCGTGTCGTGTCCTAAATTTTTCAAAAAATGCCGTGTCCCGTGTCCCGTGTCCGTATCGTATCGTGTCCCGTGTCCGTGTCCGTGCAACCTAGCTTTGGGGCATACATAATTATTTGCAACTCTGCATTGTTTATGGGCGTATCCCTAAAGTTTTATAACTATCTTACATGTTACCTTAAAATGTTGGACATAATGTGGGGTAGGCAATAACATTCAAATATATGTGCGAAAGCAAAGGTTTCCTAAAAGAAAAAGCAATGTGAACTAATAATTAATAAACAAACTAATCAAGGGGATGACTACCGGCGGAGCAGCTGCATCGGTTTCCTTCTGCAAGTTTTTTTTCTTAAAACAACCAGAAAATAAGAGAATGTGAGAGAAAATCAACTAACCAAGATAAATAAATAGTGAGGTACCGCGTAGAAGCTTAAAAAATTTACAGTAATCAGAAGAAAAGAACAATCCCAAAAGCTCGTTTCGCTATCGTGTTTGTGTTATTATTATTATTATTTTTTAATGATGAGGAATCCACAGCCCCTACTACTTTTAGTGCGTACAGAGTAAACCTCGCTCCTGTGCAATAGCTTGCAAACCATGTGTTACTTATTTGGTTTTTCTGATTTGTGAGATACTCCTCTTTTATGAACTAACGAGCAGATTCGACGATGAGAGGCATGAGAAAATATCAATTTTTGGTTATGTTAGATTTTGATCTAACGTGGTCGTGTCCAATTTTGATATAGTAGATTTTAGTCTTTTAATATAACAGTGTTTGATTTTGATCCCGTAACTTTAAAATGTGTTCAATTTTGCTCCTATAACTTTATAAAATATATGATTTCGGTATAACTTTATAAAATATATGATTTCGGTCATATGAAATCATAATAAGAATAAACTGATAAAGTATGAGAGATAAATGATAAAATATGAGAGAAAGAATTAATTGTATGCTAAATTATTTTTGAACCACTTTTTTCTGGGACATTCCAATTGGGAAAATTAGCAACAAATAGCGGGACGGAGAAAGTACTTAACTTAGTAATACTACTTTTGAGAGATAAATGATAAAGTATGAGAGAGATAATTAATTGTATGCTCAATTGTTTTCGAACCACTTTTTCTGGGACATTCCAATTGGGAAAGTTAGCAACTAATAGCGGAACGTAGAAAGTACTTAACGTAATAATACTATTTTTCATTAGACATAAAAATCCAGATAATTTTGATATTTTAAAGTGGTGACGAAAATAGAAAAACATTTTACTATAGTTTGTAAGTTGCAAATTAACTTCTCCAAAAAATATATATATTGTACGCTATAAATTCGAATTTAATCGTTGAAGTATTAGAATATCAATTATTATTTAATGATTGATAAAGGGGGAGATTCTACAATAAGAAAAAAATGTTTTGTTTGAATAGGATAATGATAATGAATACTCAGACAACATGAACAACTAAATATATTTGATAGTTTAGAAAAATATTCATGTTATGGATTATATACTTTTATTATTGATTCTTGATTTATTTTAATTCAAAAATATTTTTATAATTAATTCAGTAAATAAAGAAATTGGAGGAAATCGTGAGGCATATACATTAAAACGGTTAACTGTCTATAAAAAATTCGATTTAACTAATAGTTTCATATTGTAATCGAAACCTAATATGGGCATATCTAAATATGGATATATTCGTGTTTATACTTTGAACTTTCTATTTAGATATTTCACAATTAAGTTAAAATGCTCGAATGTACGTCGAATTCTTTCCTTCTTACAATAAGTGAAGACGGCTAGCTAATTGTCAATTTGAATGAGGCAGTGTTTATGTTGTGGTTGAAGATTACAAATTCAAATTTTTCTCTTCCCTAATTTATAAGTTTACCTCTAAATTGACCTTCCACATTTGATTAATGGTAAATGAGTAATGAATATTATTTATCTTCAACCATGAATTATCTTACAGAAGATTAATACACATGAAATTATTAATTAAGTCGGTTTATTCCATAACAAGAAGCATCCCAGACACCGGACTTGGCCTTGTTCATGATTAATGAACTCCACGGACATCGTCTTATTCTCGAGTTTTCCAAAAGAAGCCAAACAAAACCTCAACTCGAATCACAGCATTCCATTTCTGCGATGCTTGTACGATCCCTTTGACATCGCAGCATCCACTCCAGCATCCGTAGTGTACGGAGCCCCAAGATAGTGGCGACCTAACCCAATGAACGTTGTCGGTCCAGATAATGGCGCCCGACACGATCGGCTGCTGCGTGATGGCCTGTTGTATTTCTTGTTATCGTGTGTAAATTGGTAGGGAAAGCTTCAGATCTGGGAGGAACTCTCTAGAAGAAAGAAATTTTATTCATGATTCGAAAGAGGGAAAAATTGGTTTTACATTTGAGTGTTCCCTCCCTTATATAGAGCTGCTACAGTACTAACTACCACTTACTTAAGCAAAGAAACGTAATACTTACTATACACGTTTTTATTAGTAACCGACATACTACCAACCATCCGATATGACACGCGGCATTCAGATCGAACGGCTCAGGAAATAACCGCAACAAAATTAACCGTCTTCCTCTCTTCACAACTGTCTTCTTCACCAGCTGCTACTCTCATCCAACAAACACCTTCCAACACCTCCCGATCCTTCCAGATTCTTCCAGTAAAATCATGAAGCTCAACACCCCCCCTCAAGATGGAGGCGATGAAGGTCGATGAGCCCCATCTTGGAGAGCAAAAACCGAAACCGTGGCCCAGCAAGAACCTTGGTAAAAGCATCAGCAATCTGCTGACTCGTATGAATTGGGATAGGAGAAACAAACCCCTTCTTGTATTGATCACGAACGATGTGGCAATCCAACTTCAGATGCTTTGTGCGCTCGTGGAACACTTGATTCCGAGTAATATGGATCGCAGCTGCATTGTCACAATGCAAAGAGATAGGAGTAAAGACATCAACATGCAGAAACTTAAGCAGATAGGTTATCCAAAGAAGCTCTCGCACAGTTGCGCCTAATGCGCGATATTCTGCCTCTGCAGTGGAAGCAGAAACAGTGTCTTGTTTCTTGCACCGCCAAGAAACCAGAGAGTCACCTAGGAATACGCAGAAACCAGTTAAAGACCTACGAGTATTGGGGCAAGACCCCCAGTCGGCATCTGCATAAGCTTCAACATGGCGAACATCATTAGATGAGAAAAACAGACCCAGAGAAGGACAGCCCTTCAAATATCGAAGAACATGCACAGCAGCTTGCCAATGGTTCTCACAAGGGGAAGCCACAAATTGACTTAATTGTTGAGTAACATGACTAAGGTCGGGCCTAGTAAGATTTAGATAAAGTAACTGTCCAACCAGTCGCCGGTATTTATCAGGTTCAGACAACAATGGACTAGAAGTAGTAGACAAATCTACTCCTTGGGGGAAAGGGGTAGAAGCAGGATTACACCCAAGAAGTCCAGCACGATCCACTATATCAAGTATGTATTTTCTCTGACTTAGGTACATTCCTTGTTGACCTCTAGCAATTTCAACCCCCATGAAATATCGAGCTACACCAAGATCTTTAATAGAGAACTTGTCATGCAAAAACTGCTTTAAGTTCTCAACCAGCCTTAAGTTTGGACTCACAACCAAAATATCATCCACATACACAAGCAATCCCAGAAAATCAGAATCATGTCCGAGAGTAAACAAACAATGATCATGAGGGTATTGAATGAAACCATAAGAATATAATGCCTTACTCAATTCTGTGTTCCATTCGCGAGAAGCTTGTTTAAGGCCATACAAGCTCTTAACTAGCTTGCAAACCTTTCCAGCAGGAGCTTTAGAGTAGCCATCAGGAGGAAGCATATAGATTTCATCTGTAAGAACGCCATGAAGGAAGGCATTGTTAATGTCGATTTGATGAAGATGCCACTGTTTAGAAGCTGCTAAAGCAAGGAGAATTTTAATAGTAACATGCTTAGCAACCGGAGAAAAAACCTCATCATAATCGATCCCATACTCTTGCTTATATCCCTTGGCTACCAATCTAGCTTTATACCTTTCTATAGATCCATCAGGCTGCAATTTAACCTTATACACCCATTTGGAGCCAATAGTGTGCTTACCAGCGGGAAGATCAACTACACTCCATGTTTCATTTCTTTCTAGGGCATCAAGTTCTGACTGCATAGCATCTCTCCATTCGGCAGACTTATTAGCCTCTCTGTAAGTACTAGGCTCCTGAATAACCGAAACATTAGCAAGAAATTCAGTATACTCTGTACTGAATGCTGAAGAACATAAGAATGGAAAAGTAGGTGGAGTCAGTGCATTAGCAGAATAAGTAGGCACACTTAAATCCACCTTACTCACAAAATCATTAAGCCAAGAAGGAGGCCTCACACTCCTTTTAGGCCTGCCCTCCCTTGTGACATCCAATTCTCCATGATCAGAAACTATCTCTTCATTATTCACCTGTTCAAATTCAACTTCTGGTGCTGGAACTTCATTATCACTGGGAACAGTGTCCAGGAATTCAGAAGTTGCAGTAGGAATATATCCATCAGAACTTGGAGATCTTCCAACATCCTCCACAGTACCACCATCATCTGTATCATCATAAGGAAATTTATGAGGAAAAAACTTAACATCCCTTGAAATTATAATCTCATTACTCTCCATATTTAATAAGGTATAACCTCTGTGACCTCCCGCAATACCTATCATCACACACTTGATCCCCCTTGGATCAAACTTCTTCTTATGAGGACTCGTATTTGCTGCAAAAGCCAGGCAACCAAAAGGTTTAAGCATACTTAAATCTGCCAATGATTTAGTTAAGACATATATTGGAGACTTCCAACCAAGAACCCTACTTGGCAATCGGTTCAATATCCAAGTGGCCGTGAGGATTGAGAATGGCAACAAAGATTCTGGAACTTTGCTTTGAAACATCAAAGCCCGTGCTATCTCAAGCAAAGATCTATGCTTCCTTTCTACTATACCATTCTGCTGTGGTGTATACACACAGGTTTTCAGATGCATAGTTCCAAGGCAATGGAATAAACTCTGAATTCCTTCATTCACAAACTCTGTCCCATTATCCGTTTTAACCTGTTTCACCCTCTTCCCATATTGAGTATCTATCAACTTCAAATATCCCACTAACACTCTGCATACCTGCTTCTTTGACTGCAGCAGATATGTCCAGGTGCTTCTGCTGCAGTCTTCAACAATGGTTAAAATATACGATGCATTGGCCATATTCTCAACGTTGTATGGACCCCAAACATCCACATGAATGAGCTCAAACAACTCTGTCCTTCTATTATCCAAAGTAGGGAACGGGTTTCTACACTGCTTCGCTCTGTGGCAGATATCACAAGAACTGATTACTGATTTTACTGAGTCTTCACAAAGATGAGTTAAATCTGGAATATGCTGTAAGGTGCTATAAGATGCATGACCCAACAGAATATGCCATTGTCTCAATATTTCCTCCTTGGAACCTGATATCTGATTAACCTCCTCCAACTTATGTTCTGAATTCTTTTCCACTCTGCTCTCAGAATCAATTATATATAATCTCCCTTGAGCTTGTCCTATCAGCAAAATATGATCATTGTATAACTTCTGGACAATGCAGTAGGTAGGGAAGAACGTGCACTTTAGCTGCAGCTTGTTATTCAGCTGATGTGTAGAGATTAAATTGTGTGTAAACTGAGGGACATACAATACATCATGCAACACTAACTCTTCTCTGAGCTTCACTGTACCCATTTCATATATGGTCTGCATGTCTCCATTAGGAAGATATACTCCTTGAGGAGTAGTCAGAGAATGAACATTCACCATGAAATCCTTATTGCAACAAATATGGCTACTTGCTCCAGAATCCATAATCCAAATTTTTTCTTTCCTCAATCCTTCAAGTAGGCTGAACGAGTAATGCTTTTCCATTACCTCCAACGGAGTGTAAGTCTCTATGTTGTTTACACTGCTCGTGTTCCCAAGACCTTTCAATTGACTCAAAGCTCTCTCCACACTGGATATCAAATCCCCAACATTCTGCCCTCCATCACTTCTATTGGTAAAATTTGAAGATTTATTGTAGGATGCCTGCTGTGGTTCTGACTGCACAACAGAATTTGCATGTGCTTTACCTTTCTGTTCCTTTAGTTTTTGAAACCAATCTGGTGTTCCATTCAACTTAAAACACTCACTCTTCTCATGCCCCATTTTTTCACAAAAACTACATCTCAGTTTTTTTCTTTCTTCCTTGCTCATTCTAGGCTTGAAACCATTGCCTCTATCCCTGTATCCACTTCCATTTCCTTTATATCCAACATTCATAGCTCCTATCTCCATATTACCAACATCCTTTCCTGCATCACCCACATTCATAGCCAGCTGTTCCTGAGGATGTGTATGGACAGATGATACTTTCCGCTGTTCCTCATCCTGCAGTAGCATGGAATATGCCCTACTAGCCGTGGGCAGCGGTTCTATCAACAATATTTGGCTTCTCACCGCATCATATGTATCATTTAATCCCAACAAAAACTGCATTAATTTGTTTGTCTCAACACACCTTCTAAAGTTCCCTATTGCATCACAAGTGCAGGCTGCCGCAGCAGCACAACCACAGACAGTATTAGGTTGCAATAACCTCAGTTCATCCCACATCACATTCAAACTGTTGTAATACTTCATTATAGACTGATTCCCTTGGATAAAACTAGACAGATCCTTTTTGAGTTTAAAGAGTTTTGCACCATTACTCTGATCAAACTGTATTTTAATTTCATTCCACAATTGATATGAAGTCTCCATAAGCAAAAACGATTCTGAATACTCTGGAGCCACACAGTTCATAATCCAAGATGTGATCATAAAATCAACTTGCATCCAAGAGTTATAGCTAGCATGAGTCTCAAGAGGTTTAGGTATGTTACCTTCGATGAAACCTAGTTTATTTCTTCCAGCAAGAGCTCTTTTCATAGCTCGACTCCAAGCATAATAGTTGTTGCCATTGAACATAGCATTGACTATCTTCACACAGGTGTTCATGCGGACTTAAGTAGTAAACATCATTTATTCTAGGATTTTGCTCACCTCTGTCCATGTTTGCACTTGATTCGTTCGTTCGTGGAGATCTATCACCAGATCCACCAGATTCTGTGTTCTGTACTCCTTTGTTTCTCAGATTCGATCGTTCTTCACGCCGATGTCTGCGCTCTTCATCTGTACTGCTTTCGCCTATGTTTCCAGCTTCTTCATCAACTAAAACGCTCCATTTTGTTCGGTGAGATCGCACCATTGCTCTGATACCATGTTGTATTTCTTGTTATCGTGTGTAAATTGGTAGGGAAAGCTTCAGATCTGGGAGGAACTCTCTAGAAGAAAGAAATTTTATTCATGATTCGAAAGAGGGAAAAATTGGTTTTACATTTGAGTGTTCCCTCCCTTATATAGAGCTGCTACAGTACTAACTACCACTTACTTAAGCAAAGAAACGTAATACTTACTACACACGTTTTTATTAGTAACCGACATACTACCAACCATCCGATATGACACGCGGCATTCAGATCGAACGGCTCAGGAAATAACCGCAACAAAATTAACCGTCTTCCTCTCTTCACAACTGTCTTCTTCACCAACTGCTACTCTCATCCAACAAACACCTTCCAACACCTCCCGATCCTTCCAGATTCTTCCAGTAAAATCATGAAGCTCAACATGGCCGGTCCGGTAACATTAACGGTAAACGTCTGCGTCTCCCCAGCGGACGAAAAAGTCAGCATGGCCGGCTCGACTTGCACGGTGAACAACGGCGGCAAGTAGGTGGTGGCCATGTAGGTCGAGTTTGGTAGGCCCACATTCGTCACTGTTCTGGTGAAGAGGGCGTTGATCTCCTGGCCGTCTTCGACGTAGAGAGAGAAGGATGGGTAGTTGAGATCCCAAGCTCTTCCCGGGGTAGTAGTTGTGCAGGTGTTGTTGTCTCCGGTGACTAGTCGGAGGGTGGTGGTGTTGTAGCCCTGCTTGCAGAGGAAGTTGATGTAGTCGGTTTCCGACGCGTTGTAGACGAGCCCTGGGTCGAGTACTGCAGTAGGGTTAATGTGGGCGGAGCCGTATGCGAACTCGAGGTCGCTCTGGAGTCTTTGAGTCCATAACGTAAGCTGGTTGTCGTAAACATAAAGTTTTAAAATGGTTGGTGCAATATTGTTCAGAAACACCGAAGATTTAATTTGGTATAACAAAAACATAGTGTAGTTCCACACAATGTTTAATGAACAGGGAGGAACTTTTAGCAGTTTTTCCACAAAAATAAAATGGCAATTATGTTAATTAATTGAAATAGTAATGGCGTTAAATAATTTATAGCAAGTGAGATTCACGTTATGCTAAACGGCCGAGAATGTGAAGACGAGGCAGTACTTTTTCCGGTTTTTTTTTAGTAAGAAAACACAACCTGTTGCCATGATTGCAGACTTGATGGCAGCAGGAGACCAGTGAGGGTAAGCTGCCTTAACATATGCAGCAGTGGCACTAGCATGAGGGCAAGCCATGGATGTACCTGAAACCAACCAATTTGAAGGGTACACTTCTAGTATCTCCGTCGTAATGTTGAAGGCGGAGAGAGCGGAGACCACCCGGCCAGGATGTTCACACCGGGTGCAGCAACATCAGGCTACAGTATACCCCACTTGTAATAAGTATATATGGTCACAAATAATTGTATTAGCAAAACAAACAATTCATCACCTTGAGAATATCCGGGCTAATAGGGCTCGGCCCTCTCGAAGAAAACGAGACCACCTTATGCGCCACAGAATCTGTCCATGTCTCTCCAACAAGCATGGTTGCCACAGGGTATCTGTAAACTTGCAGCCATCAATGAATAAGAAGAAGATCTTGAGTTTGAGTTTGAGTTTGAGTTCGTACGTGGTGGATCTTATATACGCCATGACCTTTTTGGCGTTATCTGGAGTTATGAGTGTTGCTGGTAACGGATAGGTGAAGGCATAGTCCGGATCAGTATCATCCTCGCCCACAATAACACTCCCAATGCCGTTGGATAGAAGAATGGTTGAACCGTCCTGCCTATACCCTTCACACACTATTATTTTCCCAGGAAACCATATTGGTGTTCATCCCATCTGGTGTGCATAGTCTTGCGTAATCCGGACTTGAACCAAAGGTGTAGTTCGCTGCATCCCCTCCCCACATCAATGGATAGGATGTTCCGTTGAGATCAAAGCTATTCACCGCGATCCCCTGAAACAAACTCAACTCCGTTAGTATAACTAGTTTAGGAGGAGGAGGAGGAGGAATTTGTTAATGAAGGAGTTACAGTAAGAGTTTCCCCATTGCCAAGTACTAAGTAGGCAACAAACTTCATATCAATGGTGCTAGCAGCAACAGTGAGTATCCAAGGTGCATAGTTTTCTACAGAAACAGGATCAGGCCCACCATTCCCAGCTGAGGTGGAGGTCAGAACCCCATTCCTCATAGCATGGAAAGATCCAATAGCAATGGAGTCTTCAAAGTAATCAGCTGGCCATTCAGATCCCAAAGAAGCTGACAGAACATCAACTCCATCTGCTATGGCATCATCAAAGGCCTTAAGGATGTCTGCATCATCACACCCACTAGACCAGCAGACTTTGTACACTGCAATTCTTGAATTAGGAACTCCACCTCTTGCTACGCCCTCTGCCAGCCCGAGAAAGCTCGTCCCGGCCAGTACATTGCCAGCAGCCGTTGAGGCCGTGTGGGTGCCATGCCCTTCTGAGTCTCTTGGAGATGGGATATCGCCCTCGTAGTACTCTTTGTTACTGTTGTAGTAACGTGCACTGATAAGCTTGCTGTCATGAAACAAGACAAGATTAAACTCCGTAAAGGAAGACCATGGAAGAAAGTATGCATGCAGGAAACCTACTTATTGCAGGTGAAGTTTTTGGTCTGGCAAGTTCCCTTCCATTTAGCCAGTGGAGGGCCATAACCGGTGTCGTTGAAACTTGGATGCTCCGGCCATGCTCCTGCAGATAAAGTAAGGTTTAATTCAGCATTACTATTTTTGTGAATGATGCTAGTATATATAAAAGTATTGATGAATCACCAGTGTCAATGAATCCAATGGTGATATCTCCTTCCGGACCAGGTCCCACCAAGTCTTTGGTAAATTTCATGAAGTCCCATGATCTTGTAGTATGAAGCTTTAACTTGCGGTTAAGGATGACAGAGACAACTCCATCCATCTCTGCAATGGCTGCAGCTTCTCCCTCAGTGAGCTTAGCTGCAAAACCATTAAAACTTCTGCCATAACTATGCACAAGTGAATCCTTAGCTGACCAATCACTGCAAATTGTTCAAAATACAACAAGTCAAGTGTTGTTCAAGTAAAGGCAGAATTAATGGATCTTTCTTTGATTCTATATATGATCAGCATCACCAACCTTCCAAGCACACTCTGCAGCATGGCGTGATGTGTGGATACTACTGATGTCTCGTCTTGAGGCCGGTCCCCCATGTACACAACGTGCAGCTACACGTAAAATGAAGCAACACGTTTCAATAAAATCAAGAAAGAACAGAAAGTAGCCAATATTTTGTTGGCTTCTTACCTTCCCTTGTTCGCAGTTGCAGTTGAGCACGAGGGCCGCAAGCAACAAGGGAAACAAGGCTGAAAAAGCGTTGGCTTTAGACATTCTGTAGTTAGGTGATAGTTGCAGTATATTAGGTCGTATATATAGTTTGGATTTGGAATTGTTTTCTCCGCTTTCATTGGTAGTTTAACTGAATCAAGTTGCCTGTCGGCAGGGGCCGATCTAGGATTTTCGGTTAGGGGGGGCAAAAAATTTTTAAGTACATTTTTCTACTTAAATCTAATTATAGTTACTCTTTATGGCTTATTTAAGGATTATATTCTTCTTTCATGAATAACTCATATATTTTTTATATTTATTCGAAAAACGTAGTACACAATCCTATTTTGACATCACTCTAAATTTAGTTAGATGAAATTATGAAGAATAACAATATCTAACTAAGGAATTAATAAGTATTTAAATGATAGTTTATTTATACTTCAAATATTCTTAATTTTATATCAATAAGTACATGAAAAAAGAAAACACAAACATAGTATGTAAGAGGAGGCAAAATAATATACACAAGTCTTATAAAATTGCTCACTGATGAATTAATATCTCCGGAGAATAAAAGATTTTAATTTGTTATTCTCATAAATACTATATTTGGAGAAGTTTTACAACAAAATAAATAATTTTGTGATACTTAAAATACAAAAAAAAAAAAAAATTCAATTCAAATTTTGAGGGGAGGCAATTGCCTCTCCTTGGCTGTGTGTGCATCCACCACTGCCTGTCGGTGTCGTTTAAGTAGAAGTAAATTATAAAACCTTGTTGCTTTTAGGCCTTTGGCGCTTTCATGGACATCAACATATATCTTAGGCGTAGCGACGAGCTTCTTGTGCACCAAACGGTTAGATTCCCTTTGTTTCGATTTATTACCACACCTGCTGATACACAGCTAGTCCATGTTATTTCTTTAGATACCGTCATTGCTTCTTCTCCGTAAAACAAGTTCTCAACCGGTCTATATTCAAGGCTACAATCCATATTGCACTAATATGAGACGAGACATGTATAGGATTTTTTTACTATTATTTTCGTAAGGATTCGATTTGGAGTGTCCAACATGTATTGGGGTCTTACCGTATCAAAATATCGATAGAAATACCTTGATGTTTTTGAACCTTGATGTTTTTGAAGTGTATGTACTTTCTACGCTACATTACAATTAACACCAATTTGCATGATGGCAAGAATTGTAAAATCTGGAAATTAGTTGAATTTAAATTTTGAGACTACACACCTAATTAGAAGAGTAAAAATAATCATTTATTTAATAATTCATTTTCAACACCAAGTTGGAATTAGAAAATATATAATGTAATAATTGTGAATTTATCAAGTAGTATTTGTTTATAGAGGTTTTACTGCTGTTGTTACTTTAAAAAGTTACTATAACTTGACCTATCACAAGATTACCACTAAATCATCCTCAAGGAACAACAAAAGAATCTGAAATGGAAATTTCCATCAAGACAGCAACAACATATGTAGGAGAGAACATGCTAGGCTTAATTCTTTTCATTAATTAAGATGTAGATTAGAATACACCCATCTACAATGGCAAGATAATGGAAAAACAAATGAAAAAATAAGTAGAGATAATGTTTCATCTGCCAAACCAACTGTGATGCTTGCTTGTATCAAACAGATTATTTCTATATATGCTGAAATCAACTTCAATGTCCATTTGCAAGGGTGCCATTCGCAATAGCCTTCTTGGCGTAGAATCTTCGGTATTTGGAATCGACTTCAGTGAGATAGTACGTGCCCGGTGCAAGAAGACTAATGTCCTTGTTTGTGACAAAGTCCTTGCCTCCATATCTGTGCTCCATTAGCTGCATCAAGTCGACGAATTTTTCTGGGGCCAACTGCAAGGGAGAGAGAGAGTGTGTGTGTGAGTGTGTACATCATCAACTATTACAACCAAGAACAATGATTTCAACCAGATCCCATAAGTTTTATTAAGCGTGTAGAAAATGGAAATAAACCGAGCATACCTCGTGCCTTGACTTCAACTTCTCTGCAACGTTCATAACTGTTACAATGTTGGAAACGCTAAAAGGATGTTCCCCCTCAGTGAAGCGGAGAGAGAACATGGTGGATGTGAGACCACTGCCGTAGGAGAACAATATGACCCTCTGCCCAGCCTGAAAAGAAAAATAGGTTTAGGGAATATCTCATAATTTCCGTTAAAAACATTATTAAAGCCAAGAGAGATGAACCGACAAGTTTTAACAGATATGTACCAGAGTGCTGCCTTTGTTGTGGATGAGGGAAGCAAATGCAGCATAGAGTGATGCAGTATACATGTTGCCGACTTGTTTTGGGATGAGTGTCGATGGTTGCACCTTAGCATCATAAAATGGCTTTGCCACTTGTTGAGATGCCTGTAGGAAGACTAACATTAGCCCGAAGAGGTTTGAGATATGACCAAGCAAATGGAGACTACGGAGTAGTGGAGCAATAAATTGAGAAAAGGGAAAAGATGTTCCGACCTTCTCAAGATCGCGACTTTGGTAGCTTTCATCGTTGGTTAATGATGAAAATGGTGACAGCTTTTCTTTAGCAGCCTCATCAATGTAGCTGAAGATTCATACAAGAAAGTCAGTGTTAGAGACGTGGTGTATCGACGGAAGATGAGGAAGAGGGGAATCAAGGACATGGCATCAAGCTTGGAGGCGTCGGACGTGGAGGGCACGTAATGATGCATGGATTCATGTTCGTGCATGGAATTAGAGACGTGCATGGATGGAAATATCTAATTAGGGTTTAATATTTATTTTTGGTTTTGAATAATAGCCCATGTAACGGGCTGGCCAAATATAGGCCAAGTTTCCTTTATTTCATAGTTTCTTTATTTACATAAGTTGATCTAGTATATAATAAGCTGGAGAGGATAGAGATAGATCATCTAGGGTTTGTCTTGGATCCTTTTCGGCGTATAGATACGCTTGGCCGAGAGTTCATCTCTCGTGGGACTTGCTATCAAGTTTATTCAGTTTTATTCTATTCGTTTGGGTTTATAAATCGGATTTATTCCCTTTACTCTAACAAATTGGTCCGACCTACCGGATGACCAATACGCGACAACAAGCCATGGATGCACGAATGGATGAGTTAGAGAAGGGAGTGAAGGCGATGGATCTGCGATTAAGTGGGGAGTTATCGTCCATGAAAGAGTCCGTCGACTCGATTAGGGAGTTGCTCAAGAGTTTGGTTGCGCAAAAGGAGTTAATGGTCGAGGAATCTGTAGGGGGTTCAACGCTGAACCCTCATCCACCGAACCCTAATTCACCAAACCCTAATCTGGGCGATCAACATTCGACGGAAGGGGGCACTGGCACAGGTTCGGGTACACTAGCCAACTCGGAATCGTCCGGCTCGCCTCAAGTTAGTTTACCGATGTTTGATGGAACTGGCGCGGAAGGTTGGCTAACTCGGGTGGAGCAGTATTTTCAATTGCATCGTACGCCCGAAGCTAGTAACTTGGACGTGACACTTGTGGCAATGGAAGGGTATGCCCTACCGTGGTTTCAGTGGGTACGAACGACGAGCCCAACTATGGGGTGGTCAGGATTCAAGTTAGAAATGGTCCGTATGTTTGGTTCGAACCCGTTAGCCAATCCGTTTGAGACACTCGTACAAACAAAGCAAACTCATTTGGTAGGCGAGTACGTGACTACGTTTATTGCGCGCATGGTTCATGTGCCGGGCTTGGACGAGAAATATTGTTTAGGATTGTTCCTCAACGGACTGCGGGATGAGATTCGTCTGAAGATCCGATCGCGAGAGGCACGCACCTTATCGGATACCATCCACCTTGCAAAGGAGATTGAGCAGGAAGTTCGGTTTTTGGGTGGAATCGGAGGAGGGCAATCCATCGGAACTAATCGCTCAGGTATAGCGTCGGCTTTCAAAGGCGGGGGTCAGTCAAGCTTTAACTTCCCCGTCGCGGTTTCGAGTCCAGGGTTCTCGGGCAGCAGTAATCGAAGCGGATTGGTTAGGGATAAAGGAAGAGATTCAACATCTTCGATGGCGTCAACGGCGAGAGCTGGAAGTACGAATAAGAATAGGTCTGTACGTCAAATTTCGCAGAGGGATTATGCTGCAAAGAGAGCGACGGGAAAGTGTTTCCGATGCGATGAGAAGTGGTCTCCTACACATCGATGCGCTGATAAAACCTTTCAAGTTATCATCGTTTCCGATCATGAGGAAACAGACGATGCATTAACCATGGAGGAGGCGAATGGAGTAGACGAAGGTGTAGGCAATCCGGAGATGGAGACGGAGGCTAATGCTATGGTTCTTACGCAGTTAGCCGCGCAGGGGTTCGATGGCCCGCAAACTATGAAAATCGTCGGGTCAATTGAGGCACGACAAGTTCGGGTCATGGTTGATAGTGGAGCAAGCCACTGTTTTATTTCGTTTAAGATAGCGACTACGCTTCGGTTATCCATGGAGAGGTCTGGCCGATCGGCCGTACGTTTGGGCGATGGACGTCGATTGGCTATTTTGGGCACATGCGCAGGAGTGCAATTGAAGTTGCAAGGTATTGAATTTGTGTTGACATGTCATGTGTTTGAATTAGGGGGCATTGACGTGGTTTTGGGCATTTCTTGGTTGCGAACATTGGGTGACGTTAGAGCTAATTGGGAACACATGACAATGAAGTTCAATTTTAAGGGGGAACCGGTCACATTAAAGGGTGATTCTTCGCTTATTCGTAGGGAGGCCTCGTTGCAACAATTGATCAAGATAGGAGACAGGGAAATCGGTGGTTAGTTTGGATTGGGATGCAAGAAACCGCGACGGAGAAGGCCGACCAGCTTGAGTGCAGATCGGTGCAAGTTCACGCCGAAAGTGACGAATTAAAGGCTAAAATGGAGGCGGAATTCCCTACGGTAATGCTGCCACCGAAAGGTCTACCTCCTCATCGAAGCGTGGATCATCATATTCCGTTGAAATCGGGCACGTCTCCGGTATCGGTCCGACCGTATCGGTATAGTTACTCGGCGAAAGGACAGATGGAGAAACTTGTGCAAGAAATGTTGGACGCCGCATCATTCAACCGAGTTCGAGTCCTTACTCAAGTCCGGTGTTGTTAGTGCGCAAGAAGGATGGAAGTTGGCGATTTTGTGTTGACTATCGTCAGTTGAATAAGCAAACCATTCCGGACAAATATCCTATTCCTGTAATTCAAGAAATGTTGGATGAATTACATAGAGCGAAGTGGTTCTCAAAATTGGACTTGCGATCCGGATATCATCAGATTCGAATTGCTCCAGAGGATATATCCAAAACGGCGTTCCGCACTCATTCGGGGCACTATGAATTTTTGGTGATGCCATTTGGTTTGACTAATGCACCCTCGACATTTCAATCGGCCATGAATGACTTATTACGGGTTCACTTACGAAAGTTTGTGTTAGTTTTTTTTGATGATATCCTTGTTTACAGTCGTGACTGGAATTCCCACATGGTACACCTTCGCGCCGTGACGACATTGTTGGAGCAAAACTCGTACATCGTTAATCCAAAGAAATGTGCATGGGGTCGATCAGAGGTCGAATATTTGGGCCATGTGGTTTCGGTCAAGGGAGTGCAAATGGACCCCGGAAAAGTTTCGGCGATTTTGCGTTGGCCTCAACCTAAGTCAATTCGAGAAGTCCGAGGCTTTCTAGGTTTAACAGGTAACTATCGGCGATTTATACGGAATTATGGGCAAATGGCGCGAGGACTAACGGAGTTGTTGAAGAAAGAGCATGCGGCGGTTTTTGTCTGGACGGCCGAAGCTCAATCGGCTTTTCAAGATTTGCAGAAGGCCGTGACAACTGCGCTTGTTTTAGCCACCCCCGATTTTGAAAAGACATTTGTTGTGGAGTGTGACGCGTCCAAGCGATGGACTAGGAGCAAGACTACAACGGCTTGGTCGACCACTAGCATATTTTAGCAAGGCGGTGTCGGATCGGAGCTTAGCAAAGTCGGCTTACGAGTTGGAATTGATGGCTTTGGTGATGGCGGTACAACATTGGCGACCGTATTTGGTTGGACGCCAATTTACGGTGAGGACAGATCAGCGAAGTCTTCGGTTTCTCTTAAATCAATCAGTTTCGACTCCGGCACAACATTATTGGGTGGCCAAGCTATTGGGATATGATTTTGAGATCGAGTATAAACCGGGGGCTACGAATAGAGTAGCTGACGCGTTATCCCGGAGATGCGAGGAGATAGAATGTGGGGCCATTTCAGCTCCGGTATAGTTGGGGTGGTAATTGGTAGCGGAGGAAGTAAAGTCGGATAAGGAATTGGGTGAAATATACAAGGCCATGGCGGCCAATTCTTCGAAGTTTCCTCATTACCAATTGATTAACGGAGTATTATATTATAAAGGGAGATTGGTGATAGCTAAGGGATCTTCGTTTATTCCGCGGCTATTAGAGGAGTTTCATGCAACAGTTCAAGGGGGTCATTCGGGATCGTATCGAACTTACCGCCGGCTAGCACTTAGTGTTTATTGGCCTGGAATGATGAAGATGTAACAAAATTTGTGGTCGAGTGTTTGGTTTGCCAGCAAAACAAGTACGAGACTCGATCGCCGGCAGGACTTCTTCAACCATTGCCGATTCCTACTCGCGTATGGGAAGATGTTAGTATGGATTTTATTGGAGGGTTACCTCGTTCGGGAGAACTCGATTGTGTCATGGTGGTTGTCGATCGACTGTCCAAGTATGCCCATTTTTGCGGTCTCTGTCATCCGTATACGGCAAGGGAGGTGGCGAACGCGTTTGTAAAGGAGATTGTTCGGTTGCATGGGTTTCCCAAATCAATTGTTCTTGATAGGGATCCCATATTTTGTAGTGAGTTTTGGAAGACAATGTTTAAGGCCATGGGAACAAAATTGCGTATGAGTTCGGCATATCACCCAGAAACGGATGGGCAAACGGAGGTGGTTAATAGATGTGTAGAAACTTATTTACGTTGTTTTGCTTCGGAGAGACCGAAGCAGTGGAGCCGATGGCTAGCTTGGGCGGAATATTCTTACAACACCAACTATCATGCATCGACCGGGACTACTCCATTTGAGGCCGTGTATGGTCGGCCTCCGCCTTCAATTGTGGGATTTCTACCGGCTGAAGTCCGAGTCAAAGCGGTAGCCGATGAATTAAGGGACCGAGATGGGGCACTTCGACATTTGAAGGAGCATATTATGCGAGCTCAAGATTACATGGTCCGGGTTGCAAATAAACATCGACGAGAAGTTGTTTTCGAGGTGGGTCAACAAGTGTTTTTGAAGTTGAGACCGTACCGGCAAAAGTCATTGTTTAAGCGCAAGAATGCCAAGTTGGCGGCAAGATATTACGGACCGTTCAAAGTAGAGGCACGTATCGGCGCCGTAGCTTACCGTCTCCAATTGCCGGAGGGATGTCGATTGCATCCGGTGTTCCATGTATCCCTTCTAAAAGCTGCATTAGGGGATCACGAGTGCACGGACAAATTACCCGAGGAGTGGTGGGCGGTCAACTCAGAATTCGAGCCGGAGTCGATTTTAAGGGATCGTTGGGTTTGGCGTGGTGATGATAGAGTACGAGAGGTGTTGGTTCAGTGGCAAGGAAAATCGGAGGATGATGCGACATGGGTGGAAACGTCGAATTACTAAGTCAATTTCCAAATTTCGGCACTTGAGGACAAGGTCGTTTGGAAGGATGGAGGAATTGTTAGAGACGTGGTGTATCGACGGAAGATGAGGAAGAGGGGAATCAAGGACATGGCATCAAGCTTGGAGGCGTCGGACGTGGAGGGCACGTAATGATGCATGGATTCATGTTCGTGCATGGAATTAGAGACGTGCATGGATGGAAATATCTAATTAGGGTTTAATATTTATTTTTGGTTTTGAATAATAGCCCATGTAACGGGCTGGCCAAATATAGGCCAAGTTTCCTTTATTTCATAGTTTCTTTATTTACATAAGTTGATCTAGTATATAATAAGCTGGAGAGGATAGAGATAGATCATCTAGGGTTTGTCTTGGATCCTTTTCGGCGTATAGATACGCTTGGCCGAGAGTTCATCTCTCGTGGGACTTGCTATCAAGTTTATTCAGTTTTATTCTATTCGTTTGGGTTTATAAATCGGATTTATTCCCTTTACTCTAACAGTCAGGAATGGAGAAATCTCACGATAAATTAGTATCGTTCTACAGATGAAGAAAATGTTCACCTGGCATTCCTAACAAAGTCATTGAATATCAATCTTGCAAAGCTCTTCTGCACAAGCTGCACGTTTCAAGTAAAAGCCCACAAAGCTTATTAGTCATTTCTCTACGAGAAGACAAGAATACTAAAAACCTCACTATGTATAGTACAACGCTGTGTTGTACCTTGTTATATGGAGAGTGAAATACAACATAGTCAGCATCCGATACTGAGAACTGCTTGCCCTCCTGCTTCTCATACCTATTGTGCATACCAGTTAATAACAATAATAAAGAACAGAGACGCAAAAGCAAGTCAATTTTCTACTGAGTTTACTTTTGACAGAAGCCTTTGTAACAAGCATCCAGTGCCATAAGGTAACAAGTCTGAGAAAGCTTGCCATCAACAACCTACAGGCATAACTTCAACTATAAGAGAAACAAACAGATAAAGTCGTGAACTTGTAGGACCTAATTTCCTATCATACCAACGACAAGATGTTGATTAACATGAAAATTAATTTCAGAATACGAGATGCAAAAGCATGAGGTTGAAGGTATATGCAACTAGAGTAGAGGTAATCAGCTGAACGAGTTTAAAGAAGAAAATTACTGGATATTCACTGGCAAGGTCGGGCTTGTAAAAATCATAAGCATGAGCCATGTGACTCGCCCTAAGCTTGCTTTCAAAAGCAATAGGAGCATTTGGTCCTATTAGCATGGCAATAGCTGCAGCCCCTCCAGTAGGTCTAGCTGGTCCCTCGGCATATACCTATCAAATGATGCAAATAGGTAAAAGAATGAACCAAGAATGTCAAGCTGAGGTTGTTAGAATCTAAATCATCAACCATTAAAGTCGATGGGAGCCATAAAGACTAAAATATAACAATTTTCTGTGGACTCTTATTATTTGTCTTTATGAAACTTATAAATCCGAAATAGGAAGTCTCACAGATGACGATCATACCGCACTGTCAGTGCAGACCACAAGCCCATATCTTCCATCCCAAGAACTACTTTCCACCCAATTGACACAGTTGAAAAGGGCTGCAGTCCCCCCATAGCAAGCATTGCTCGAGTCGACACCTTCTATGTCAGAATTGCCACATTTCTGGTCATGCACATGGTAAAACTAAGTATCAGAATTATGTCAGAAACATATAAAACAGCAGACAGAGAAATAAATAGAATAAGAAACTATGTATAAGATATTATTAAAATAGTTGTATATACAACTATAAAGATCAACACGGATATTCCAATAATGTAAATGATATAATCACATCCTTGAACCACTAATAACTTTACGATTTGTGAAATAATTTTCTAATAAAAAAAACACTAGGAGAGCTTATTGATTATAGGAAGAATCTACTATGCTAATACTAGTAGGCCTCTTAGCTGTAAAGTACATAACCTCTCATGATTTAATGATAAACCAAAAGAATAAGAACGTTATTGCAGTTAGTGAAGTTAAATTGCAGATTTAAAAACCCCAAACCTCGAAGACTGGCATCAAGAATGTCTTAATGGATTTGCTTTTGTCGAGTACAGTCTCACTTCCGACTTCAAGACGTCCAATCTGCTTTGGATCTACACCATACTTTTCTAGAAGTGAAACTACTGCTGTCATACTGAAAATTCAAAAAGTCAACAATTGCAAGAAAATTCAAGGAGACTAGTTTTTTCACCATTTAGTCTGTGATAGATGATAAATTGATTGACAAAAAGGGAATTTTCAGTCTACGAAGTTCATGCAGCATTGCAGATCTTGCTAAACCATATCTAAATTCCTATTAATTGATGCAAAAGATTTGGCAAGTATTTATGCCTTCTGGTTATATCTTGAGTGAAAATCAATACGACGACATGTTTTACAGACATAAAAAGCAGCCACTTGTACCGCCATAAGTACGTCAATAGCGTGTTGATCAACACATAAGATTTATCAATATATAAGGAGAACCAAATATATTACTTTCCAACTTAAGGGCAATCAAGTAACTATAGAATTGATTGACAATTATTATCCTCTAGCTCAACTGGAATATGCATATGCAATATCATATTTAAGTCCAGAAAATGCATGAAATACAGAAGATGGCCTATTATAATTTTCTCACCATCACCATGCCAACAAACGACTCCAAAACCACTCAACACATGTTGCACAAAACAATGCATGTCAACATCAGCGCTAATATGCCACCATACATCAAATCAAACACAAACAACAATCAAGATACCCCATTTTGCCTTAATCCCCTGGTTTGTTTTGGAGAATATGAATAAATACCTCATGGAAATAACATCTTCGACCTCGGAGCAAAATGCCATGCAATCTTGGCCAAGCCCAATAGTGTACTTCCCTTTGCTTGCCCCATCATGAGCCTCCAGCACCTCCTGCAACGCGACATATGGTGTTCGATTAATCAGGCTCAAAACATACTTAAATTCAGGAAAACTTTATTCTCAATAACTCCAAAAGTAACTGAAAAAAATGAGTACTAAAGACATGTTATCGGTTAGACCACCGATTCATATAGGTATGCTAACATTTTTACTCCTCTCAACAATCATCAGCAAACCAAAATGATGGAAAGACACAAACTTTGTGCAAAGTAAATCTGAGACTTTTTTCATTAAACCCACAAATTAGAATTTAAGAATAAAAAGCCGTAACGAGATTGATCAAGAAAGAGATGCAGAGCTCCATAGCAAAAGCTTTCAAATCATCAGGTGGGTCCACTCAATAAAATCTCTAGAAACCAAAATCTAAGCAGCCAAGATAAATAAACAGTGACGTACCTAGTAGAAAACTTCAAACATTTTCAGTAATCAGAATAAATTTCCCGAAACCCAGAATCAGATAACCCCAAAACACACAAAATGAAGCAAGAAAAAAGGACTACAAGCCCAACAAAACAAATGAAAAAAACATAACTATATACTCTTTAGGCATGCTTTGGATGTTCGAGATGCTTCTATACAAATTTTTGCTCCAAAACAGAAACGAAAGCAGAAACTCCGGAGAATTATCTGACCTGCTGGATGCAAGTGGGAGGGAAGTAGATTTCCATGGCGAGAATTCCAACATTCTTGGCCATCTCGAGTTGACGAAACGAAATGAAGATCAGTTAGAGCCCAAACAGTGGCCGCGGAGCACAGCAATGAGACGGGAGAGAGAGAGAGAGAGAGAGAGAATGCTGTGTTGATTGCAAGGTGGTGGGGCGCTATATATATGATGGTTAGGGGAAGAAGGTAAGTGAGAATAAAATGGCATTTATTCAGTATTTCCCCATTTTATTTGCTTTCACAGCCCCCAAATGCAAACTTCGTGAATTTCCACTCACCAACCATATTACAATCATTTTTCTCTTATCTTTAATAGTATATTAATTACAATAAAATAATAATATAATATTAAATGATTGTCTATTCCTATTTTTCATTTAGTAAAATTTGAATATCTATGCGATGGTTTCATTATTATGTTGTACTCCCTCCGTCCCGCTTATTCTTGTCCTACTTTTAATCTGTCTGCCCCCATTATTATCGTCCTCTTTCCTAAAATAGTAAAAATTACTTTTAAACATAAAATGAAGTGGGTTCCCCTTACTCACTACTTAACCCCCACGTTCTTATACTCTCTCTTCAAAAATCTATCTCCCACTCGATTATGTTCCGTTCCGAACTCAGAAAATTATGATTTTTATCTTTTTAAAAACTTTAGATTATTTCTTCAAATACAATATAAAAAAATATAAAAAATAAAAATCGATTGTCTTTTACTGGCCTTACAAAAATTTGGATAATTCTCATTTCTTTTCATCAACCATTCCTCGAAAACTGTGTCATTTTCTTTATACAATTAAAACTCATAAAATACACACTAAACTAAAATTTCTTAATCTCCGTGCCGAAGTTAATTGAGACAGAATTAGCGGGACGGAGGGAGTATAATCTTTAGCAAAATATTAGTATGTATTTTATTACATATCATCGTACCACCTACCAGGCCTCCAACTATGTTATGCTCGAGAATTGAGATCTCATTTATTGAATGGGAAAATACGAAACTCACGCAACCGTGTTATACACGTGAGTCTGTCATTTATGATTCGTTTAAGTAGTTTGTCTTTTTTATGTTTTTCATCTAAAAACATATACTTCATTCGTCCCGCTTTTACTATCTCATTTGATCTCTACATGGAGATTAAAAATTTTTATTATAGTGTGTATTTTATGAGTTTTAATTATATAAATAACTTAGCTAAGTTTTTGAGGAGTGGTTTGTGGGAAAGAAATGAGAATTATCCAAATTTTTAAAAGGCTAGTAAAAGGTAATCGATTTTTTTCTATATTTTTTTTTATATTGTAATTGAAAAAATAATCTAAAGTTTTCAAAAAGTTAAAAATCATAATTTTCAGAATTCGGAGCGAAACATAATCGTGTGTGAAATAAATTTTTGAAGAGAGATGGTATAAGAATGTGAGATTGAGTAGTGATTAAGGGGGTCATTTCATTTTTTATTTAAGATTAATTTTTATCATTCTAGAAAATAGGATGGTTAGACGGTTTTGAAAAATAAAAAATGTTTCAAAATATATGTTTTTCTATTTGTTTTGATACTGTTACCAAGACCGACTTTGAGGGGGACCGCCCTGCGCCAGAAAAATACGAGGGCCCCAAATTTTTCAAGATCGTAAATGCAAGTAATATAGGATCGAACAACATACTATCTTTTAAAAGATTATACGCATTATTTCCACTGAAACAAATTATTTTATAACATAAATCAATAGAAATTGTGAAATTTAAGTGCTAAACTACAAAGATTAGAATGTATGTTTGGAGAAAGTGACGTTTTGAAGTTTTTAAATTTGAGTAGTCCAACGTCCATATGTGACATGTTGAAATAATGTGCTTGGTTGACTTAATTGTAAAATATCTATGCAATTGGGAATACTTTTTTTATTTATTGTAAAGATAGCAATTCGAGGTGAAAATTCATCTTAGTATACTCTCTTTCAAAGTTGGCGTCTTTGAATTTCAATGAACACACAATTTATTCGTGGAGAATTGGTTAAAATTTTAAGAGTGTAGCCTACACATTTTTCTAATTGAGAATTGGTTAAAATTATATAGAAAATACCATAAGACTTGCTTTATCATCAAGTTACAAATCTCCTTCATTTGATTTTAATAAGTTTAAACAAAGAACCTGATAGAGAAACCTATTATTAAACGAATACACTAATTTCCTGTCTAATTTCATTTCAAATCATGATCAATCTGTAATAAAATTTTGCTGACTATAATCGATTAAAAATACCCTATTATTACTTATATTTCATTGTTTGTGAATTTTCATTTGATTATCATTAAAAATATGCATTTTTAATCTTAATAGTTTTGTATTATTTTTCATAAAGCTATAAAGAATTAAGTAGAAAGAAACTTAGGAGTTGGTTAACGTGGTGAACTATAACACTAGGACTTGGGATAGGAAACGAAATAAATAAGCACGATAGATATTTACTGTTGTGCCCCTGAGCTGTGTTGCTTAATTACTCAGGATTACCGTTGTGCAAAGTATTTTTTTTTCTTCTTTAAGATGGATGTTGTGTAAAGTTAAAGAAAGGTTGAAATGGGGGTTAAAGAAGGGTGTATAAAACGTGACGTGAAACTATATAATTGCATTTTTTAGAACGTCAATGTGGAAACAATTCAATTTCATATTGCATTCAGGACTTTTCTCTTGACTCATTCTTCAACTTGCTCTAAATTTCGATATCAACTATATTGTGTAGTAATTGGGATGAGATTACATGTCCAATAAATCCACGTGCAACTGGTGTCTGATTCAAAACTACGTAGTTTTGAATTAAAAAACTACAAATTGAAATGAGAAAATAGTAAAAAAGATTCGCTTTTATCCATTTGATTTACTAATTGTAAAGCTATAAAGAGAGAGCATAAAATAAATAATCAAATAGTGCAGATTTTTAATTCAAAACTACGCAGTTTTGAATCGAACACTAATTGGACTGAGATTTATTGAACATGTGATTTCATCCCGTAATAATTGATTATATAATAGGAGGGAGGTTCGGATGAGAACCTTTTCTATAGTGAGAACTGAGAATATTGTACTTTAAATACAAATGTAATTCACTTTAAAAATGATAATTTGCACTTGTATTTGTCAGATTACAAAAAGTTCCTTAAAGTGTAGAATTATCATTTTAAAGTACATTATATTTGTGCAGTATTATCATCTTTAAAATACATTACATTTGTATTTGAAGTGCATGTTTTCGCATTCTAATGAAAATAGGTTGTTTTCATTTAATCATTAACCTATAATAGTGTTATTTGCTTGCTTGACTTCTCTCGTTTTCCTTTTTGTATTGTTTCGCTTGACTTGTCAAGTTTTCCGAAATGGAAAAGAATGACTACATAATATCACTTTTTTGTGTGTAATAACAACTCATTTGAATTTTCATATAAGAGAAAACAAGACAAGTTAGGCGGGGCGAAGATAGTATTTTATTTGCCTTATACTTTAATTTACTCCTTCCGTCCTATTATTGTTAATTTGTTTATTTTTAGCACTGAGATTAAAAAAGTGGGTGTGTGTTAAAATGATGGGTTCCACTTATTTAAAAGGATTGATAGGTAGCCACAAATTATATCTATTTTAGAAGATGAGACAACAATAATGGTACAACTCAAAAATGAAAACAAGTTAATTATAATGGGACATGAGTATTACTCTATTTATTGATGCATAACAAAGTATTTTATACAACTATACATTAAATTTAGCGAAGAATGATGGTAATAAAACTAGGTTTTTTTTTTTTGTTAAAACTTAGTGTTTAAAATATATTTCACTGAATTGTTTAGAGTACTAGTGTATAGATGTGGTCTATTCGTACGTCGGCATTAAATAATCAGTTTTATTAATCCAAGTACGCTATTTATTGGTTATTAAGGTGCATTATGTAATGTTGAATTTGTTAGATAGGTTATAAAATTAAGTATTAATATGCATGACATAATAGGTTTGTTGTAAATTGTTTGAATAACTTAAGTTTGAAATTAGAGTTTTGAAATTCGGATAGACTTTGGTGTCATACAATTATACTTCACTATATGTCATCTACACAGATCATTTGACATGTGGAATACATTTTAATTAAATAATCAAATCAAAATCAATTATTGTGGGCCACATATGCCACATGTCAACACCTTGCTGATTTGTACATTTGATAAACCTTGTTCTTATAATAACTTGTAAATTATATAAAAATGCAAATTCTGTTTTGAAGCATTAGATAAGGGTTTGCGTGACATTATGAGATTTAAGAATCCATCAAACTACCAATATCCATTCGATGGGAAAACGGTTGTTCTCAGAGGTGATTTTCAACAAATTTTGCCTGTTATTCCCAAAGGAAGTCGACAAGATATTGTATATGCCGCAATCAATTCATCATATATTTGGAAACACTGCAAAGTTTTAAAACAGACGAAAAACATGAGGCTACAAACAACAAATTTGCGCGACCAAGCAAATAAATTAGCAATGTTCTCAGAGTGGATAACAAGTATTGCAAATGGAACAATAGGAGGCACCAACGATGGAGAATCAAATGTTGAACTTCCAGAAGATATAATGCTAAAATATCTAGGGAATACAATTGCAGCAATTGTCAAGTATGTTTACTCAAAGGATAAAGAAATTAGCAATTCTGCTAAATTTCTTCAAGAGAGAGCAATTCTTGCACCAACTTTGGAGGTGGTAGAATCGGTCAATGAATATATAATGTCACTTACTGAATGATAAGTCTGAACATATTTGAGTTCAGATACTGTAACGCCCCAATTTTCATAACTTTTAAGGGAACGCCACCTCATGCATAAATTTAATCTTCTCAATTTAATTTTCAAAAATAATAGATTTATAAAGACAATAAGGTTTTAATGCATTTCATAAAAGCGGAAGTCTTGAATAAAAAACATGTACAACTTCAAGTTCAGTGAATTAAATAGAGACAAAATGCATAGTTCAATATGAAAACTAAATTAAAGCGTTTAGATCCTTTCATGATTGTGACCATCACCATCCGCCACTTCAAGCACCTGCGGACCATGATCTGAAAAGGTGAAAATATAAGGGGTGAGTACGACTACTCAGTGGGGTCAATATTATCCAAACTATAAACTATAAAGGATTTAACATGGGAAATTAGACATGCAAGCCCAGAGGCTTAACCCGAAGGTTTTATTGCTGTGAATTGCCCGAAGGCTAACCCGAAGGTTTTACTGCTGTGAATTGCCCGAAGGCTCTACCTATACTGAATAACACATGAGAAAAACTGTATAGTGTATAATAAGGATAAAGAAAAACCCCACCTTAACCTTTTTGAGTGAATGAAAAGATGTATATCAATGGATTAAGTCCTGCGCGCCAATCCTAACATGAAATAATTCAAATTTTAATGTCGTGATATGCATGAAACAATATCATATCTATATACTAAGTTTCTATGTTCTATTTTAACTCGTGCAGAATACCTATTTTAAAAGAGTTCCACAGAACATGAATTCATTCCATAAATTCTAATTTTCTATATATATATTCTTTAATGAGTCTAAATCATTCCAGATTTGGTTTCATATAAAAATAATAAGTCCTCTAAGAGTTATAACCAAAACAGTACCTACTGCATCAACATAGGCGGTTTCTGAACTACTGACCTTTAACTATAAGCTTCAGGAACTAAGCATATCTTAAAAATTCTAAGATTTAACACACATCTAGGGGACATACGTAGAAATATCATGTCAAAATTTCAATCTCTATGGATAAGTAACGACTTCATAAAACACAGAATAGTTTCCACCGAAAACTGAATACGAAAATGCATGCTCCGACTGACTACCCGGACATTTGTATTAAACTGCTTTCATACACATATGTTAAAAATACTAAATAAATATTTTTACAAATCCCTACGTGTTTAGAGTATTTAGGAAAAAGAATCAAGTGAAAACCGTTTTTTTTGGAGTGATATATAAACATTTTATTAAGCCCTATCCAAAGAGCATGGTTTCTCGGTAGTGTAAAAGTAAAAATTCATTAAAAATATAAAGACTTATTTAGAAATTCCCAAAATTTACAGAAATCTTAAAGACATCCTAAATCGTATCTCTATAAATTTTCTGGAATTTTTCAAGTATCTTAAGATCATGTATTTGGCCTTGGAACTCTCGGAAGAAAAGGTAAAATTGCTGGACAGATTTATGTTCTCATGAAACTTAAACATTTAAACAACCAAAGTATTGACATAATAGAATCGAACACATCAAGAAATAAATTAACAAATATGTAGTACACGTATCCTAAAAATTCTATATTTTTAACATGAATGACCTAACATATAGTATATCCTATTAAAATTCAGCATGGTTGAAAATAACATAAAGAAAACATGAAAAATAATTTTCCTATCAAGCTCATGAACATGCTGTAAAAAACTGGCAGGTTACGAAGAATAATTTTTAACAAATATTTATAATGCTTTTAAAATTCTACAAAAACTATTAAGTATACTAGACATACTGAGGAAGATGATCCTAAATTTTCACGACGATATGACGAGGGGAAGATATGGAAAAATTCTTGAAACAGTTGCGATATCTTTGGCGCTTTTCGAAAATTTTATGGGATGCTATATTATGAGCAACTAAGGGGTATTTATAGGCCTAGAAATGATTATAAAAAGATCCCTAATCCTAAAAGGTATCAAATATATTTTATCCATAATTATTTTCGTCCATATATAATTTATATAGAATTTAGCCTATCACCTACCATATAAGAGATTCAATCCTAGTTGGTTTAGGAAATCCAAAATAAATAAATATTATTCTTGCCTAATAATTCTAATATTATTTCTATCTCAACAAAATAATATAATCATAATATTATATAAATAAACATATTCAAAGTTCAAAATAAATTTACATAATAAAAATAATTTAATGAAAAATAACATAGATGTTTTAATTTTCATTCTCATTTTTCTAAGGCGCGACTTATAGAACTAAACTCGTGATATTATGCATGAAATGCAATGCATTTTATTTTATTTATTTATTTTTAGGTAAAATTTCGGGGTGTTACAGATACCATGTGCAGATCCTCTGAAAATAACTCTCTATTTCAGGACATCCATACACCAGAGTTATTGAACAGTCTTAGATGTTCAAGACTACCGAATCATAAGCTATTTTTGAAGATATGGGTTCCAATAATGCTTCTCCGAAATATAGATCATGGAAATGGTTTATGCAACGGTACTCGGTTGATTATAACAAGACTGGGGGATCGTGTATTAGAAGCAAAGCTACTAGCTGGACAAAATGCAGGAGAAAAAGTGTTAATCCCTAGAATGTCAATGACACCGTCCGATTCAAGAATACCGTTCAAATTCCAAAGAAGACATTTTCCGGTGATTGTCTCTTACGCAATAACTATTAATAAAAGTCAGGGACGTTGTCGTATGTCAAATTTGTCGACAATCATTAAGTCGTGTTGGACTATTGCTGAAGAAGCCCGTGTTTACACATGATCAGTTATATGTTGCGGTCTCTCGCGTGATAAATCGAGATGGTTTGAAGATTTTGGTATGCGATGATGAGGATATAGATTGTAGAACTACGAAAAACGTCGAAGTCTACACAAATTTATAGACAATATCGTCGTTAGTGACCAAATATAACTAAATAAACATTTCTTAGCTTAATTTAGGTGACATTTAAACAAGAATAAAAACATATATTATAATACCGCATTGTTTTGTAATTAGTTATATATGAGACAATAAAAGATTTACAATACATGAGTATTTGACACGTGTGTAGGGAATCGATGAAACTTCCCAATTGAAACTGAACTACATATTTTAGTTTGTTAAAAACTTCTTTCATTATACGCTTACAACAACAACTCAAAAAATAAAATTAACTTAGAGTTCCAGATGACAAAATACATTCAAAAAACTATTATACAGCTAATAATACTTCATATGTTAAAATAAACACAACTTACGAATTACAATTAAACCAAAGTTCAGACTACTTAAGAGTTGATGTTTAAATGCAAATCGAATACATAACATATGACATGAGAAATAAATAAATAAATAAATAAAAATTAAAAAGACCCCTGCAAACACACGGGTATTGTTCCCCACCTGTTTCTGGGGCAAATGCAAGTTTCTGACAGCAAACGTTAACCCCATCTGTTTCATTTGGGATCTCATCTTACTACCAATTTACTCTATGGCGATTCTGCCCTTAGCACGCCCTTTGGAATATCCACCTTTATATATATATATATATATATAGGGAATGGATATTATGAGATCCAAATCTTAAAAGAGATACGAGAATCGATCTCGTCCCTTCATTTCGCAAATCTAAGGCTCTCATTTTATCCTCAAAAGCATTTAAATTTAAATCAAAAAAGGAATAAATAGCCTCATTAAGGGTAAATTTGTAATCTTCTCTTTTCATGCATACCGTAGTGTATTTATATGCTTATGGTATGTAATTTGTTTGCATATCCCTTTTTTATGTACATGTGTGTTTATATTTCTGCATAGTGCCCAATTTTGATTTGCATGAAAAACACGTTATATATGCATAACTTCTAATACTTAAATATACCAAAACAAGTGTTCACCTACATTAGTTCAACTACTGTATCAATAAAAAACATAAGTACCACCATAACTTCTAAGTTTTACATCCCAAGTTGTTCCAACAAAAGAGCTTTCACACATTCTTTAGAATCAAGTCCATTCTCATCGGCATGACCAACATCCTCTTGTTCCATTGTCTCATTCATTTTGTTATCATCGAAATTGACTATGCTCAAGCAATACCGCATCCTCAAAAGCTTAATTTGCTTCACACCTTTCCTCAAAAATCCCGTGTCCCAGTTGATTATGTCACCCTTGAACGGCTCCATATGTCTCATCAAATACACTCCTGCAAGAAATAATTCATATTTATCATATTTTACCGTTACAAATTGATTTATGCTTACCTTTCTCAGAAATCATGCACACAAGTATATAATTTCATGCTAACCTTTCGATCAAGTTATGCACACATTTTATGCATTTGACTTAATCTTTTTATGCTAACCTTTCGATCAAGTTATGCACACCACCAATATTAATTATGCACAAAAATCCAAAATAATATGTATCAATGGAAAAAAAATTATGCTTACTATTTCATATTTTTATGCTAATATATAAAATATTTTATGCTTACGTTTACAAAAAAAGGCAAATGAAAAAAAGGGTATGCATACCAATATTAAAACTTTCATGTACACAGACACTCAATTTCATGCTAATAATACAAGAGATTCATGCATATCAATGAAACCGGGATAGAAAAAAATAAGGGTTTTATATGAAATACAAACAACAAACCATTCCCATGAGCATCAATTTGACAATGAAAACAAGCTAACAAAAGGCTAAAACATTCCCATGAGCATCAATTTGACAAATCAAAATAATTATCTTGAATCGCTACAGTCCTTAGCCTGAGAGTTTTCACCAACTTCTACAATTTTTGGTTTTTCAAAAGGAAATCGGTTACACCCACAATTTCTCTTCTAAAACACAAAATCATCAATGAGTAAACTTAATTAACAAACGAAGGACGAAACTACAAAAATTGAGGAGCAAAATTCAAGAAATTGACCAAGAAACACTAAACCCACTCCAATCGAAACTCAATAACTTCGAATTTGAAGAACACACTTAGGTTTCTAATGGGTAACGAATTTTTTCGAACCTACTCCAATCGAATGTGAAGAACCCACACCAGTCGATTTTGAAGAACCTACTCCAATCGAATTTTGAAGAACCCACTCCAAACGAATTTTTTTGAACCCACTTCCATCGAATTTGAAGAACACACTTCAATCGAGTTTGAAGAATCCACTCCAATCGAATTTGAAGAACCCACTTCAATGAATTTGAAGAACCCACTCCAATCGAATTTGAAGAACCCATTAACAATCATATCTCTAAAACACCAAATAATCCATGGGTTTCCTAATTTAAGTAACGAAAACGTAAAACATACCTGAATACTCGTCGATTCGAGGGAAATCGACTCTAATTCTGCGAATTCTTACTCGATTTCTAAACCGAAAAACGAAAATGAATACTGGGTTTAGTCAGTTGTCGATGGCAGTTTTGGGAGTAGTGGGTGTTCTTGGTTGTGGATGAACGTTCCTCCTCGATGATGGAAGAAGTTTGTATCACTCTCGATTTTGGAGTAGTGGGTCTTGTAAGTAGTGGATGGAAGTTTTCAGAAAAATCGAGAGAATGGAAACGCCCAAATCAAAATGTTTTGAAAGTGGGAGAATGAATGAAAAGATTTCTAGCGCTCAAATCTCTTTTTGATTTCTATGCCCAAAACGCCCTTTCCTCCTTTTTTTATTTTTTAAGAAAGAAGGGGTTGATATTGGCCATTAGATTATGACCGATCGACGCTTAGGATCGGTTCTCATATCTCTTTTGAGTGTTGGATCTCCCTAGATCCACACCCTATATATATATCTGTCATAAATCCAGTACAGAAACCCTAATCACAAAAAAGGCCTTCTACCCTATAAATACAGAAATCTCTACAAAAATCCCCTAAAATGAAAACGACCTTAAAGAATTTGAACCCAACAAATCATTCTACAAATATCGAACTACATATTTTCCAAAACCAGAAGTAATTCTTACCTTTTCAGCAAATTCTGGAAGAAAACCGAAAAATATGCAGAAATCAATCTTCAAATACCTCAATAATCGGGATAAATCAACTGGGAAAACGAGCTTAAATCACACAAGAAACATAGAAGAACGCAACCCACGAAAAACAATCAACTTCAGTTGGAAGATTTGAAATCGAGAGAGAAGGTTTCCGTTGAGAATGAACTTTGCTGCTGGGTTGTTTTGCATATTTGAAACCGAGAAAAATAAGCTAGGGAAAAGAAATGAGAAAGATTACATATTTGCCCTTAATGAGATGAATTATTCCTTTTTTGATTTAATTTTAAATGCCTTTTGGGGAAAAAAGGATAGCCTTAGATTTACGAAATGGAGGGACGAGATCGGTTCTCGTATCTCTTTTGAGATTAGGATCTCATATGATCCATTTCCTATATATATATAGATATATGTATCGATAAAGTATTGTTGTTCTGTTCTAGATTCACTATTTCCATTTCATATGTCTACGTAAATACAATTTTCATGCATATGTATTTGTTTGTTTATGCTGATAGTGTGTAACATTCATGCATGCAGTTTGTTGAATGGCTGAATCGTTACAGTCAAATGTGTCTCTTGAATCTGATGAATCCATTTACATTCCTGATTGCGCGGTCGAATTGAAACCGTATGTTGGACGAAAATTTGATACTCTTGATGAGGCCGAAACTTTCTATAGAGACTACGAAGGTTTGTGTGGTTTCGATATCCGTAAGTGGTCGATAAAACGTCATGGGGATGGGTCTATCATGCATAGATATTTGGTGTGCAGTAGAGAAGGGGAGAAATTCATGGATGTTGATAATGTTAATTCGAAAAGAACAAAGCGAAGGTGTAATTCAAAACGGTCATCTTGCTTGGCACACGTCGTATTTAAATCTCACCCCGAAGGTTTTGTTGTTGATTTATTTCACGAGGCACACACACATCCTTTGTTATTATCAACTCACAAGCAATTCATGAGATACACTCGGACCATGACTTCCGTTCACAAGAATTTCTTCCTTAGTTGCAGCTATGAGAACATCGGTTGTGATGGAGTAGATTTTAGAAATTTCCACCGTGATCTTCGTATATGTGTTGAGGGTGCGGATGCACAAATGATGTTGGATACAATGAAGGAAGCTCATGATAGGAACCCATATTTCTTTTACGAATATTTTACGGACGGAGGGGACAAATTGAAGCGTGTATTTTGGGATGATGATATATGTATTGGCAATTACAAGATTTTTGGAGATTCTTTATCAATGGATGCAACTTATTCAACCAATAGGTATTTGTTTTTCTATGTAGCTGATACGAGTTAGTATGGTTATCAAATGCTTATTGTTCGCAGTGATAGTTTTATGCATACGAAATGTTTTATTTATGCACATTGTACATATCTTTTATGCACATAATCATACACGTTCATATAATATAGAACAATCTTTTACTGATTTCATGCTCATGATTCCTTGCAATAATGCTCATACAGAATAGATTTTATGCAAGCAAATGAATTTAAATTTCTATTTTTTTAATGCAATTACGGCATGATTCTTGTTCCCTTCACCGGTCTCGACAACCACGACAAGTGTATTACGTTTGTTGCGGGTTTGTTGTCTTTAGAGACGGTGGAGTCATATTCTTGGTTACTTAACACATTCAAAACTTGCATGGGCGGTTGTCCGAAGTTATTAATAACCGATCAGGATCCTTCCCTGAAGATAGCAATGAAGAATGTTCTGCCCGAAACGCGTCATCGCTTTTGTATGTGGCACATCATGCTTCCCTTTATTCACCAAGTTTATTAAAGGAAGATTCTCATCCGGCGGTGCTGTTCTCTTCCTCTTTCCTTTACCTCGCGATGTTCTTGCTTTTTTAGAAAATTCACTTACTACGCATGCAGTCTTTTCACTGTATTTATGCTTATAACTATCATATTTCTTGCATATCAGTATCATAATTTATGCATACCAGTAACACATAAAACTTTTCAGAATATTAACATTTTTTGCATATGAATATCGTATTTTATGCTAACCATTACGTCTGTTTATGCACGTCACCCTTAATTTTTATGCAGAAACAACATAAATTATATGTACCAAAGGAATTATAATTTATGCTTACTATTTCCTATTTTTATGCTAATATATACAAACTTTTATGCTGACGCGCCATAATCAAATAGTCCTAATTACAACTTTATACAGAATAATATTTTCTTTTTCATGCAAACGAATACTCATTTTCAACCACATAAGACACAAGATTCATGCACATAAACGAAACCGGTAATGTAAATTCGCAAACAATTATAATATGAAATAACTTCACCTAAGAAATCAAAAAATTACTAACATGCGTCCATGGTTTAACTGTAGCAATCAAAATGCGACTATCAATATTCGAGGCCTGAAATCCAGAAACAAACCATTTCCCAACATAGATTCAATCTTAGTTAACTAAATCGAAAGTCTTTTCCCAAAAGCTAAATCAACAAACCAATAACATTCCCATGAGCATCAATTTGACAATGAAAACAAGCTAACAAAAGGCTTCCCATGAGCATCAATTTGACAAATCAAAATAATTATCTAATATCTACAGTCCTTAGCCCGAGAGTTTTCACCAACTTCGACAATTTTCGGTTTCAAAAGGGTTTCGGTTACACCCATAATTTCTCTTCTAAAACACAAAATCATCCATGGGTAAACTTAATTAACAACCGAAAATATGAAACATACCTCAAAATTCGTCGATTAAGGGGATTTGAAGTCGATTTTCAACTAAATCGCTTTCGATTTCAAAAATTTTCAGAAAGGTTGTGTCTGCAAATCTTTCTAGTTTTAGCGAATGGAAACGAAAATAAAGAATGGAGGAATGAAATATAACTCCTGCCTCGTTGATTATGGACGGACGTTTGGGAGAAACCGCTGCTCTTGACCTCGTGCGCCGTTTCTGAGAGAACCGCTTCTTTTCGAAAACATGGAGGAATGAAAAAGTGAAATTTTTGGCCCGCCCAATTCCCAGTCCTTTCAAATGAAAAAAAATTTCTTTGCCCAAAACACCCTTTCTACTATTTTTTTTAATAAAAGATGTAAGGGTTTAATCTTGGCCATTAGATTATCATGGATCGACGCTTAGGATCGGTTCTCGTATCTCTTTTGAAGAGAGGATCTCCCTAGAACCATACCATATATATATATATATATATATATATATATATATATATATATATATATATAGATATATAGATATATATGAGAATTCACTAACATGAGAACGCTGAACATGCATAATTCTTATATATTTTATACAAAAAAAATTATAATTTTACTTTTATTTTTCGCATAAAACATATAAGAATTATGCAAATTGTTAAATTATAGTTTTTTTTTTTTTGCATAAAAAATACAAGGATTATGCATAAAACAAATAATGATTATGCATGATTTGCAATTCTTACATTAAATGTAGTGTCTGACATGATCCACTCTCTATATATATGAATATCAAATATTAATATATAAAAGGTGCCTATCTTCGATACTATTCACTTGCACTAAAAGAAAAATTAACTTCATAACATTCACTATATAATAATATTCTTTATATTTTGATAGTAAGACGCTTATTGAGGTCAATTATTATACTACTATTTAACAAAAATTGCAATTGGATTCAGATTTTTTTTTTTTTTTGCAGAAGTCCCATCAATTTTACGACCTGTTACAAGTTTTTTGAAAAATCGTAAAACACTTAAAAAGAATCAAGTATGTTTGTAAAGTGGGAAATATAGATACAATTTTAGTCGTTTTGACTAGATTGTGAATATTATTCTTAAGTGTTTATTTGTTTAAGTGACTGTATTTTTTAGTATTATCAAGTTGCCACATACTATAACCTAACCACTTCTAGTAAGTAGATGAGTTTCATAATCACAATTATAAAAGTATGATTTTATAGTCATTTTAATAGTGGATTCCTGAAAATATTCTTGATTATAGTGATAAAAAATTCTAAAAGTAGTGAGAAGAAATCGCACTTTTATAAAATTGGTTATAAAACTTAACCACTTATTTAAAGATATCAAGACGGATATCTCCTTTAAAAAGGATTATAATATTCTTTTATATGGCGAGAAGAAATTATAGTTGCTATATAATTTATTTTATATTTACACTAAAGCAAAACACTTAAAAATGCTAGTAAGATTTGATTATGATATTATTAAATATCAATACATAAGTGCGATGAATACCTACTAATTATTATTTTATGCAACTCGTGTTATATTATGTAACATCATCTAAGTTATTTATTCTTCTTTACATTATTTATAGAGTGGTCAGTAATGCGTCCAATGCTAGTATTCCCCCTTATCAATTTTTTGTTTAATGCGTCTTAAGGGAAAAAGGAAAGAAGAGTAGCCAAATAATTGAAAATTAACTCGCTATGTTATAAACCAAATAGACTTAGAGAATAACAGAATGAGCGGAAATAAGAAAAGTGAATTATATGAGGATCAAAGACCTCTATTTATAGAGTTACAGATAGAATCATGAGCTTTTAGAGTTTACATGGTCATCACTATATATATGGTAAATATATATTTATAATATATATTTACAACACTCCCTTTTGATTGATCATCCCTAAAAGAAACTGTTGCATCGTTAAAACCTTGCCAGAAAGGCCCATTGAGATAAAAACTGGTCGAAGAAAAAATAGTACAACTGCTCCCCCCCTCAATATAGTCATTGTAGATCTTGAGTCGGCACATATCAATCTTGTGTACCATCTTTTTGAATGTTGACGTTGGTAATGTCTTTGTAAGAGAATTCGTTAGATCATCACTTAAACGATGTTGATGTCGCCACTCTTTTGGAAATCATGTGTTGCATTAGATGTCACGTTAAAAACCTTCGCTAAGAAAATCTTTTGGTAAAAAAACTTAGAAAGGAAAAAAGAGTACAACCATTTGACCTTCATGACCATTTGACCTTTAGGGGTCGATCTCATCTTCAAGTTTATTTACAATTTATCACTCTCCTTCAAGAGAACAATCTCCAAGGTTTTTTTCAAGGTCCACAATAGTATGTGAAACACAAGTTTAATTACTCTCATAGAGAATAGTAGGGGATATATATCATTACGCTCACAAATAGACCAATATCATGTTTGTCTTTAAGATAACAAAGGATGATCAATACCATTTCTCTAATTGCACATAAGTAAGGAACTTTTGATCCTAAAATATCTTTGTTATATTCTTTAGATCTAAATGAGTCCTCATCTACTTCAAGTAAAGATTCAAAGTAACCATTAGGTAGCTATGTGGATGCGATACAGTTATATATCTTTTAAAAACTTTTTCAGGTTGGTTGACTAACGTAACTCCATTAAGGAGATGTTCGATCTGCAGGTCGAGATAAATATTAGTTCAACCTGAGCCTTTTGATTCAAACTCCGTGTTTAGAAATGAGTAGAGATCCTCAAGTACTTTTATATTTCATATAATGATTCACATATCATCTTCAAGAGGAATTTGGAGTGATGTGATCTAATTTTATATTCCGCAGACCAATAAATCTCTTACGCTTTTGGCGTCAATGAGCACCAATTAATTTATTTAGACTATAAAGAACTTCAGTTCTTTCATGGTGCATATACAACAGGTATATGAGATTCTAGTCACTCATTTTGCACTTAATAACTTGATGAACTTAAAGTTCATAGTGCGTGAATTTAAATAATTAATTCAACGGGATTCTCATGTCGTTCTATATTTCTTATATCATATCTCCCCCTAATGCTGCAATGATGTGAGTTGGATTACAAATCACTTACCAATTAATAAAATAGCTCACAATTAGTGGTCCTATATATGTCATCTTGACGGAGTATACACATAATTTTCAAGTATTAAACTCTTTCGGAGTCCTAATAAAAGTCAAGGAACAATATAAACTGCTTTGCATATTAGTTTTCTTCTTGAAAACATGAGAGCAAATATCTTCAATTTTGTATCATTCTCTCAAGAGATACTCGTTGTTCTTATATCACATATGGCTAGATTGTTTCAGCCCTTACAATGATTTTTACAGTTTACTTGAAAACATATATTGGACTACGTGACTCAAGCAAGTTAAATCCTTCAAGGATTTTCATGTATATGTCACTATCTAGTGAATCATATATATATATATATATATATATATATATATATATATATATATATATATATATATATCTACTACATCCATTAGACACATATCAAGCCTTTGTGGCATAACTAGATTAATCTAAGCTCTAAAATTTAGTTGCGTCAATCATGGAAGAGTTTTCATAATTAATTCACGGTCTTTGAGAGAAACCTTGTGTTTACGAGTATTGACTTATATCTCGTAATTTTCATTTATCTTTTAAAAAAGACATGTTTCTATCCTTCAGGGATATATTTTACGGATTTTTGAACTACACGTCCAAATGTTTTCTAGCTTTCTAGGGAATATTAATTCACATTGTATGACTTCTTTCCTCGTTGGCCAATTATTTATGTCTTGAAAATTGTTAACAGATTATCGTTTAGGATCCTCATTTAACATTTCAAAAGTCATATTAAAGGCGAATATATCGTCATGCGTCCGCGCGATATTTGGTATCTCCAATATTTTAAGATCTAATTATTGACAGACACTTTTAGTTCTTCAGGAACTTTCATTTGATCGATTAATCATTTTTTGTCATTGTTTTGTTCATATCTTGTACCCCTTTTTCTTAGGCACAAAATCTCTTTTAGAACCGATTGGTCGATCATATGTTTGACGAATTTTAGATTTCCTGTCATTTTTATTTGTCCTTCAGGGACAATAATTCTTGTTGGGGGTATTTGTAGTAAATGTATAACATTCTCACTTAAAAGCATCAAGAAGTTGGTTTGCAATCTCTTGCAAGTGAAATCTTTCGACTTATTGTACACATTAATTACTTCGGGAATCAAAATGTGATCGACTAGTTTTTTTCTTGGGCTTTTTGGATGTAGTTTCACATTGATTACTTCAAGAATCCAAATGTGGCATATGATCCACCTAATGTTGGAAATGCTATTTCATCATAATAACAATCTTGTTGTGAGACTTGTTTCAATACGGATAAAACCATTTTGAGTATGCAAACTCAATATCTGATTTTGTATCATTTGATAGAATGACAGATGCTCTTCTGGAGCCTTCAATATTTTTGATGTATTAGATTTTAAAATCTCGCAGTTTAAGATGCATCTACTCATATCGAGCTTTAGGAAGAACAATCAATTATATCTTTACGCAATCCTGCTGGGATGCTTCGTTTCATTTTATTATTGTCTTCGTCATACCTCTTTATTGGCAGATGAACATTAATACCAAGAGTGCATTAATATCAACAAGACATAAATAATATTTTTCATTCAGGAATAAACATATATTACTTCAAGAGCAAAACTTAAATAATACATTAAAAAATAACAAATTTGAGGCATTTCCACATACATGTGGCAGTAATGTCATTATTACAATATGGTCATTCTTCAAGAATTGATTTGTGCTACTTCCAAATCAACAATATATTTATTCTAAATGAAATCAATAAATTGTGAAATTTTAGATCTTCTGGATCACACATAATTTCTTGAAAAAAGAATAAGCCATAATGGAACATTATGAATCTATTTATCAACCATATAAGAACTCTGCTACTACATTATATAATTAGATCATGAATTAAATTAGAATACCCCTTAACATTTTTTGGGAACATGCAATATTCTTCAAGAATATTAATTGTATTACTTCTAGAGCAACAATTATATCATTCAAATAAGTAAGTTTCAATTGCTCTTTAAGAGCATGTGATATTCTTCAATTTTGCTACTTTAGAAGCAACAATTTAAATTTATCATTAATTAAATAAATAATCAAACAAACAAATAAATAAATAAAAGCGTATGTAGAATAAATGTTCTTCAAGAACATTTAATATTCTTCAAGAATATTGATTGTGCTACTTCTGGAGCAACAAGTTGAAATTATATCTTGTAATTGCTCTTCAAGAGAATTTAATATTCTTCAGGAAATATTAATTGTGTTTCTTCATGAGCACAATTTAGACTAATGTAATCATAAAAATAAATGAAATTGCACTCTTTAAGAGCATGTGATATTCATCAAGAATATTAATATATCTTGTCAATTATAGATAATAATTATAACAATATAAAAGATCGAAAAAATTTCTTAATTACAACGAACCATACTATATATCATATTATATCGTATATGGATTGAAGAATAAAGTTCTTATACCAACATGTTGTGTTCTAATCAAAGAGAAACTCTTTCCAAATACCAACATGCTGCCACAAAGTAATACATAAGAGAATTATTATTCATGCAATTATTAATTAAAAAAAAAACTCACAACTTACGTACGTAACAAAGTGGAGAAATTTTGAAGAAGATTCAATAGACGTGTGCGGCAATAATGCCCTTTATATTGTTGATGGTTGGAAACGGAGTAGAGAGGTTGATCTGGTAAAAAACTTTCGATATGCCAATGTTTTTTATGTGTGAAAAAAATAGAATATTTGTGCTGATAATATGTTATAAACTAAATAAAAGTAGAGAATAATACAGAGAACGAAAATAAGAAGTGCATTATTATGAGGATCAAAAATCTCTATTTATGAAGTTACAGATGAACTCATGGTCTTTTAAGATTATGATCATCACTTTATATATGATAAATATATATTTATAATATATTTACAACACTAGCGAATTTTTAAGAGAAATTGTTGGGAGATGATTCTGTCCTCTCACAATCAGTTAAGACATAACTCAGTAGCCTTGTGCTCTAAACATTTACTGAAGATTTGAAGATCTCAAAACCCTATCTTGGCTGATAAACCATTCAGTTGTAACCTGTTCTGTTTCGTCTCTGAGGTTTCGGACTCAGTAGACACTCTGCATCTGGTTCGGGCGCTCGTAGATTACCCGCCTCGGTACGTAAGTAGAAGACTCGGTGATCTTGGACTCGGCAGGCGATATCTGAAAGGAGTCGGTGGAACCGAACTCGGCAGGAGTAGTTCATCGAACTCGAGTTGATCTTCGATAGAGCCGACTCGGCGAGAGCATGCTACCGAATAAGAGATCGGACTCGGCAACGAATCGGCCGGGATCTTCGACCGTCGGTTTCTCTAAAAGTCAAATCAGCAGAGTCAATACGAGGAAGAGAGAAGTCAGCTTCAAATGTTCTTGAAGTCTGTTCTGTCTCACCTACTTTCCTGAACCTCGACCAATGACGAGCAGCCACCTGTCCTATATCTGTTAAAGCTGCAAGTGAACAACTTTCCAGAAATGGAGGGAAAGGACACTGCAACCATACTTTGAAAGAGCCGTTAGCTACCCAAAAGAGAGAGACAAAGGATCGTCGTCTCCAACGGATCTATCCTTATCTCTGCTCTATAAATAGAGGGATACATTCAAATTGAAGCTTACGAGCATACACGAGCAACCTAGAAATCAAAGAACACACAGAGCATTCAGAGAGCAACTCATAAACATCCTAAGTCTTTCGAAAGTAATTCAAAGAAGTAATCTCCGGCGAAAGACGACATACCTGCTCATAGGGAACCAAGTTGAACCAGAATTACATAGCCTCTAGTATCCAAGCGACTGAACACGAACCCAAAGCTATACTCAGCCGTTCGTCGCTCTAGAAGCCACTTTCTTGTTCCCTATCCCTCTAACCTAAGCTCAGCCATTCATATCTATAGCTTAGACGAAGGAGTTCATAGTCGAACTGATCCTTATTGTAAAGGACTCCTTCATAGTTGGAGAGTTTTTCAAACACTTAGTTTGATACCCTGTAAACTGAGACTTGCTCAGTATAAATCTCAAGACCAGTGTTTGTCCATTGTACAAACTGACTGAGACTATCTCAGTATAATAAATAGCCTCCTGATCTTTCGGGACAGTGGACGTAGGATTGTTGGATCCGAACCACTTTAAAAATCGTCTGTGTTCTGTGTTCGTTATTTACTATTGCATTGATTACTGTGCATACTGAAAATATCTTTAAAATCATTCAACTGAGTTTCAGCAAGCTTAATCTACTGCACTAATATACTGAAACTGTTTTGATAAAAACGTTTTCTTAACTCAACTGAATTTGGGCCTACACATTTCCGCAATACTGAACTCTATCTGAACGGTACTGAATTCTGACTCTCGTCAGCTAGCAGGCCTCAGTAAAGTCAGTCACTCTGCCACGCGATTCAGAACAGCTTATTTGGTCTGCTAAATTCGTTCAGTACGGCACTCTCTTGAAAAGGACTGTTCGCGTTTAAAGTTGAGAAATCGGTTTTCAGGTGTATTCAACCCCCCCCCCTCTACATCTGAACGTTACTCTCGGGACCAACAATTGGTATCAGAGCAGGAGTTCTCTAAGACTCTTCTGATTCTGAAACTGGTCTACTTGAACGGATCCGGAAAACGTTTTCACTGCATATTATTCTTCATTCATATCATTATTCACTATGTCTGATATGTCAGGAATCAGAATGGTACCCATGTTCTCAGCAGAGAACTATGGAGTATGGCGGGTCAGAATGGAGGCTCATCTGACCTCCCTCCACGACAGCATGACAGAGGTTCTAGAGGACGGACCTATCGTTACAATGGTAGATAACGTCGTAGCTCAGGACCAAGCACAAGGAGGAAGAATGGTGACCGGGAAGAATATTCCCAGAGATAGAAGTCTCTTCACCCCTGAGGAGAAGAAAGTTCACAATTTAGACCGAGTCGCCAGAAACGTCATACTGACCACTCTGAGCAATTCTTATCTCGGAAGAGTTCAGGACTGCAAGTCCGCGAAAGAACTCTGGGATGCTCTAGCGCTACTAAGTCGGGGGACTCAGAAGATAAAAGCGAACAAACTCGCGCTGGAACTTCAGAAGCTGGAGAGACTGTCTCTCATACCTGGCGACTCCATTGAAGATCTTAACGTCGGATTCACAGATCTGATGAACTCAATCAACGGGCTGGGAAAGACATTCTCCTGCCGAGAGATGAATCTCAAAATTTTGAGGGCATTACCAGACGGTCACTGGACTTCGTTCGCTACTTTATTGCATCATTCTGATTTAGATATTGTTACTCCTAAACATATCTTTTCAGAACTTAAAGTTGAGGAGTTCGAGTTTAGCCTACCTCAAAGGAAGCAGCGAGCTGAAGCTGACACCCAAGTCGACCATGCCTTTAAAGCATCAGTCAGCACAGCAGCTCCGGCATCTAGCAAGGCTGAACCTTCACTCAATGACATACAAGAAGGAAACTTAGCCAAGAAGTACGCGCTGCTTGCCGTAAAGTATCAGAAGGAGAAAGAGAGGCGTAGGAAGCTCTCAAGAGTCGTCACAGACTCCAAGGGTAAGACTGAATATACACCTAAGCGCACTCCTGACTCACATACTTCTGAATGCAGGAAACAGGAGGACTCAGCTCAGTCGAAAGAGAGTGAAAGCAAAGAAGAAAGAGTCACAACCTGCTATAACTGCAAAAAACCAGGACACTATCAGTATGGTGTCCCGAGCTCAAGATCGCTTTGAAAGAGCAGCACGCAAAGCTCGAAGGGAGAAGTTCATCAAGAAGTGACAAGCGTATATTGCCGGTGAACTCTCAGACGACTCAGATGAAGTTGACTCCTTCATGGATTCATCAGATGATGAAGCATCATTCATGGCCATAGAGCTTGAAGCTGAAGAAGACGCTGAAAAGTGTCTTATGGCAGGAGAAGAGGATGAGGTAAACTCTCACGCACCATTTAACTCCTCTTCACACTGCACACACGACACTATTTCAGGTGCAGATAAGAATCTGGACGTCGCGATTGCATACGAAGAACTACTCGACAAGCAGATTCAGATGGTTCTGCAGCTCAGTAAGACTCTTCAAGAGTTGGATACCCTGAAAGTGGAGAATCAGAGACTTTCTCAGGAGAGTCCGGTTGCTACTGAGTCAGAAGGACTCATGTTGAGACTCAGGGAGGAGATAAACTCTTTGATGGCCAAGTCTCAGCATCAAGAAGATCAGATCTCAGTACTAACCAATGACTTGACTCAGAAAGATACTGAACTGAGTCTACTAAAGCAAGAGATGTCAGGACTTTAGACCGAGCATGAACTGCTGAAGAAAAGCGATGATGTCTGGAGGAACCTGAATATAATTCTGTTTTGCAGGTGCACAAGGACCCTATGACATACCAAAAGGACCTACTGAAGAATTATACTACTGAAGAGGGACCCCGAATCGAGTTTGGAGACAACGCAAAAGGCTATACCAGAGGTTATGGAACACTCAGCATTGGAACTGCAACAGTTCCAAGAGTATCATATGTTGAAGGACTTCAGCATAATCTTCTCTCTGTTAGTCAATTTTGTGATAACTCGAATAGAGTGATTTTTTACGCTGGTTTCTGTGATGTCATTGATAAATCTACAGGGAAAACAGTGTTGTCAGGTTCGCGCAAAAAGAATATCTATGTAGCTGACTGGAACTCAACTGAACCTGAAGCTTGTTTGTTGGCGAAAAACGAGAACAGAACGGGGTGGCTCTGGCACAGAAGACTCAGCCATCTCAATTTCAATACGCTCAACAAATTAGCTAGAAACACTCTAGCAACAGGACTGCCGAATGAAGTATTCAGCAAAGACACTCAGTGTGAAGCATGTCTGAAGGGAAAGCAAACAAGGAATCAAAATTCGCCTGTTCCATCTCCTTCCACTGATGGAATCCTTCAGCTGCTACATATGGATTTGTTCGGTCCAGTCTCTCCGGTGACGATCAGAGGCAAGAAATATGTATTAGTGGTCATTGATGACTACTCGCGCTACACATGGGTCATATTTATTGCCAACAAGTCTGACGTCAAAACAGAGTTACCAATGCTTCTGAAAAAGCTCAGTGTCGAGAAGAACACTAAGATTATCAAGATACGTTCAGATAGAGGAATTAAGTTCCTGAATTCTATGGTAGAGGAGTTCTGCAAGGCAGAAGGCATAGAACATGAGACGTCTGCCGCACGCACGCCTCAACAAAATGGGGTTGCTGAGAGAAAGAATAGAACACTCAAAGAAGCAGCAAGAACCCTGCTCGCAGACTCGGGACTCCCAACCAAATTACAGGGGCGAAGCTACCGATCCGCATGTTATACTCAGAATAGATCTCTACTGACAAAGCAGCATAAGAAGACACCATATGAATTATGGAACGGCAGGAAGCCTTCTTTATCTTATTTCCATATTTTTGGGTGTTCGTGCTTTATCCACAATAATAGGAAAGATCAGCTGAAGACTTTTGATAACAAGTCAGACCAGAGAGTCTTCTTAGGATACTCTCGGGTCAGCAAAGCCTTCAGAGTCTTTAACTATCGGACCCTTTCCTCGAATCCATTTGTTGTTGTCTCGTATTGGCCATCCGGCAGGTCGGACCAATTTGTTAGAGTAAAGGGATTAAAGATGTAATTGTAGAAACCAAACGGAAATTCAATTAACGAAAGCAAAAGCAAACTCGATGTCGAGTCCCACAGAGAATAAATTTCCCGGCCAAGCGTAACTATACGCCGATCACGATCCGAGATTAAAACCCTAGATAATCTTTTCCTACTAGAACTATGATATTAAATACTAATGTCATGAGAATTAGGCCTCATGCGGCCGGCCCATTACATGGGCATAATACTAATGCTAATAATAAAAATACTAATAAATAATAAATACTAGTAATACTAGTTGTTGCCGCCTCCATGCATCTTCTCACCATGCACACGTATCCACCATGCACGTCGGCCTTCATGTAAATTACGGCACATCCGATTGTGCCGATCCTCTTCCTCCTTCCACGTCCTTCGATCTCCGTCGATAGACTTTGTCTCTAACAACTCCTCCACCCTTCCAAACAGCCTTGTCCTCAAGGCTGAAATTCGGAAACTGACTCTATAAATCGGATACATCCACCAATGCCGCATCATCTATTGATTTGCCGCGCCACTACACTAACACTTCGCGCACTCGATCTGCGAGTGTGCTTGTGTCCCCGAGCTCATCTAACTGCCTGGAAGCAATTTTCCTCAAAATTCTTCTCATTATCTTTCCACTTCTCGTCTTTGGTAGACCAGGGGTCCAATGAATTCTGTCTGGGGCTGCCAATGCTCCAATATGCTTTCTGACTGTGGTAATCAGACTTTTCCAGAGATCATCACTGTATGGAACACCTTCAACCAGAGTAACAAATACATATATGCCTTGTCCCTTAACCTCATGCTCAACACCAACAACAGCAGCTTCTGCACACTGGGGGTGTGATACTAACGCAGATTCCACTTCTGCCGTGCCAATACGATGTCCACTGACGTTAATAACATCATCAACTCTGCCAGTGAGCCAGTAGTAACCATCCTTGTCCCTACTGCAACCATCTCCACCGAAATAGTAGCCGGGGAAGGCACTAAAGTAAGTTGTTTCATATCTTTCACGATCTCCAAAAAGCATACGGAATGCACCAGGCCAGGAGCTTTTAACACACAAATAGCCACTGCATTCACCTTCAATTTCCCCACCCTTTTTGTCCACTATGACTGGCTCAACCCCAAAAAATGGGAAGGTAGTAAAACCAGGTTTCTGAGGCCAAGCACCTGGTAAAGGAGTGATCATGAATCCCCCAGTCTCTGTTTGCCACCAAGTATCAGAAATGGGGCACCTTGAGTCTCCAACCACATTATAAAACCATCTCCGTGCAGTTGGATTAATTGGTTCAACCACATGCTGATCTCCTTCATGCATTAATGAGCGCACCAATGTGGGAGCAGTGTAAAAGATAGAAACTTTGTATTTGTCAACTATGTCCCAGCAACGCCCAGGATCAAGATAATTAGGAGCCATTTCCAGTTTGAATCCCGACCACCCCATGGTCAGGCTGGTCGCCCGTACCCACTGAAACCACGGCAGGGCGTCACCTTCCATCGCCACAAGCGCCACATCCAGCCTACTCGCATCTGGTGTATTATGCAATTGAAAATACTGCTCCACTCTTGTGAGCCAGCTCTCCGCACCGGTCCTGTCAAACATCGGTAACGAAACCTGCGGCGCTCTGGACGAGGTGATTGCCGAACTAGCCGCCGCCTCAGGACCGATAGAATTCGGTCCCTCCATCGATTGATGATCTTCCAAACTAGGGTTCGAAATCGACCCGCCGTCGGAACCCTCTCCCGACTTGTGTTTCTTCGCCAACAAATCCTTAAGCAAGTCACGAATTGAGGCCATCGAATCCTTCATAGTAGACAACTCCCCAGATAAACGCACGTCCATAGCTTTCAATCCCTTCTCCAACTCATCCATCCTCGAATCCATTTGTTGTTGTCTCGTATTGGCCATCCGGAGGTCGGACCAATTTGTTAGAGTAAAGGGATTAAAGATGCAATTGTAGAAACCAAACGGAAATTCAATTAACGAAAGCAAAAGCAAACTCGATGTCGAGTCCCACGGAGAATAAATTCCCCGGCCAAGCGTAACTATACGCCGATCACGATCCGAGATTAAAACCCTAGATAATCTTTTCCTAGTAGAACTATGATATTAAATACTAATGTCATGAGAATTAGGCCTCATGCGGCCGGCCCATTACATGGGCATAATACTAATGCTAATAATAAAAATACTAATAAATAATAAATACTAGTAATACTAGTTGCTGCCGCCTCCATGCATCTTCTCACCATGCACACGTATCCACCATGCACGTCGGCCTTCATGTAAATTACGGCACATCCAATTGTGCCAATCCTCTTCTTCCTTCCACGTCCTTCGATCTTCGTCGATAGACTTTATCTCTAACAACTGTTACGATATCCCACATCACTTCCACATGAAAGTATGGAAGGGTATATAAGAGAGAGTCAACCCTTGACTTACAACCAGGGTTTTAGGTTAAGTTAGGGCTCCCTATCTTATATGCCTAACAATTGGCGCCGTCTGTGGGAACCTGACAGATCGTACGTTGCGGGAAGGGGCTACCCGATGTGTGGGTCCAGGGGTTGCCACCACGGATGTGGAACCTGCCACCCGTGAAGTAGGCCTTTGATGTGGGTTGCCACCCGGCGTGTGCCTTCTGTGGACGTACGGTTTCAAAGGGGGATGGATTGTTATGATATCCCACATCACTTCCACATGAAAGTGTGGAAGGGTATATAAGAGAGAGTCAACCCTTGACTTACAACCATGGTTTTAGGTTAAGTTAGGGCTCCCTATCTTATATGCCTAACAAATTGCTTCAATCTCAGAATAGTACAACTGAAATGCCTAACTCACCGACTATCTGTGTTGAACAAATTTCAGATGAAGAGTTGAAATATCGTAGACCGTGGCTGGATGCTCACACCTCTGATTTGATTATTGGAGATCCTTTAGCAAGTGTAAAGACGAGATCCAGATTATGTCAGGGAGAAAGCGCCTTATATTCTTACTTCTTGTCTACTAAAGAACCTCAGTCCATTGAGGATGCACTAAAGAACGCTGACTAGATCAAAGCCATGCAGGAGGAGCTGAATCAGTTCACGAGAAACGAAGTTTGGGACCTTGTTGACAAACCCCAACATCAACATGTGATTGAAACTAAATGGGTCTTCAAGAACAAGCGAGATGAAAACAACGTCATAGTAAGGAACAAAGCAAGGCTCGTGGCAAAAGGCCACTGTCAAGCTGAAGGGATAGTTTTCGACGAAACGTTCGCTCCCGTTGCAAGATTGGAGGCAATCAGACTATTCATAGCCATTGAGGATGCACTAAAGAACGCTGACTAGAGAACCTCAGTCCATTGAGGATGCACTAAAGAACGCTGACTAGATCAAAGCCATACAGGAGGAGCTGAATCAGTTCACGAGAAACGAAGTTTGGGAGCTTGTTGACAGACCCCAACATCAACATGTGATTGAAACTAAATGGGTCTTCAAGAACAAGCGAGATGAAAACAACGTCATAGTAAGGAACAAAGCAAGGCTCGTGGCAAAAGGCCACTGTCAAGCTGAAGGGATAGTTTTCGACGAAACGTTCGTTCCCGTTGCAAGATTGGAGGCAATCAGACTATTCATAGCCTACGCAACACATCAGAGATTCAGAGTTTATCAAATGGATGTGAAGTCTACGTTCCTGAACGGCGTCTTGAAAGAAGAAGTCTATGTAGAACAGCCTCCCGGCTTTCAGCAGGGACATCAGGTTTATAGACTCAGAAAGGCTCTGTATGGGTTAAAACAAGCACCCAGGGCTTGGTATTATACCCTGTCTGAGTTTCTTCTTCAGAAAGGTTTTCAGAAGGGCACAGTAAACCGCACATTATTTAGCATTCGACTGGAAGAGTATGCAGGATGTAGAATTGACAGAAAGTCAACTTTTGGAACGTGTCAGTTCCTTGGCAGTAAGCTGATCTCATGGTTTTCGAAGAAACAGCACTCAGTAGCGATGTCAACTACTGAAGCTGAATATATGACTGCCGAAAGTTGCTGCGCCCAAATCCTTTGGTTGAGACAGCAGCTACGCGACTACGACGTCATTCAGAATGAAGTGTCGATATTCTGCGACACTACCAGTGCAATTGCAATCACTCAGAATCCTGTACTTCACACGAGATGCAAGCACGTGGACATCAGACACCACTTCATTCGTGATTATGTCGAAAAGAAGGATATCAGGATGGAAAAGATCCACACTGACCACCAAAGGGCTGATATACTGACCAAGCCTCCGGGCCGAGCCGGATTCGAGAGAACTTTCAGTAGAGCTAGGTCTGCTGGACCCTACTAACTCTAGTCAGTAAGTGGATTCAGGAGAGGAGCATTCAGCAAGGGGGAATGTTCACTCTCAGTACTGAGTAAATTCAGTGCGTAGAGACTCAGCAACCATCTACACTAGGTATCAGCTGACTACGATGTTCAGTTAACAGGTTGCGTATCTCGACTCAGTAGCCAATGAAATATTTCTGTGCATTCATGACTCAGATTCAGCTTCGTATTCAATGCCTTAGAAAATGTCATTTAATATAGCGATTTACATTAAATACACGACATTCTATGTAAAAGCATGCTGAACTCTGCAACGCATTAAATGCATGTCGTATCAAGTTACTTCTTTGGCTATATACAATTGTATTTTGACTTAGACGACTAATATGATCATTGCCTATTTTATAAAATCAAATCCTGGTCGTCCATCTCATAAAGCGAATTCAAACTGAACCGTGGATAATTAACTGTTCATCTTCTATAAGATATATATACACGTTCAAAGTTTAGAAACTGCCATTTCTACTCTGCAAAAATTTCGAACCCTAGTTTTTCTGAGATAATACTTGCCTCCTTCCAAAACTTATTTTTTCAAAAACTCTGAGAAAAATTCTTGGTAAACCTTTAATGATCATTCAGTATTGCATATGTTAATTTCTATATTTTTATTCGATACTGATCTATCGTTCTTGCAGAATACTAAATATAGCAGGATGTGAAGTTATCGTTCCTAAAGATATGCAAGAGATCCTCGAGAAGGATCGGGTATGGTGCGAACCCATGATGGAGTTCGACGCATGTGACCTCGATTATATGGAGGAGATCTTCTATGCCCTCAGATAAATCGGCCTTGAAGGTTTTTTGACGAGAAAGCCATCCTTCTTCCTCCCGCAACAGATAGCTGAGCTCCATCTGAACTCAGAATCAGTAGATGGAGACATCCGATGTCGTTACGTCGTTCACTCAATTGGCGATCCCTCCTGTGCAATCACTGAGATCAAAACCATGTCGATCAAAGAGGCACTCAAGAGAAGCTTCAACCTCCCAAGTGAGGGATTCACCACCGTGGCGTATAAAGATGATCTTATGGACGAATATCTATCGAAGTTCTATGGGAAGCCGACTACGTTCAGAGCTGCATTTCCGAAGAATGCCATTGTTGGTCCCGAGTGTACGGTCAGGTGTAGAGGGGGGTGAATACACCGATTCGATTTCTCAACTTCGAACTCGAACAGCCCTATTCGGGATGGTGTCCGATCGAACAGTTCGGCGGACTGCATAACCGTTACGAATCAAGTTAAAGGCTAAGAGTACCGACTCACTGAGATCTCGCTAACCGACTAGGTCGAATTTAGTATCTACAAGTAAGAGTTCGGTGCGCGGAATAGTGTAGGCCCAAATCGGTTTTTTGTGAGAAAACGTTTTAAGTCTCGGTTCAATAGATTAAAAGTTCAAGATACCTGAGACGGTTGATTGATTTTAAATATGATGTTCAAGTATGAATAGTAAAATCAATGCAACGCTTAAGAAAGCAAGAAGAGACAGGATTTTTAAAGTGGTTCGGATATCGCTCAAATCCTACGTCCACTGTCCCGAATGATCGGGAGGCTATTTATTATCCCGAGTTAGTCTCGATCGGCTTGCACACTGGGCAAAGCCGCGTCTTGGTTTTTATACTGATCCAAGTCTCAGTTTACAACACTATCAAACTTAAAGTGTTTGACAAACTTCTCCAACAGTGAAGGAGTCCTTATACAATAAGGATTGGGTTCAAATGTGAACTCTTTCGTCTAAGCTATAGATAAGAACGGTTGAGCTTAGGGTTAGAGGGATAGGGAATATGAGAGTAGCTTCTAGATCGACGAACAGCTGAAGGTAAGCTTTGAGTTCGTGTAACGTCGATTTGGATACTAGAGGCTTTATATGTCGGTATAGCTTGATTCCCTATGAGCTAGAATGTAGTCTTTCGCCGGAGATTGTTCTTCAAGTTCTTGCTAAGACTTTGTTCTTTGGAATTCGCTCTTTTTCGCGCTCTCTCGTGTTCTTGGCTAACTTCAAATCTTGAATGATCCCACTATTTATAGAGCGAGAGATTGAAATAGATCCGTTGGAGACGATCTTCTTCTCTCTCTCTCTTTTTGGTAGCAAACGGCTCTTTTGGTGTAGGTAACAGTGTACTTTCCCACCTTTTTAGGTAAAAGGTTGGATGCAGGCTTTAGCGAGTGAGAAGACACGTGTATGCTTGTTATTCGTCGAGGTGGATGGAGTGGTTGAGACAAAGACAGACTTCGAGACAGGCATCAAGCCGACTTCTCTCTTCCTCGTACATGACAATGCCGATTGTCTTTCAAAAGATTCTCGATCCCGAAGACTATCCGCCGTTCTTGAGTCCGACCTTGTATTCAATAGATAGACCGCCGAGATAAGTCTATCGAAGATCGGCTCCGAGTTCGATGAACTACTCCTGCCGAGTTCGGTTCAACCGACTCTCTCGCATACTACTCCCGCAAAGTCCAAGATCACCGAGTCTTCTCGCACCGGTGCCGAGGCAAATAAGCTACCGAGCGCCTTGACCGAAAGGGAATGTCTACCGAGTCCGAAACCTCGGAGACAAAACAGATACAAGGGAATGGTTCATCATTCGGATAGGGTTTTGGGATCTTCAAATCTTCGGACAAGTACAGAGCACAAGGCTACCGAGCTTAAGATCGTGTCTAAGCCTCGAATCATTTCCCATTCGAGTGAAACAAAGGTCTTGAGGATGGAATCATCACCCAACAATTTCCCCCTATTTGATGATGCCAAAACCTATCATCTATGTCCTATCAACTATGCTAAACACTAACTTACTCGAAACAGAGCTCCTTACAAATATTACAAGTAGGATCGGTGGAGTTGTTATCGGTAAGTGCTAGACTACCGAGGGAGACGAGGCGTAACAATTTCCCCCTTTACAATAATTTCCCCCATGCAACAATTTCCCCTAAGAGAAATAATAACTCTACGAAAGTCTAGTCTATCGGAGATCTAACCGAGCAAAAACCGACAAGTAAATAAACAAAGTGTGTGTGTGTCAGGAATCACTTGATGATTCGAGTGTTAAAGCATAAAGCAAACACGGCTATTTAGACAACAAGTAGTTGTCGAGCCAAAACAAGATTTGTATATATATGATAAACGGTTCAAGACATTACAAATCTTGCTAAGCTAAGAAGAGAACTAAGAAGGAGAACCCTTAAACCGCTTTGAATCCTATTCATGAAACCTTGGGATTTATCTTCAGGGCAATGGGACTCCATACATTCTCGAACGTGTTCTTCCTCAGCTTCAGGTATTCGGCGAAGTCTCGCCGGTTCATCTTGTTCTAGACCTCTATTCAACGCAAAGCATTCTTCACTTCTTGTTCAATCATTCCGAGATGTACTTGAGTCGTCTTGTCTTCTCGGGTGGAGGAATGATCCTTGCTTCAGAACGCCGACTACTACCCCTTCGCATTCTTGCTCCGTGCATATATGGGTAAAGATCGGGTTCGTGAATGGTCATCCACTCGACATAGGCATCGGCCTTAGACATTTCGAGCCGTAATCGCTAGAAATAATTTCTCTTGATAAACTCTATCTTGGCCGATTCCCATCTCTGATTGAACTGAATATGCATCCATTCGTCTGATCTCGGCCATCTATGTGTTTTCAGATCGTTTGGCTTCCCGAACCTTACGTATCGAAAAGGAATGTCGGCTTTCGAAGGAACTCTCGGCTGGCCTCTTGTTCGATGCGCTTCCCGAGTGCCTCAAGGTCCGCCAAATGTATCTTCCGCTCGGCGGCCTCTATCTATCTAGCTTCCTCTCCTCTGTAGAGATATCTATCCATCGAGCGAAGATTTCTTCAATTTCGCATCTTGCTCTTGAGGCTTCGAGGAGCTTGTTCGAGTCGCAGAGGTACTTGGATTTGGTTTTGGATGTACCTTCTTTGCTCGGTGCCTTTTTTGTCGTTGCCTCTCCCTATCTTCATCATCTTCAATTCGAAGTTTTACGGGAGGCAATCTAGCGGGCACCTTCTTTTTTCCACCGCGTCTTGGTGCCTTAGTCTTTCCTTTAGCGAGGCTTAGACTTTGGTTTGTTGGCGGCTTCAAGCATCGGCGATCTCCCTTGCCGCCTTCTCATCGGCGGTCCGAGCCTCCTCCTCACCGAGATGTATCTCTTGGGTTTCTTTCTTTGGAGGGGTCGGGAGTTTCGGAATTTTCTTACCTTTGCCTTGAACAGTGGAGGTAGAGGGACTTCTTCATCATCATCCGAGTCCTCTCGAGTCCTCTTTACGTTCGGCAGATACTCGCAACCTCCTTGATGATATCAATGGGAGTCCGGGCTGCATGAGTAGCCTGGGATCCTGAGCCACTTGGGCCGGTCGCGCACGTGTGCTCGCACTGGGACACCCACGGGCCTCACCCTTCGAGTCCGAGTCCGAGTCCGGGATGAGTTCGGTGTAGCTTCCCCCTTAGATTTTGGACTTTTGGTGGAGGTCGGCTTCTCGGTACTCTTCTTTCCTTCTCTTTCTTCAGTTCTCTTTCCTTCCCTTTTTCCTTCACTTTCCCCCTTTTTGGCATCATCAATGAGCACCGGGGTAGGGACTAGGACCGACTTCTTCGGACTTCCGTAGGAGGTTGACAACTCATCAAGACGATGGTGGAGCTTAGTCGAGCCTCATGCAACTCGTTCCTCTCCATAGTAAGGTCCGCCTTTGACGCTTGTGAGAGAGGTCAGTTTGCTTCCTTGAAGTCTTTCGGCTTCTCGCCGATCTTATCCTCCGGGACCGGTTGAATGGTGTCTAATCTCGATCTCAGGGCCTCGGGCTTGTTCAAGAATAGCTGCAAGATGAGCCAGTTTAGAAGCCTGAAAATCTTGAAGTAGTTTGGCTTGGTTCTCCTAAAAGATCCTGAGCTGAGATTCAAAGTTGGTCTGCTGCTGAGCCAATGCTTGAGTGACAATTTCAGAGACATCAGGGGCGGCTGATTGGGACATTGAGGATTTCAGCCCCTGAAGCTCAGTAGCTAAGGCTTCAGCAGTCTTCTTCCAAGCTCTGTGGACTGCCTTGGCGAGGGCACGGTTCTGAGTGCCTTGGCTTTGTAGAGCTTTCGCCACAGACTTGGAGCGTCAACGATGCGGGCTGGGCGCTACCTCAAAATCTGATTTTAGCAGGAGCTGAGCAGGCTCTGTTGATGAGGTACTAGCCGTCGACTTCTCAGAACCAAGGATACTGAGTGGACGCTGAGGTTCTTCAGTAATTTGTGTATCCTTGTCCTAGGGAGTTCCCTCATCGGGCTTTCCGGGGCTCGAATCATGGGTGGGTCGTCATGGTCGACCCATCCGAGGGTCTTGGGCCGGGAGGCGAGCTGTCGATCATGAATCATGGCCAGCATCGCAGCCCTCAGATTGTCCATTGAGCTGAGGTCTTCAGGCTCTGAATAGCCTATCTCCTCTCTCAGTCTCAATTCCTCTTCATGCACTGCCGACCAGGAGTAGTGGAGGACAAGGCGCTGTAGACGAGGCCACTCCTGATGTCGCAGCAACATGTGGAGCCTTGCTGACTTAGCGATGAGCAACAAGTCTGAGTAGTCAGCAAGCTCCGGAACCAGTTGAAGAATCTCTCGGGATGCTCTGGATATAATCACTGAAGCTTCTATCCCGATTGTTTCTTCTTCAGACGCCGTCTCGGATTTGTCAATTGGTGGAGACGTCTGAGTCTCAGCAGGTGCCGCACTGCTGAGTGGAGGAACTGCGAGGGGGCTATCAAGGCGCTGAACTTCTTCACTTTGAGTTTCAGTAGCCTCCTCTTGTTCCATCTCTTCAGATGCTTCAGTGGAGACGATCTTCTCCACTGATTGAGTCTTCTCAGAAGACTCTGACTCATCTATCAGCCTTTGGGGCTGAGTAGTCTGCTGAGTGGCCTGTTTAGCAGGGGCCTCAGGTTCAGCAGGCACCTCGACGGCTTTCTTCAGTTTCTTAGCCGGTGCCTTCGGGGTTTTTGGCTTTGGAGGCGTTCTCCTCTTCTGTGGAGTAGCCTTCGAGATTCAATCTCTGCTGAAAGACCTGACCCGATTTGCTGAAGGGCCGCAGTTCGGTTATGAAACCGAATCTTCTTGACATTGAAGTACTCCTTGGCGTCATATGTGATCTGCTTAGAGCCACAGTAGTCTTCAATCATCACTGACAGTTTGAGCCCGTAGAGTAGCTTTCCTTTTGCGCTCAGCGTGCGCGTGGGCTTGTCAAATTTAGCTGCTTGGATCATGAACTCCCGAATGAAGAACTCAGTCCAGTTGACCTTGGCGCAATCATATATGGCCATCATCACGTGGATCTTAGGTCGCGAGACCTGATCGAACGATCCAGCCTGGCTCGTCAGCAGCTGCGTGACGATATAGGCCAATGCTCTGTACTGGGGGAGCATTGCGTTCTTCGGGAAGGCAGCTCTGAAGGTAGTCGGCTTGCCACAGAATACCGTCAGGTATTCATCTACTGAATCGTCGTTGTAGCCTATCGTGCTGATACCTTCGGATGGAAGATTGAAGCTTTTCTTCAGGGCTTGCTTTATCGACATCTGCTTCAGAATCTTCGAGGCGTCGCCAATCGCGTGAACAGCAAAACTTGCCATAATATCGCCTTTGACGGAGGCGGAGTTCAGATACAGCTCTGCCACTTGTCGAGGAAGGAAGAAAGTAGGCTTCCTCGATAAGAACTCTTCTAGTCCAGACGCTCGGAGGTACGTGAATACTTCCTCCATGTATTCGAGCTCGCAAGCATCGAACTCCATGACTAGTTCGCACCAGACACGGCCTTTGCTGAGGATCTCCTCTATCTTGTTAGGACCGGTTACAAAGATACTGGCCATCGTAACTGTTACAAGAAATTTATCAGTACCGATTCTTGGATAGAACAGTATATATATATATATATATATATATCGATTCTGAATAATAAAATAAGCTATCGTAACAGTTCTAATATGCATACCAGTGAGAAATCTTATGCTTTAGAAGGATATAATGCGAAATACGGATGAGATTCGTTCTAAAAGATGCTTCAGATTTCTCGGACATGAAAGATTTGTATGCTAATGGCGGTTTCTAGGATATGATCAAATATATATATCTAACGAGAAGACGAACAGTTATTTGATCAAAAGGCTGAGTTTAAAACTGCTTTTAGAAAGGACGGTCAAGATTAGACGTTATATAATAGGCAATGACCGCATAAGCCGCCTAAGTCAAAAGACAAGCTTGTAAAATAACCTAAGTAGTAGCTTCAGAAAAGACATGCATTAAATGCGCGCAGAGTTCAAGCAAATTTATGTATGGAATGTCGTGCAATAAATGAAATTCGTTAATAATAAAGACAAACCAAAAGATATTAAATATCATGCTGAATCTTTGACATAAATGCAAAGTTCTGAAATACAAGTTACTACTGAGTAGAGATACGCAAACCTGTCAGCTGAACATATTAGTCAGCTGATACCTCGTGTAGATGGTTTTTGAATCTCTACGTACTGAATACATTCAGTACTGAGAGTGAACATTCCCCTTTACTGAAATGTCTCTCTCCTGAAACCTCTTACTGACTGGGGTCAGTAGGGTCCAACAGACCTAGCTCTACTCGAAAGTTCTCCCGAACGGATTCGGCTAGAGGCTTGGTCAGTATATCAGCCCTTTGTTTGTCAGTATGGATCTTTTCCATCCTGATATCCTTCTTTTCGACATGGTCACGAATGAAGTGATGTCTAATGTCCACGTGCTTGCATCTCGTGTGTAGTACAGGATTCTGAGTGATTGCAATGGCACTGGTACTATCGCAGAAGATTGGCACTTCATTCTGAATGACGTCATAGTCTCTCAGCTGCTGTCTCAGCCAAAGGATTTGGGCGCAACAACTTCCAGTAGCCATGTATTCAGGTTCAGTAGTCGACGTAGCTACTGAGTGCTATTTCTTTGAGAACCATGAGATCAGCTTGCTGCCAAGGAACTGACATGTTCCTGAAGTTGATTTTCGGTCAATTCTATGTCCTGCATAATCAGCATCAGAATAGCCAGTTAGTTCAATATTATCATCAGCTGGATACCATAAACCCATGTCAGGTTTTCCTCGGAGATAGCGGAGAATCTTCTTGGCTGAGTCCATATGGCTATGCTTGGGATTCGCCTGAAATCGAGCACAGACACCTACAGCATAAGTTATGTCAGGGCGGGTAGTTGTTAAATATAATAAAGAACCAATTATAGCACGGTATTCAGTTTGGTCTATTGATACTCCCTCTTTATCAAGATCTATCTTCATATTCGTGTTCATCGGGATCTTGATGGGTTTGCCGGATGTGTCGCCGAATCTTTTGATGAGGTCTCGAGTGTATTTGCTTTGATTGATGAACGTTCCTTTGTCAGATTGCTTGACTTGAAAACCAAGGAAGTAGTTCATTTCTCCCATCATCGACATTTCGAACTTGTCCTTCATCATTCTTTCGAATTGCTGACACATAATGACATTCTTCGAACCAAAGATAATATCATCTACATAGATCTGCACGAGTAATAGGTCATCTTCCAGTCGAATGCTGAACAACGTGCGATCTACTGTGCCCTTCTGAAAACCTTTCTGAAGAAGAAACTCAGACAAGGTATCATACCAAGCCCTGGGTGCTTATTTTAACCCGTACAGAGCCTTTCTGAGTCTATATACTTGATGTCCCTGCTGAAAGCCGGGCGGTTGTTCCACATAGACTTCTTCTTTCAGTACACCGTTCAGGAACGCAGACTTCACATCCATTTGATAGACTCTGAATCTTTGATGTGTTGCGTAGGCAAGGAATAGTCTTATGGCCTCCAATCTTGCAACTGGAGCAAATATTTCATCGAAATCTATTCCCTCGGCTTGACAGTAGCCTTTAGCCACGAGCCTTGCTTTGTTCTTGACTATAACGTTGTTTTCATCTCGCTTGTTCTTGAAGACCCATTTGGTTCCAATGACATGTTGATGCCGGGGTCTGTCTACAAGCTCCCATACTTCGTTTCTCGTGAACTGATTCAGCTCTTCCTGCATAGCAATAATCCGGGCCAGCATCTTTAAGTGCATCCTCAATATTCTGAGGCTCTTCAGTAGACAAGAAGCAGGAAAATAATGCGCTTTCTCCTTGACAGAATCTGGATCTTGTCTTGACATGTGCTGAAGGATCTCCAATTATAAGATCAGCAGTGTGAACATCTAGCCACGATCTACGATGTTTTAACTCTTCATCTGAAATTTGTTCAACACAGATAGTAGGTGAGTTAGGCATTTCAGTTGTACTATTCTGAGATTGAAGAATTTCAGATGATAAGAGTATGATCTACTGAGTCACCGAGGTTCGGGGGCATTCGGTTCGAGAACATTACTAGATGTTCCCCCCCGAGTTGTTATTCTCGTAATGGTCTCAGTTACCTCTACGGTTTCCTCATCGACGTGAGTTACCTGGGATTGATTCTGTTCGGGAGAATCAATCTGCTCAGCTACTTGCTCTGCTGGTTGAGATTCAGTAGATTTGTCTTCAGTTTCTTCGTCTGAATCATCATCCCAACATAGCTGAATCTTTTCAGATTTGTCCTTTATGCTTAGATCCTGTAGCTGTCTACCGATGTCCTCGATTCGAGAATTTGAGTTATGGCTCCTGTCTTCGATAGCAAACTCGTTAAACACAACATGAGGGCTTTCCTCCACGCAAAGGGTCCGATAGTTGAATACTACGAAAGCTTTGTTGACCCAAGAGTATCCTAAGAACACTCCACGATCCGACTTGCTATCAAAAGTCTTCGCTGATCTTTCCCATTATTGTGGATAAAGCATGAACAACCAAAGATATGGAAATAAGATAGAGAAGGCTTCCTGCCGTTCCATAGTTCATATGGTGTTCTCTATGCCGCTTTGTCGGTAAAGATCGGTTCGAGTGTAACATGCGTATCGGTAGCTTCGCCTTGGAATTTGGTTGGGAGTCCCGAGTCTGCGAGTAGAGTCCTAGCCGCCTCTTTTAGAGTTCTGTTCTTTCGTTCAGGCAACTCCATTCTCGCCGAGGTGTGCGTGCAAGTGAAGTCTCATGCTCTATTCCTTTCGCTTGCGTAACTCCTCTACCATGGAATTAAGGAACTCGGTTCCTCCGTCCGAACGTATTTTTCTCGATCTTGGTGTTCTTCTCGACACTAAGCTTTTTCAGAAGCGTTGGTAACTCTGTTTTGACGTCAGACTTGTTGGCAATAAATATGACCCACGTGTAGCGCGAGTAGTCATCTATGACCACTAATGCATATTTTCACGCCTCCGATCGTCACCGGGGAGACTGGACCGAACAAATCCATATGTAGCGGTGAAGGATTCCATCGTGGAAGGCGATGGAACCGGAGGATTTTGATTCCTTGCTTGCTTTCCCTTCGAGACATGCTTCACACCGAGTGTCTTTGCTTGAATACTTCATTCGGCGGTCCCCTTGCTAGAGTGTTTCTTGCTAGCTTGTTGAGCATCTTAAAGTTGAGATGATTGAGCCTTCTATGCCATAGCCACCCCGTTCTGTTTTCATTCTTCGCCAAACAAACAAGCTTCAGGTTCATGAGTTCCGATCCACCACGTATATGTTCTTTTTGCGCGAACCCGATAACACTTGTTTTCCCCTGTAGATTTATCAATAACATCACGTAAACTAGCGTCAAAAATCACTCTATTCGAGTTATCACAAAATTGACTAACGAGAGAAGATTATGCTTTGAAGTCCTTCAACATAGGATACTCTTGGAACTTTGGCGTTCCTATGCTTTGAGTGTGCCGTATCCTCTCGTGTAGCCTTTGGCATTATCTCCAAACTCACTCGGGGTCCATCTTCGTAGACTCCTTTGGTATGTCATATGTCTTGAGCATCCGCGTCCACATACCATGGGTCTCTGCGCACCCGCAAAAACGCAATTATATTCGGGTACCCTTTATTTTTTATTTTGGGTCCTTAGATGTTAGTTTTCATAACCCAAATCTGTCTAACAACCCCGGTGGTTTCGGACATCTTCTTTCCACTAGAGTCAACATATCGACCCTTTGGACTGGTCATAGGTGACTTCGAGGCTTACGAGGTTCGGGAGTCCTAATCTTCCGAGCCGGTGGATCGCCGACCTTAGCCTTCGTGTGGCTTTCTTTTCTTCTTCGACCTTTGGAGCCTCTTCTGACTATAGGTTCATAATAATATGACCCATACTGAGCTGGATGTGTCAGCTTTGGAGGTCCATACTGATCTGCCAATTTTGATTTGCTGGTTCCCCCTTGACTGAACTGGGGTTTCTTGGCACTGATCTTCTTGTCAAAATGCTGATGTGTGGGATGAGGTGCTTTCATCTTCTGTTTGTTCTTTGCTAGGGGGTTCAGTATATTTGCGTTCATAGTCTCCCCTTGAACAAACCTATCAGCAAGCCGTACTTCTGAGTGTACTGGGGCAGATGAGGAAGCTCCCTGGCTGAATCCAAGTCCTTCCTTGCAGTGCTTTGGCTTATTGCTTGCTAGCATAGCCTCTAATTTCTTCTCAGCACCCTTGTACCTCTCAGTCATCAGGTTCCTCCAGATATCATCACTTTTCTTCAGTGTGTCGAGCTCGATCTGAAGTCCTGACATTTCTTGCTTCAGTAGACTCACTTCAGTATCTTTCTGAGTCAAGTCATTGGTCAAAACTGAAATCCGATCTTCTTGATGCTGAGACTTGGCCATCAGAGAGTTTATCTCCTCCCTGAATCTCAACACAAGTCCTTCGGCCTCAGTAGCAACCTGACTCTCCTGAGAAAGTCTCTGATTCTCTACTTTTAGGGTATCCAACTCCTGAAGAGTCTTGCTGAGCTGCAGACTCATCTGAATTTGTTCGTCGAGCAGTTCTTCGTATGCGGTCGCGACGTCCAAATTTTCATCTGCACTTGAAATAGTGTCGTGTGTACAGTGTGAAGAGGAGTTAAGTGGTTCATGAGAATTTACCTCATCCTCTTCGCCTGCCATCATGCACTTTTCAGCTGATTCATCTGCTTCATGCTCTAAGGCCATGAAGGCTGCTTCATCGTCGAGATGAATCCATAAAGGAGTCGACTTCTTCGAGTCGTCCGAGATTTCGCTCCGCAATATAAGCTTGTCTTTTCGGGCGAATTTCTCTCTCCTTGCCTTACGTGCTTTGCGCGTTCAGCACTACCGAGCTCAGGACAATCATACTGATAATGTCCCGGCTTTTTGCAATTATAGCAAGTGATGACTTTTTCTTATTTGCTTTCGCTATTCTTTGACGATTCTGGGTCATCCTTCTTTCTGTATTCAGAAGATTGTGAGTCAGGAGTGTGTTTCGACATATAATTTGACTTACCTTTCGTTTCCCGATAGGCTTTAGTCACTTTTCTACGTCGCTCCTTCTCCTTCGATACTTTACGACGAGCGGCGCATACTTCGAGCGAGACTTCCTTCTTGTAGATCATTGAGTGAAGGCTCGGTCTTACTCGTCGTTTTGCTCGTCGCCGGAGATCTTTGTGGCCGACCGATGCTTTGAAAGCATGGTCGATTTTTGTGTCGGCTTCACTCTCTGCTTTCTTTGAGGGTCTGTCGAACTTAAACTCCTTCGCCTGTAATTACGAAAAGATATGGTCGGGAGACACAACATCTAAGTCGAATGTCGCAATAGAGTGGCAAAAGGTGTCCAGGTGTCCGTCCGGGCGGTGCCCTCGAGAATCTTCGATTCATCTCTCGGTTCTTCGAATGTCTTTCCCGGCCCATTGATAGAGTTCATCGATTGGTAAATCGACGTTCGGATCTTCGATTTTGTCACCTGGGCATGAGAGACAAGCTTTCCGGCTTTTGGAGTTCCAAGTGCTAGTTTATTCGCTTTAATCTTCTGAGTCCCTCGACTCAGTAGCGCTAGAGCGTCCCAGAGTTCTTTTGCAGTCTTGCATTCCTGAACCCTGCCAAGATAAGAATCACTAAGGGTGGTCAGTATAGCGTTTCTCGCAACACGGTCTAAGTTGTGAAGCTTCTTCTCCTCAGGAGTGAAGAGACTTCTGTCTTTGGGAATCTTCTTCCCGGTCACCATTCCTCCTCCTTGAGCTTGGTCCTGAGTTACGACACTATCGATCATGGGAACGATAGGTCCATCTTCAAGCACTTGACCATACTTGTCATGGAGGGATGTCAGATGTGCTTCCATTCTGACTCGCCATACTCCATAATTCTCCACCGAGAACATGGGTACCATCCTTATACCTGACATATCAGCCATGAAGAATATAGATATGAATGTAGAGTGATATGCAGTGAAAACGTTTTCCTCCGGATCCGTTCGAATAGACCCAGTCTCAAAGTGACAAGAGTCTTAAAGAACTCCGGCTCGATACCAATTGTTGGTCCCGAGTGTACGGTCGGGTGTAGAGGGGGGTGAATACACACGATTCGATTTCTCAACTTCGAACTCGAACGGTCCTATTCGAGGATGGTGTCCGATCGAAACTTGGTTCGGCAGACCTGCACAACTATTCGAATCGAGTTAAAGGCTAAGAGTATCGACTCGACTGAGATCCGCTAACCGACTAGGTCGATCAGTATCTACGGTAAGAGTTCGGTGCGCGGAATAGTGTAGGCCCAAATCGGTTTTTGTGAGAAAACGTTTTAAGTCTCGGTTCGGTAGATTAAAAGTTCGGTATCTTTGAGACAGGTTGATTGATTTTAAATATGATGTTCGGTATGAATAGTAAAATCAATGCAACCGTTAAGAAAGCAAGAAGAGACGAGGATTTTTTAAAGTGGTTCGGATATCGCTCAAATCCTACGTCCATCTGTCCCGAATGATCGGGAGGCTATTTATTATCCCCTGAGTTAGTCTCGGTCGGCTTACACACTTGGGCAAAGCTGCGTCTTGGTTTTTTTATCGATCCAAGTCTCGCTTACAACACTATCAAACTTAAAGTGTTTGACAAACTTCTCCAACAGTGAAGGAGTCCTTATACAATAAAGATTGGGTTCAAATGTGAACTCCTTTGTCTAAGCTATAGATAAGAACGGTTGAGCTTAGGGTTAGAGGGATAGGGAATATGAGAGTAGCTTCTAGATCGACGAACAGTTGAAGGTAAGCTTTGAGTTCGTGTAACGTCGATTTGGATACTAGAGGCTTTATATGTCGGTATAGCTTGATTCCCTATGAGCTAGAATGTAGTCTTTCGCCGGAGATTGTTCTTCAAGTTCTTGCTAAGACTTTGTTCTTTGGAATTCGTTCTTTTTCGCGCTCTCTCGTGTTCTTGGCTAACTTCAAATCTTGAATGATCCCTCTATTTATAGAGCAGAGATTGAAATAGATCCGTTGGAGACGATCTTCTTCTCTCTCTCTCTTTTTGGTAGCAAACGACTCTTTTGGTGTAGGTAACGGTGTACTTTCCCACCTTTTTAGGTAAAAGGTTGGATGCGACTTTAGCAGTGAGAAGACACGTATATGCTTGTCATTCGTCGAGGTGGATGGAGTGGTTGAGACAAAGACGTACTCGAGACAGACCGAAGCCGACTTCTCTCTTCCTCGTACATGACAATGCCGATTGTCTTTCAAAAGATTCTCGACGATCCCGAAGACTATCCGCCGTTGCTTGAAGTCCGACCTTGTATTCGTAGATAGGCTGGCCGAGATAAGTCTATCGAAGATCAGCTACGAGTTCGATGAACTACTCCTGCCGAGTTCGGTTCAACCGACTCTCTCGGTATACTTGCTCCCGCAAAGTCCAAGTATCACCGAGTCTTCGCACCGGTGCTGAGGCAAATAAGCTACTGAGCGCCTTGACCAGAGCAAAATGTCTACTGAGTCTGAAACCTCAGAGACAAAACAGATACAATGGAATGGTTCATCATTCAGATAGGGTTTTGGGATCTTCAAATCTTCAGATAAGTACAGAGCACAAGGCTACTGAGCTTAAGATCAGTGTCTAAGACCGAATCATTTCCCACTGAGTGAAACAGTGCTAAGGATGGAATCATCACCCAACAGCCATGCTCCCTCAGTACAGAGCATTGGCTTATATAGTAACTCAGCTGCTGACAAGTCAGGCAGGGTCCTTTGATCAGGTGTCCAGGCCAAAACTTCAGCTCATGATGGCCATACACGACCGAGCAAAGATCAACTGGACCGAATTCTTTCTGAAAGAATTCATGACTCAGTCCGCGAAATTCGATAAGAAGAGTTTTCGCCTTGCCGTGAAGGGAAAACTATTATATAGACTGAAGTTATCGGTGATGATAGAAGATTTCTGTGGAACGGACAACATAACTTTCGCTGACAAGCAATATTTTAATTCGAAGAAAGTCCGGTTCCAGAACAGGGCAGCGGCCCTTCAGCAGATAGGATCAGGGCCTACTGATCCCAAGTCCGGAGCTCAGAAGACCTCGACACCCACCAAGAAGAGGTCCCCTCCAAAGTCTACTCCGAAGACCCCGACCAAGAGACTGAAGAAAGTCAGTGCGGTCGTGCCAGAGATAGTCATAGAGGCAATGGTTGCTGAACCACCTCTGGAACTGAGGGATGAGTCTGAGTCATCCTAGAAGACTCTGTCAGTGGAGAAGGTCATCTCCACTGAGCGTGATGAGACAGTGGACCAAGGGGTCCAAGCTGAGTCTATTCCGATCTCTCAGAGCCCCTTGGACATTCCACCTTTAAGCAGCATACCGTCTGCTGAGAAGCAACCGTCTCCAATAGAAGTTGAAGATTCGGAGACAGCTTCTGAGTCAGAATCAATCGGGATTGAGGCCTCAGTTCTCCAATCAAGATCCTCCCGAGAGATTGTTGAACGGATCCCAAAGATAGCCAGCCATAATGATTTAGTCACCTTGGAAAGGTAGGCCAGTCTTCACATGTTGATCCGGTTCCTAGAGTGGCACAATCTGAACCGTCTCATCAAACACCACTCCTGCGAACAGCTCTATGAGGAGGAGCTGGTCATAAGGGACAAGATTGGCTACTCAGAGCCATCCAACGTTTGCTCCCTAGAAGATTTGAGGGCTGCGATGCTAGCCATGTTGAACGACAGACAACCCATTTCAGCATCGGCACCCTCAGATGGGTCTGACCCCGATGGTCAGGACCCACCCCGTGATTCAGGCCCTGAGAAGCCTTATGAGGGAACTCAACTGGACAAGGATGCTCCCACATCCACTGCTGAACCACAACTCAGCATCCTTGGTCCAGGTCAGTCGGCGGCTGGTACTTCGAAGCCAGCAGAGCCATCTCAGCTGCTACTTGAATCTGCATTCGAAGTAGCGCCCAGCCCAAAAAGCCGACGTTTGAAGTCAGTGGCCAGGGCACTGAGGAGTCAAGGAACTCAGAACCGACTCCTCGCCCGCGCTGTCCACAAGACGTGGAGGCAGACCACGCAGGCTTATAGTGCTAAAATCAAGGGATGTTGGGATTTTGTATACTGGAAGCACTTTTTATGCTTGTATACAATGTGTTTTTATCCTTACCACTGTTTTATTCTCCTATCTAATAAATATATATATTTGCACATGTTATCCTTTATCTTGTATAAAAGTTAGATTTGTGTGGTGTGTCGGGTATCACAGAAGACAACACAAATTGTTTGAACTCACAAGATATAAACAGTTATCACAGCTGAGACAACTTAAGGATAAGTTGTCGGTTTAAGCTGCAGTTTAGATAAGAAGTGGCTTGTCTTAGCTGCTTGTCTTTACTGGTACACTTAAGGTGGTGTATTGACGGATCACAGTGAGATGTGTTTTCCTAACTGACCTTAGTGGAAAACCAAGATCTCGGTGACTTTGCTAGTCTTAAGCTTGGTAAGACTTCAGCTGAGTGCATTTGGCTATCTATCACTTTGACCTACTATGGTGAACGTCATCGCGACCGGATCTACGTATCTTGGGTGTTAGTAGTTATTTGTGGCTCAGGTTGGTTGTCTGTATCTTGCATCCGTATCCTAGTAAAATGGGTTGATAATATCCCCTGTGGAACTCGAAAGGATTAGCACATTAAACCCGGCCGGTTGATTAAGTTCAGGTGTGTTAATAAGGTCGAGTGGTACTACTCAGGAATATAAGATGTTAATTAATTTAAGTTGTCAGTGAGCTTAATTAATTAATGGATATTTCTATCTTAAATACGGAGATCGATTAAGTCTAAAATACAAGCCCTTGCTCAAATTGGGATAAAGGGGTAAGTCAGCACGGATTCTCTAGTGGAATGAATCTATGTTTATTAATTAATTTTGCTCTGGGCTGAGCATGGATAATTAATTAATTTGAGGCCCAGCTTTATTTCTTGTATTGGATCTCTGATCTAGCCCAATTAGTTGCCTGGTTATTTATTGTCTCTCATAAATCATTATTAATGGATTAATGTATTTTTACATTATTTAATAATGTTATTTATCTGGAATTAATTGGCTGGGCCAATTAATTGATAAATATTATTAGCCCAGTAAATTAATTAATTATATTATGGGTTGGTTATGTGGAAGCCATTATAAATATAATTAAATTAATGGGTTACAAATATATTAATATTATATTGGCTTTTGAAGCCTATATATATCAGTATTCTGTTCAGAAACAGATTACACACACATACACATAATTACACACGCATACCGTGAGTAAGGGAGAGCAAAAATTTATTTTCTTCAGTTCTCTGACCACCCAGAGGAAGAAAAAGACCGGGATACAGATCAGAAGGTCTAACACAGGAGCAACAATCAAAGCCGCGACAACACACCAGGAGGAAGGTAGCGTTCCTAACCCTCTATTATCCTTCAATTGGTATCAGAGCCAGGTTTAGGCTCTGATTGTTGCTGTTAGATGTATGATTAGGTTTTATTTCGTCGTTATCGGGCTATTTTCGTGTTTGGAGCGGCCTGCGAGCCACTGTTTTGACCCCGATGTAACGTTTTTCTCGTGAAAAAATCCACGAGTAGATTATAGGACCTATTTGTTTTGTGATTGTACTATTTGTTATACTGTAATTAGTCTGGGAGGCACGAAAAATGAGACGACAAAAATCTAATTTTCGCAGCGAAAACCCTAGTTTTCTGGGGTTCCGCCGCATCTTGCGGCGGAGATTCCCGGCGCGTCTGATGTCGGATCGACGATCGTCTTGAACCTATGGAATCCTCGTCTTATGAGCTTCACGTCGATAGGTTGTAAGGGATCATCTGATCCCGGATACGATCGGAATTGATGTTTGAAATAGGCTGCTCGTTATGAATTCGTTCCGGCGAATCGTTTGAAATTCAGGAAATTGAGGAACTAATCTCGGTCAGAATCCATTACCCGGTGGTCGTGAGTGTTCCAATATCGTTTCCCCTCTTTCAATTGATCGAATCGCGCCTCGAAAAGGAAGAATTCGGGCGTGAAAGGCGGCGGCGGCGGAGGCGCGATTTATCGCGTAGTAATCTTCGCTGCGGCGACTCCAGGCGGCATTTCTGCACGAATCCAACGTCTAGGCGACGTCGGGGAGGTGTGTAGAGGGCGGAGAAGGCCTAGAAACGGCCGGGGAAGGCGCAGCGGCAGTCCGGCCGCACGCAGCGCAGATCTGCGCCCGGCCGCACGCGGCGGCGTTGGGACGCGGGACGAGCGTTTCCTGGTTTGCCGTCGTCTAGCGCACCCCCGGGTGCCGGCGGCCGGCACTGGGCTTGGCCTACAGAGCGGCGCGCGGCAGAAGGGTGGAGACGACGGCCGACATGGCGCGTCACGTCGGCCCCTTGGCGATCGTGGCCGCCTGCGTGTGCCGCCACTTGTCTTCCACGTGGCAGACGACCCTGATGACGTGGCAGTAGAGTTTTTGAAGCAGTTTTCGACGCAGTTTCCAGATTCGCAGATTTTGAAGATTTCAAAGATCTGTATTTTGATCGGGCAATGTAATAGTTAGGGATTACGTGTTTTAAAGCTCGATAATGATTTTAAATTTCCTATTTGCGTATTTATTTTTAATTATGCTTTAGCATGCGATTATGTGAATAATTGCGCTTAGAAAAGCATGTAAATAGGATTTATATCGTTTTTAAAGCATGTTTTATTTTTCGCGAGCACGTTTTATTATGTGCGCTTAGAAATTGCATGCTTTAGGAATTATGTGGGAATGCATGATTCGTTACAAACCTTTTGACTAAAAAGACTAAGCAACATTAAATTAAATGTTTAATTAGATTCCATTTGGATATTAAACACTTAATTGGATCTCCATTAATTGGACTCTACACAAAAGTAGTAAGATTATGTGAGTAAACGTCCACCTGCGTGGCCTGCTTGCATCTTTGAGCTACAAGTTTTGTGAGATGAGTTTTCCAAAAACAATATTAGATTATTATTGAGTAGTGGGAGCGAAGCCGTAAACGTCCACCTGCGTGGCTTGCGTGCCTAGTAAACACGAGTACTCTAGAAGATAATAATTGAATAGGATGGCTAATTATATCAAATTGAATGCGGCATGGTTCGAGTAAGTTTGTCAATTTCGAGAATTTGATTCTACTTTGGTCAAATTAATGGTCAATGCTTAGATGTCACCGCAGGTACAATTCACTTCCCTCGAAGTCCCTTCTCGCGTTTTAATAGTGACATGGTCCAGCATATCAAACTATTAATTCCATTCGTCTTAAGAACCTAGACGTGGATTGGAATTAAAGAGCTAGGTAAATAGCTTGGTTTAGGGTTACGCTAGTAAACGTCCACTGATTCTACGTGGATTGGAATTAAAGAGCACCCGATGTAGAAGACTCTGTGATACTGGACTCAGCAGGAGCAGTATACTGAAAGGAGTCAGTGGAACTGAACTCAGCATGAGTAGTTCACTGAACTCAGAGCTGATCTTCAGTAGAGATGTCTCAGTAGGAGCATGCTACTAAATCAGAGATCAGACTCAGCAACGGCCAGACAGTCTTCTGACTGTCAGGATCTTTAAAGTCAAATCAGCAGAGTCAATACGAGGAAAAGAGAAGTCAGCTTCAGATCTCCTTGAAGTCTGTTCTGTCTCAACTACTTTCTGAACCTCGACCAATGACAAGCAGCCACCTGTCCTATATCTGTTAAAGCTGCAAGTCAACAACTTTTCAGAAATGGAGGGAAAAGACACTGCTACCATACTTCGAAAGAGCCGTTAGCTACCCAAAAGAGAGAGACAAAGGATCGTCATCTCCAACGGATCTATCCTAATCTCTGCTCTATAAATAGAGGGATAAATCAAATTGAAGCTCACCTTCGCATACACGAGAACACACAGAGCAATCAACGAGCAAAATCGAAAAAGCCTAAGTCTTCCGCAAGAAGTTAGAAGAAACAATCTCCGGCGAAAGATCACATTTCTGCTCATAGGGAACCATGCTGAATTACATTATACAGCCTCTAGTATCCAAACGACGTTACACGAACCCAAAGCTTATACTCAGTTGTTCGTCGTTCTAGAAGCCACTTTCATGTTCCCTATCCCTCTAACCTAAGCTCAACCGATTAAATCCATAGCTTAGACAAAGGAGTTCACTTATGAACTAATCCTTATTGTAAAGGACTCCTTCACTGTTGGAGAGTTTTTTCAAACACTTAGTTTGATAACCTTGTAAACTGAGACTTGCTTAGTATAAATCTCAAGACCAGTGTTTGTTCAGCGTACAAACTGACTGAGACTATCTCAGTATAATACATAGCCTCCTGATCTTTTGGGACAGTGGATGTAGGATTGTTGGATCCGAACCACTTCAAAAATCTCTGTGTTCTGTGTTCTTTATTTTACTATTGCATTGATTTACTGTTCATACTGAAAATATCTTTTAAATCATTCAACTGAGTTTCAGCAAACTTAATCGACCGCACTAATCTACTGAAACTGTTTTGATAAAAATGTTTTCCTAACTCAACTGAATTTGGGCCTACACATTTCCGCACTACTGAACTCTATATGAACGATACTGAATTCTGACTCTAAGTCAGCTAGCAGGTCTCAGTAGAGTCAGTCACTCTGCCACACGATTCAGAACAACTTATCTGGTTTGCTGAACTCGTTCAGTACGACACCCTCCTGAAATGGACTATTCGTGTTTAAGTTGAGAAATCGGTTTTTAGGTGTATTCACCCCCCCCCCCCTCTACACCTGAACGTACTCTCAGGACCAACAATTGGTATCAGAGCAGGAGTTCTTTAAAACTCTTGTTATTCTGAAACTGGTCTACTTGAACGGATCTGGAAAACGTTTTCACTGCATATATCATTCTTCATTTATATCACTTTCTATCATGTCTGATATGTCAGGAATCAGGATGGTACCCATGTTCTCAGTAGAGAACTGTGGTGTATGGCGGGTCAGAATGGAGGCACATCTGACCTCTCTCCACGATAGCATGACAGAGGTTCTGGAGGACGGACCTATCGTTCCTATGATCGATAGCGTCAGAGCTCAAGATCCAACAGACGGCGGAGGAATGGTGACCGGGAAGAAGATCCCCAAAGACAGAAGTCTCTTCACCCCTGAGGAGAAGAAGCTTCATAACTTAGATCGCGTCGCCAGAAATGCCATACTAACCACCCTGAGTGATTCTTATCTCGGAAGAGTTCAGGACTGCAAGTCCGCAAAAGAACTCTGGGATGCTCTAGCGCTTCTAAGTCGGGGGACTCAGAAGATCAAAGCGAACAAACTTGCGCTGGAACTTCGGAAGCTGGAGAGAATGTCTCTCATGCCTGGTGACACCATTAAAGATCTCAACGTCAGATTCACGGATCTGATGAACTCTATCAACGGGCTGGGAAAGACATTCTCTAACCGAGAGATGAATCTCAAGATTTTGAGGGCACTGCCAGACGAAAACTGGACCCCATTTGCTACTTTATTACGTCATTCTGATTTAGATATTGTTACTCCTGACAATATCTTTTCAGAGCTTAAAGCAGAGGAGTTCGAGTTTGGCTTATCTCAAAGGAAGCAGCGAGCTGAAGCTGACACCCAAGTCGACCATGCTTTTAAAGCATCAGTCAGCACAGCAGCTCCAGCGTCTAGCAAGGCTGAACCTTCACTCAGTGACATACAAGAAGGAAATCTAGCCAAGAAGTACGCGCTGCTTGACGTGAAATATCCGAAGGAAAAGGAGAGGCGCAGAAAGCTCTCAAGAGTCGTCAGAGACTCTAAGGGTAAGAATGAATACACACCTAAGCGCACTCCTGACTCGCATACTTCTGAATGCAGGAAACAGAAAGACTCAGCTCAGTCGAAAGACAGAGAGAGCAAAGAAGAAAGAGTCACAACCTGCTATAACTGCAAGAAGCCAGGACACTATCGCATGTATGGCATCCGAGCTCAAGACCGCTCGAAAGAGCAGCACACAAAGCAAGAAGGGAGAAGTTCATCAAGAAGAGACAAACATACATTGCCGGTGAACTCTCAGACGACTCAGATGAAGTCGATTCCTTCATGGATTCATCAGACGATGAAGCAGCCTTCATGGCCATAGAGCCTGAAGCTGTAGAAAACGCTGAAAAGTGTCTCATGGCAGGAGAAGTGGATGAGTTAAACTCTCATGCACCATTTAACTCCTCTTCACACTTCACACACGACATGATTTCAGGTGCAGATGAGAATCTGGACATCGCGATTGCATACGAAGAACTACTCAACGACCAGATTCAGATGAGTCTGTAGCTCAGTAAGACTCTTCAGGAGTTGGATACCCTGAAAGTGGAGAATCAGAGACTTTCTCAGAAGAGTAAGGTTGCTACTTGAGTCAGAAGGACTAGTGTTGAGACTCAGGGAGGAGATAAACTCTCTGATGGCCAAGTCTCAGCATCAAGAAGATCAGATCTCAGTTGTGACCAAAGACTTGACACAGAAAGATATTGAATTAAGTCTACTGAAGCAAGAGTTGTCAGGACTTCAAGACCGAGCATGAACTGCTGAAGAAGAGTGATGATGTCTGGAGAAACCTAATGACAGAGCGTTACATGGGCGCTGAAAAGAAGCTAGAGGCTATGCTAGCAAGCAACAAGCCAAAGCATTGCAAGGAGGGACTTGGATTCAGCCATGGAGCTTCCTCATCTGCCCCCGTACGCTCAGAAACCGGCTAGCTGATAGGTTTGTTCAAGAGGAGACCATCAATGCAGACATACTAAACCCCCTAGCCAAGAACAAACAGAAGATGAAGGCACCTCATCCCAGTTATCAGCATTCTGACAAGAAGATCAGCACCAAATCACCCCAGTTCAGTCAAGGGGGAACCAACAAAGCAAAATAGGCTGATCAGTATGGACCTCCGCAGCTCAGTATGGGTCATATTACTATGATCCTGACTCATCCAGCTCAGTATGGGTCATATTACTATGATCCTATAGTCAGGAGAGGATCCAAAAGTCAGAAGAAGAAAGTCGTACAGAAGGCAAAGGTCAGTAGTCCACCCACTCGGAAGATCGGGACTCCCCGAACCCCGAAAAGCCTCGAAGTCGGCATCGACCGATCCGGTGGTCAAATATGTTGACAAAAGTGGAAAGAAACTGTCTGAGACCACCAGGGTCGTAAGACATATATGGGTTTCCAAAACTAACATCTAAGGACCCAAAATCAAAAATAAAGGGTACCTAAATATAATTTTGTCTTGCAGGTGCACAAGGACCCTTGGTATGTGGACAGCGAATGCTCAAGACACATGACGTACCAAAAGGACTTGTTGAAGAATTATACTACTGAAGAAGGAACCCCGAATTGAGTTTGGAGACAACGCAAAAGGCTATACCAGAGGCTATGGAACACTCAGCATTGGAACAACAACAGTTCCAAGAGTATAATCTTCTCTCTGTTAGTCAATTTTGTGATAACTCGAATAGAGTGATTTTTTACGCTGGTTTCTGTGATGTCATTGATAAATCTACAGGGAAAACAGTGTTATCATGTTCACGCAATAAGAATATCTATGTAGCTGACTGGAACTCAGCTGAACCTGAAGCTTGTTTGTTGGCGAAGAATGACAACAGAACGGGGTGACTCTGGCACAGAAGACTCAGCCATCTCAACTTCAAGACGCTCAACAAATTAGCTAGAAACACTCTAGCAAGAGGACTGCCAAATGAAGTATTCAGCAAAGACACTCAGTGTGAAGCATGTCTAAAGGGAAAGCAAACAAGGAATCAAAATCCACATGTTCCATCTCCTTCTACGGATGGAATCCTTCAGCTGTTACATATGGATTTGTTCGGTACAGTCTCTCCAGTGACAATCAGAGGCAAGAAGTATGCATTAGTGGTCATTGATGACTACTCGCGCTACACATGGGTCATATTTATTGCCAACAAGTCTGACGTCAAAACAGAGTTACCTACGCTTCTGAAAAGGCTCAGTGTCGAGAAGAACACCAAGATCGTCAAGATACGTTCATATAGAGGAACTGAGTTCCTGAATTTCATGGTGGAGCAGTTCTACAAAGCAGAAGGTATAGAGCATGAGACGTCTGCCGCGCGCACGCCTCAACAAAATGGGGTTGCTGAGAGAAAGAATCGAACACTCAAAGAAGCAGCAAGAACCCTGCTCGCAGACTCAGGACTCCCAACCAAATTCTGGGCAGAAGCTACTGATACTGCATGTTATACTCAGAACCGATCTCTACTGACAAAGCAACATAAGAAGACACCATATGAACTATGGAATGGCAGGAAGCCTTCTTTATCTTATTTCCATATTTTTGGGCGTCCGTGCTTTATTCACAATAATGGGAAAGATCAGCTGAAGACTTTTGATAGCAAGTCAGATCAGGGAGTGTTCTTAGGATACTCCCGAGTCAGCAAAGCTTTCAGAGTCTTTAACTATCGGACCCTTTGCGTGGAGGAAAGCCCTCATGTTGTTTTTAATGAGTTTGCTACTGAAGACAGGAGCAGAAACTCTAAACCTGAATCTGAGAATATCAGTAAGTAGCTACAGGATCTGAGCTTAAAAGATAAAGTTGAAAAGATCGCGCTATGTTGGGATGATGATTCAGATGAAGAAACTGAAGACAAGTCTACTGAATCTCAGCCATCAGCAAAAATAGCTGAACAGATTGACTCTCTTGAATAGAGTCAATCCCAGGTAACTCAGGTCAATGAAGAAATCCCAGTGGTAACTGAGACCTCTACTGAGAATAATAATTCAGGGGGAACTGATGATGTTCCTGAGCTAAATGCCCCTGAACCGGGTGACTCAGTGAATTGCTTCAATCTCATAATAGTACAACTGAAATGTCTAACTTACCTACTATCTATGTTGAACAAATTTAAGATGAAGAGTTGAAACATCGTAGATCGTGGCTGGATGCTCACACTTCTGATTTAATTATTGGAGATCCCTTGGTAAGCGTAAAGATAAGATCCAGATTCTGTCAGGGAGAAAGCGCCTTATATTCCTGCTTCTTGTCTACTGAAGAACCTCAGTCAGTTGAGGACGCACTGAAAGACGCTGACTGGATCATAGCCACGCAGGAGGAGCTGAATCAGTTTACGAGAAACGAAGTTTGGGAGCTTGTTGACAAACCCCGACATCAAAATGTGATTGGAACCAAATGGGTCTTCAAGAACAAGGGAGATGAAAACAACGTCATAGTAAGGAATAAAGCAAGACTCATGGCAAAAGGCTACTGTCAAGCTGAAGGCATAGACTTCGATAAAACGTTCGCTCCAGTTGCAAGATTGGAGGCAATCAGACTATTCCTAGCTTACGCAACACATCAAAGATTCAGAGTCTATCAAATGGATATGAAGTATGCTTTCCTGAATGGCGTACTGAAAGAAGAAGTCTATGTAGAACAGCCTCCCGGCTTTCAGCTGGGACATCAGGTCTACAGACTCAAAAAGGCTCTGTATGGGTTAAAACAAGCACCCAGGGCTTGGTACGATACCCTGTCTGAGTTTCTTCTTCAGAAAGGTTTTCAGAAGGGCACAGTAGACCGCACATTATTCAGCATTCGACTGGAAGACGATATTTTACTTGTACAGATCTACGTAGATGACATCATCTTCAGCTCGAAGAACGTCATCATGTGTCAGCAGTTCGAGAAAATGATGAAGGACAAGTTCGAGATGTCAATGATGGGGGAGATGAACTATTTCCTCGGCTTTCAAGTCAAACAATCTGAGAAGGGAATGTTCATCAATCAAGGCAAATACACTTGAGACCTCATCAATAGATTCGGTTGCACATCCGGCAAACCAATCAAGATCCCGATGAACACGAACATGAAAATTGATCTTGATAAAGAGGGAGTATCAGTAGACCAAACTGAATTTCGTGCTATAATTGGTTCTTTATTATACTTAACAGCTACTCGTCCTGACATAACTTATGTTGTAGGTGTCTACGCTCGATTTCAGGCGAATCCGAAGCAGAGTCACATGGACTCAACAAAGAAGATTCTCCGCTATCTCAGAGGAACACCTGACATGGGTTTATGGTATCCAGCTGATGATAATATTGAACTAACTGGCTATTCTGATGTTGACTATGCAGGATGTAGAATTGACCGAAAGTCAACTTACGGAACGTGTCGTTCCTTGGCGAAGAGCGATCTCATGGTTTTCAAAGAAACAGGCATTCGGTAGCAACGTCAACTACCGAAGCCGAATACATGGCTGCCGGAAGTTGTTGCGCCCAAATCCTTTGGCTGAGACAGCAGCTACACGACTATGATGCCATTCAGAATGAAGTGTCAATCTTCTGCGACAGTACCAGTGCCATTGCAATCATTCAGAATCTTGTACTTCATACGAGATGCAAGTACGTGGACATCAGACACCACTTCATTCGTGACCATATCGAAAAGAAGGATATCAGGATGGAAAAGATCCATACTGACCATCAAATGGCTATATACTGAGCAAACCTCTAGCTGAAGCCAGATTCAGAGAACTTTCAGTAGAGCTAGGTCTGCTGGACCCTACTGACTCCAGTCACTAAGAGGATTCAGGAGAGGAGCATTCAGTAAGGGGGAATGTTCACTCTCAGTACTGAGTAAAATCAGTACGTAGAGACTCAGCAACCATCTACACGAGGTATCATCTGACTACGATGTTCAGCTGACAGGTTTGCGTATCTCTACTCAGTAGCCAATAGAACAGTTTTGTGCATTTATGAATCAGATTCAGCATCGTATTCAATGCCTTAGAAAATGTCATTTAATATTAACGATTTACATTTAATACACGACATTCTATGTAAAAGCATGCTAAACTCTGCAACGCATTTAATGCATGTCGTATCAAGTTACTTCTTTGGCTATATACAACTGTATTTTGACTTAGGCGGCTAATATGATCATTGCCTATTTTATAAAACTTAATCTTAGACGTCCATCTCAAAAAGCTCGTTCAAACTGAACCCTTGATATTTAAACTGTTTATCTTCCTTAAGATATATATATATACGTTCAAATGCTTGAAACCGTCATTTCTACCTTGCAAACATTCTGCGAACCTTAGATTTTTCTGAGATAACTCCCACTTCGCTACAAAAACTATCCTTTAAAACTGCACAGAAAATTCTTTGGTAACTTTCAAATGATCATTCAGTATCGTATGAGCTTATTTATCTTATATTTTATTGAATACTGACTTATACTGTGTTTGCAGATTACAGAGATGACAGGAACTCATGTAATTGATTCGGCCGATATGCAAGAGATCCTTGAGAAGGATCGAGTCTGGTGTGAACCAGTTATGGAGTTCGACTCTTGCGACTTGGACTACATGGAAGAGATTTTCTTCGCCCTTCGGGTGACAGGGCTTGAAGGATTCTTGATAAGGAAGCCGACGTTCTTCCTGCCACGTCAAGTCGTTGAGATCTATCTGAATTCCGATTCAATAGACGGAGACATCAGAGGCCGATTTGTCGTTCACTCAGTAGGCAATCCCTCGCGGACAGACTATCGAAGTCAAGCAGATGTCTATCCGTGAAGCTCTGCAGAGAAGCTTCAACTTGCCGAACGAAGGATTCACCACCGTCGCTTATAAGGATGACCTCATGGACGAATACCTGACGGAATTCTATGGGAAGCTGACGACTTTCAAAGCTGCATTTCCTAAAAATGTCATGCTCCCATAATACCTAGCTCTAGCCTACGCCGTGACTCAGTTGCTGACGAGTCAGGCAGGCTCTTTCGATCAAGTCTCTAGGCCGAAAATTCAGCTGATGATGGCCATCCATGACAGAGCACAGACAAACTAGACGGAATTCTTCCTTAGAGAATTCATGATGCAGTCAGCCAAGTTCGACAAAACATCCAAAAGGCTGAGCGTCAAAGGGAAGCTTCTATATGGCCTGAAGCTCTCCGTTATGATCGAAGACTTCTGCGAATCTGACAGCGTCACCTTCGCTGACAAGCAATATTTTAACGTGAAGAAGGTCAGATTCCAGAACAGGGCAGCGGCCCTTCAGCAGATCGGCTCAGGGACTCAAAGACCGGGACTCAGAAGACCTCCACGCCAACTAAGAAGAGGTCCCCTCCCAAGTCAACTCCTAAGGCGCCAACCAAGAAGCTGAAGAAAGTCAGCGAGGTTGTGCCGGAGGCAGAGCCAGAGGTTGTGGTTGCTGAGCCTCCTCTGCAGCTGAGGGATGACCCCGAGTCCTCAGAGAAAACACAGTCAGTGGAGAAGGCCGTCTCCACTAAGCATGGTGAAACTGTGGACCAAGGGGTCCAAGCAGAAGATGTCCAAGCTGAAGAGGTTCAGACTCTAGAGAGCCCCTTGGACGTCCCACCACTCAGCAGCATCCCGTCTGCTGAGAAACAGCCATCTCAGATTGAAGTAGAGGATTCGAAGACCGCCTCAAAATCATAGTCCATCGGGATGGAGGCCGCAGCTCTCAAATCTAGAGCCTCCCAAGAGATATCTAAAGTAATTCCGGAGATCACCAGCCACAATGACCTTGTATTACTTGCAAGGCAGGTGAGGCTCCACATGCTCATCAGATTCCAGGAGTGGCATAACTTGAAGAGACTTATCATCCACCACTCCTGCGAATAGCTTCACGAAGAAGAGCTATTGATCAGGGGGAATATTAGCTATTCAGAGCCATTTGACCTCAGAACGCTCGAAGACCTGAGGGCAGCGATGCTCGCAATGTTGAATGACAGACAACCAATCTCAGCATCTGCGCCCTCAGATGGGTCTGACCCCGATGGTCAGGACCCACCCCGTGATTCAGGCCCTGAGAAGCCTGCTGAGGGATCTCAACTGGCTAAGGATGCTCCTACATCAACTGCTGAACCGCCGCTCAGCATCCTTGGACCCGGGCAGTTGACGGCTGGTACTTCGAAGGCAGTTGAACCTTCTCAGCTCCTTCTTGAGTCTGCTTTCGAAGTAGCGCCCAGCCCAAAAATCCGACGTTCAAAGTCAGTGGCAAGGGCACTGAGGAGTCAATGGACTCAGAATAGGCCTTGCCCGCGCCGTCCACAAAACATGGAGGCAGACCACCCAGGCCCATAACGCAGAGATTCAGGGGCTGAGGACTACCATCCAGAATACGCCCGCCCCTAACTTCTCCACCATCTTATCTAACGCGCTAGCCACCCAGCGGGCTGACTTTGAAGAAGAGCTGAAGATGATTCAGGCAGGCCAAGCTAAACTGCTCGATGACTACAAGGCCGCACAGACTGCGCATACTGAATCCGTCACCGCCATCTCTCAAGCCGCTGATCTCAGACTCTAAAATATCCAGAAGGCGATTGAAGAGAAGGTGGAGAAACAGCTGAAGGAATTTTAGGAAACAGCCGATCTCTCTCACAAGAAGTACAACACTCGGCTCACAGACGAGAGAAACGAGCTGCATGAGAAGCTGACAAAGTTGCACAACACTTTGGATGATCTATCTGAAGCTTACAAGAGCCTGAACAACAAAGTGTCAGTTCCGCCCCCTACCCGATTTGCTGATGCCAAAAAGGGGGAAGGTATAATAGAGAAAGGAACTAAGGAACTGATGCTGAAAGCTCAGAAGAGAGCAAAGTCAGTGGCAGGGGTGACTCAGACTCAATCATCTGCCCCCACTGGACCTATTCAGACTGGCGAGGCCCAGGGTATCTCAGCAACAGGAGCTGTAGTGCCTGCTGAGACTGGCCCAAGTGGCTCAGGAGCCAAGGAAGTCGCAACTCAAGCAACCCAAACACCCTCAGATATTATTAAAGAGGTTGTTGAGTACGCCGACGAGGAGTCAGAAGAGGAAGAAGCTCCTCTCCCTCCTCCAGTTGCCAGAAAAGGCAAGAAGGTACTGAAGCTTCCAACCCCTCCCTCCCAAAAGAAAGGACCCAGGAGGTACATTACTCCATGAAGCTGACAAAGAGAAGGAGAAGGAGCAGCAGCAGCAGCAGCAATCTACCTATTGGGCAGCAGGGCACATCTAAGGAGAAATCCTCCACACCTGCTGACTCAAAAGAAGAGCAGCCTCACAAGCCCTCCTATATTTCCTCGAAGGCACAAAACAAGAAATGGATGAGATATGGGCTCAGATGGAGAGGTACTTGTACAGAGGAGAAGAGGCCAGACAGATAGAAGCAGCCAGAGAGAGGATAAGGCTTGCTGACCTCGAAGCTCTTAGGCTGAAAGCAGAACAAGAAGCGAGTCATAGGATCCCCGAAAAGGCTGACATTCCCTACAGATACAAGAAGTTCAGGAAGCCTACTGATCTCAAGACTCACAGATGGCCAAGAGTGGATGAGTGGATGCCGTGGGAAGTCACTTAGAGGTGGGAAGCGCTAAAAGCTGAATTCATCAAAAGAAACTATTTCTAGAGGTTCTGGGCTGAAAAGCACAAGACAGTGGCCTTTACTGAATGGATCATGAGAGCTAACTTAGAGATGTATGCCAGCCTTCAGAAGGCTGTTAAGGACAATGTTGAAGTTAGAGTGCCAGCTCCTAGAATCCTGCCGCCCCCACTAAGACTAGACGGATATGTCCATTATGGAGGGATAGAGAAAGAAGTGAAGGACGCTGCTGAAGCCAAATTCTTAGATGAAGAAGACCCAGCTGACTTCGCTAAGATACTGAAGCTGAGGAAGATCACTTATCGAATGTATGGATTGCCTCTTCCTGAAACTCAATCTAAGGACTTCAATGACACGATTAAGCAGTTCATATGATTCTTGCTTCTGTATTTCCTTGTATCTTTATTTCACTCTTCTTAGTATAGCAGATGATGTATTTGTACTGAATTGCTTATATAAATAACATCTTTGTTTTGGCTTTGACAATTCCTTATTGTTTGAATAGCCTTGTTTGTTTATGCTTAACACTCGGAATCACTAAAGTGATTACTGACTCACACACTCACTGTTGTTATTTACTGTCAGTTTTTGCTTAGCTAGATTCTGATAGATTGCTTAGTGTTCGGGGGAAAATATTGTTAGAAAGGGAGAAAAAGCTGATTAGATTCTGTATAGGTTCTGTCATTTCTGCCCTGATCCCCTTAGTAGTCTAGGACTTGAAGAACAACTCCATGGATCCTACTTGTAATAATCTGTAAGGAGCTCTGTTTCTAATAAGTCAGTGTGTTAGGTTGATTAGCTATTAGGTTGTTAGGTTTTGGCATCATCAAATAGGGAGAAAATGTTGGGTGATGATTCAGTCCCCAGCAACAGCACAAATGTTGGGAAATGATTCAGTCTTCTCAGTTGATAATTAACACAGTAGCCATGTGCTCTGAAAACTTACAGAAGATTTAAAGATCCCAAAACCCTATATTGATTGGTGAACCTTTCTGTTGTAATCTGTTTTTGTCTCTGAGGTTTCGCACTCGGCGAGACACTCGCTCCGGTTCGTGCACTCGCATATTATCCGCCTCGGCACCGGATGTAGAAGAGTCGCTTATATCGTACTCGCAGAGCAAAGATATCGAAAGGAGTCAGTGGAACTGAACTCAGCATGAGTAGTTCACTGAACTCAGAGCATATCTTCAGTAGAGCCATCTCAGCAGGAGCATGCTACTGAATCAGAGAACAGACTCAGCAACGGCCAGACAGTCTTCTGACTATCAGGATCTTTAAAGTCAAATCAGCAGAGTCAATACAAGGAAAAGAGAAGTCAGCTTCAGATCTCCTTGAAGTCTGTTTTGTCTCAACTACTTTCTGAACCTCGACCAATGACAAGCAGCCACCTGCCCTATATCTGGTAAAGCTGCAAGTCAACAATTTTCCAGAAAGGGAAGGAAAGGACACTGCTACCATACTTCGAAAGAGCCGTTAGCTACCCAAAAGAGAGAGACAAAGGATCGTCATCTCCAACGGATCTATCCTAATCTCTGCTCTATAAATAGAGGGATAAATCAAATTGAAGCTCACCTTCGCATACACGAGAACACACAGAGCAATCAACGAGCAAAATCGAAAAAGCCTAAGTCTTCCGCAAGAAGTTAGAAGAAATAATCTCCGGCGAAAGACCACATTTTTGCTCATAGGGAACCAAGCTGAATTGAATTATACAGCCTCTAGTATCCAAACAACGTTACACGAACCCAAAGCTTATACTCAATTGTTCGTCGTTCTAGAAGCCACTTTCCTGTTCCATATCCCTCTAACCTAAGCTCAACCGATTAAATCCATAGCTTAGACGAAGGAGTTCACTTATGAACTAATCCTTATTGTAAAGGACTCCTTCACTGTTGGAGAGTTTTTTCAAACACTTAGTTTGATAACCTTGTAAACTGAGACTTACTTAGTATAAATCTCAAGACCAGTGTTTGTCCAGCGTACAAACCGACTGAGCCTATCTCAGTATAATACATAGCCTCATGATCTTTCGGGATAGTGGACGTAGGATTGTTGGATCCTAACCACTTCAAAAATCTCTGTGTTCTGTGTTCTTTATTTTACTATTGCATTGATTTACTGTTCATACTGAAAATATCTTTTAAATCATTCAACTGAGTTTCAGCAAACTTAATCGACCGCACTAATCTACTGAAACTGTTTTGATAAAAACGTTTTCCTAACTCAACTGAATTTGGGTCTACACATTTTCGCACTACTGAACTCTATCTGAACGATGCTGAATTCTGACTCTAAGTCAGCTAGCAGGTCTCAGTAGAGTCAGTCACTCTGCCACACGATTTAGAATAGCTTATCTGGTCTGCTGAACTCGTTCAGTACGACACCCTCCTGAAAAGGACTATTCGTGTTTAAGTTGAGAAATCGATTTTCAAGTGTATTCACCCCCCCCCCCTCTACACCTGAACGTGCTATCGGGACCAACATCCATCTCTCAAGCCTTAGACCTCAGGCTCCAAACCATTTAGAAGGCTATCAAGGAGAGCGTGGACAAACAGTTGCAGGAGTTCCAGACAGCAGTAGACGCCTCCCACAAGAAATATAGTGATCAACTTACTGAGGAGAGGAACGAGCTGCACGAACGACGGACTAAGTTGCAGAATGCCTTAGATGATCTGGCAACAGCTTACAAAAGTCTGGACAAGAAGGTATCAGTTCCCACTCTAAGCGTATTTGTTGATGCCAAAAAGGGGGAAGGAAAAGGGAAGATACCGGAAGGAAAAGGGAAGATACCGGAAGGAAAAGGAAAGGTACTGAAGGTACCAAAAGGAGTGAGGTCAGTGGCAGGAGCATCTCAGAGTCAGCTCCCACTGGTAACTTCACTCAGACTGGCGAGGCCCAAAGTCTCACCAGCAGGCGATGTAGTGTCTGCTGAGACCGGCCCAAGCGGCTCAGGACCCAAGGACATGGCTACTCAGGCAACCCAAACTCCATCTGATATAATCAAGGAGGTTGCTGAGTATGCAGACGAGGAGTCTGAAGAGGAAGAGGTTCCTCTGCCTCCTCCAGTTGCCGGCAAAGGCAAGAAAATTCTGACGCTTCCTACCCCTCCCTCTAAAAAGAAAGGACCCAAGAGTTATGTTACTCCGGAGGAGGAAGCCCAGATTGTTGCCGATGAGAAATTGGTAAGAGAGATTGCTGAGGTTGCAAATAAGCCAAAGAAGAAGCCAGCCAAAGGCAAGACAAAGGCTTCAGCAGGTGGAAAGAAAACTGGACCTAAATTGCCTCCCAGAACGCTGAAGCTGAGGGATGAGGCAGATAAGGAAAAAGAGAAGGAACAGCAGCAGCAGCAGACAACTGGTCAGCAGGGTACTTCGAAAGAAAAATCAACAACACCTGGTGATTCAGAAGAAGAACCTCATGTACCCTCCTATGTCCCGTCTAAGGAACAAGATCTTGAGATGCAAGAGATTTTGGCTCAGATGGAGAGGTATCTGTATAGAGGAGAAGAAGCAAGACAGATAGAAGCAGCTCGAGAAAGGCTCAAACTAGCAGACTTGGAAGCTCTGAGGCTAAAAGCTGAAAAAGAAGCGAGTCGAAGGATTCTTGAAAAAGCAAACATTCCCTACAGATATAGAAGGTTCAGGAAACCTACTGATCTCAAAATCCACAGATGGCCAAGAGTTGATGAATGGATGCCTTGGGAAAGAACTCAAAGGTGGGAGTCACTGAAGGCTGATTTCATAAAGAGAAATTATTTCTGGAGGTACTGGTCTGAAAAGCACAAGTCTATCGCCTTTGCTGAATGGCTTATGAGGACAGATCCTGAGATATTTGCAAGGGTTCAGAAGGCTTTAAAAGACAAGATAGATGTCTGAGTACCTGCTCCAAGAATCATGCCGCCCCCACTGAAAGTAGATGGCTCCGTTCACTATGGAGTTATTGAGAAGGAGATCAAGGATGCTGCTGAAGCCAAGTGCCTAGAGGAAGATGATCCAGCTGACTTTGCGCTGAGGAAGATCACATACAGGATGTATGGACTGCCCCTTCCTGAATCTAAATCAAAGGACTTCAAAGATAGGATTAAGCAGTTCAGATGATTATTAGCTTCTGTGTTTCTTGTAACTTCTTTTCTGTTCTTCTTAGTATAGCAGTTGATGTACATGTACTGAATTTCTTCACATCTATAAAACATCACTGTTATTCGCCCTGACAATTCCTTATTGTCTATATGGCCCTGTTTGTTTTTATTCTTAACACGCAGAATCACTCAAGTGATTCCTGACTCACACACTCACTGCTCTTATATATTATGTCAGTTTTTACTTAGCTAGTTTCTATGAGATTGCGTAGTTGGAGGAAAATGTTGTTAGACAGGGGGAAATTGCTGATTAGCTTCTGTATAGGTTCTGATATTTCTTCCCTGATTCTGTCAGTAGTTTAGGACTTGAAGAACAACTCCACTGATTCTACTTGTAATATTTGTAAGGAGCTCTGTTTCTGATAAGTCATAGTGTTAGGTTTTGGCATCATCAAATAGGGGGAAAATGTTGGGAGATGATTCAGTCTTCTCACAATCAGTTAAAACATAACTCAGTAGCTTTGTGCTCTGAACATTTACTGAAGATTTGAAGATCCCAAAACCCTATCTTAGCTAATGAACCATTCAGTTGTAACCTGTTCTGTTTTATCTCTGAGGTTTCAGACTCAGTAAACACTCTGCATCTGGTTCAGGCGCTCAGTAGATTACCTACCTCAGTACCAGAAGTAGAAGACTCAGTGATACTGGACTCAGCAGGAGCAGTATACTGAAAGGAGTTAGTGGAACTGGACTCAGCAGGAGTAGTTCATTGAACTCAGAGTTGATCTTCAGTAGAGCCGACTCAGCAGGAGCATGCTACTGAATAAGAGATCATACTCAGCAACGACTGGACAGTCTTCTGACTGTCAGATTCTCTAAAAGTCAAATCAGCAAAGTCAATACGAGGAAGAGAGAAGTCAGCTTTTGATCTTCTTGAAGTCTGTTCTGTCTCACCTACTTTCCTAAACCTCGACCAATGACGAGCAGCCACCTGTCCTATATCTGTTAAAGCTTCAAGTCAACAAATTTCCAGAAATGGAGGGAAAGGACACTGCAACCATACTTTGAAAGAGCCGTTAGCTACCCAAAAGAGAGAGACAAATGATCGTCGTCTCCAACGGATCTATCCTTATCTCTGCTCTATAAATAGAGGGATACATTCAAATTGAAACTTACGAGCATACACGAGCAAACCTAGAAATCAAAGAACACACAGAGCATTCAAAGAGCAACTCATAAACATCCTAAGTCTTTCGCAAGTAATTCGAAAAAAGTAATCTCTAGCGAAAGACGACATACCTGCTCATAGGGAACCAAGCTGAACCAGAATTACATAGCCTCTAGTATCCAAGCTACTGAACACGAACCCAAAGCTATACTCAGCCGTTCGTCGCTCTAGAAGCCACTTTCTTGTTCCCTATCCCTCTAACCTAAGCTCAGTCGTTCATATCTATAGCTTAGACGAAGGAGTTCATAGTCGAACTGATCCTTATTGTAAAGGACTCCTTCATAGTTGGAGAGTTTTTCAAACACTTAGTTTGATACCCTGTAAACTAAGACTTGCTCAGTACAAATCTCAAGAACAGTGTTTGTCCAGTGTACAAACCGACTGAGACTATCTCAGTATAATACATAGCCTCCTGATCTTTCGGGACAGTGGACGTAGGATTGTTGGATCCGAACCACTTTAAAAATCGCATATGTTCTGTGTTCGTTATTTACTGTTGCATTGATTACTGTGCATATTGAAAATATCTTTAAAATCATTCAACTGAGTTTCAGCAAGCTTAATCTACTGCACTAATATACTGAAACTGTTTTGATAAAAACGTTTTCTTAACTCAACTGAATTTGGGCCTACAAATTTCCGCACTACTGAACTCTATCTGAACGGTACTGAATTCTGACTCTCGTCAGATAGCAGGCCTCAATAAAGTCAGTCACTCTGCCACGCGATTCAGAACAGCTTATTTGGTCTGCTGAATTCGTTCAATACGGCACTCTCCTGAAAAAGATTGTTCACGTTTAAAGTTGAGAAATCGGTTTTGAGTGTATTCACCCCCCCCCTCTATACCTAAACGTTACTCTCGGAACCAACAAAAATTATAAAGAATTATCAAATGACAATAATGGTTACCATATTGAGATTTTTAGAAAAAAAAAATAGATATTCTGTTCAGCTTGGACATTTGCCACATTTCCCACGTCCATATGATATTAATAGAAGATACATTAATTAAAAATTAATTACAATGGCTAAAATGACCAAAAAAAACTATTAGTGGAGAACGTGGCCAAAAGTCTCAAATTCTAATCAAACCAATTTAAATTGTACTCTCTCAATCTTATTATTCATGTCCACGTTGAGATTGATGTATTGAGTGTAAAGTAAAAATTGATGGGCTTAAAAAGTTGAAATATGGTATAATTTATTTCTATTTTAAATAGTATATATATATATATATAAATAATGAGATATCTATTTTAAATATAATGAATATGGATAATGGGACAGAGTGTGTAATTTGAAACACCATTCATAGTTTGCGTTTTAGATAATTTTTTACCGTTTCAATGAATCTGTAGTTCTCAAAAAAATTAGTTTTTAGTCAAAATTGGTATCCTAATTCTCAATAGCCAAAAAAAAGGTAAAAGTATTACCAACGAGATAACCGAGGTGGGAAAATAGGTCACTTTTTTTTCTTTTTTTTTTTTTTTTTTTTTGTGGGAAAATAGGTACACATTTTGGCATTGGGAAATATGCTAATTTAATTAGTGGAAACATGCACTGTTAGCCAAAATGGATTAAAAAAACACAAAAGTAGCCTTATACTGTAATGCCCCGAAATTTTCAATATAAGATGCATAACATATTTATTCATGTATGTTATCAAGTGTTTTAGTTCTGTAAGTCGCGCCTTAGAAATTAAAATGAAAATTAAAGCATTTATGTTATTTTTTCGTTAAATCATTTTTGTTATGTAAATTTATTTTGAACTTTGAATGTGTTTATTTATACTATATTATGTTTATATTGTTTATTGATGAGAAAGATAATGTTAGAATTATGAGGTAAGAATAATATTTATATAGTTTGGATTTCCTAAACCAACTAGGATTCATAAAAGGATATAATATTTATTATTATATTAAGTTATTATGAGATAATTTGAAATTATATTTTATGAATAAAATAGCTATTATATTTGAGATATACATGTTTTAGGAAAGAAATATAGTTGTATTTATCATTATCCTAATTTATCTAGGATTGAATGTCTTATATGGTAAGTGAATAGAATAAATCCTATATAAAATAGATATGAACGAAAATAATTATGGATAAAATATATTTGATATCTTATAGGATTAGAGATCTTTAGATAATGATTTCTAGGCCTATAAATACACCCTTAGTCGTACATAATTTAGTTTCATATTAGATTTTCGAATTCTGTCAGCACACGTACGAATTGTTTCAAGATTTATCTACACAACTTTCCGTCGTCATATCATCGTGAAAATTTAGGGACGTCTTCCTAGGTATGTCTAGTATACCCAGTTATTTTTGTATAATTTTTCAAGCATTATAAATATTTGGTAAAAATTGTTCTTCGTAACCTGCCAGTTTCTGTCAGCATGTTTATGATCTTGAAAGGAAAATTGTTTTTCATGTCTTCTTTGAGTTATTTTCGACCATGTAGAACATTAATAGAATATAATACATGTTAGGTCATTAAATTTAAGAATATAGAATTTTTAGAATACGTTTACTATTTATTTGTTAAAAATGTTTAAGTTTCATGAGAGTATAATCTGTCCTGCCATTTACCTTTTCTGCCGAGACTTTCCAGAGCCAATTAATCGATCTTTTGTTACTTTAAAATTTCTATAAAAATTATATAGATAAATTTTAGTAGGTTTTTAAGGTCTCTGTAAGGTTTCATGATTTTTGGACAAGTCCTTATATTTTTACTGAATTTCTACTTTTATACTGCCGAAAAATAATGCTTTCTGGATAGGTCTTAGCAAAATATTTATATCTCGCTCTAAAAATATGGTTTTGACTTGATTATTTTTCCTAAATACTCATAACACGTAGGAGTTTCTCAAAATATTTACTTTGTATTTTTATCGTATCTGTACAAAAGCAGTTTATTTCAAACATTCCATGGTTCAGCAAAGATTTATATTCTGTCGAGCAGTTTTGAGTGAAAAATGATCTGTATATTCTGAATACATCACTTATCCATATGATTTGAAATTTTTATATGATACGTCTAAGTATGTCTCCTAGATTTTTGTTAAATCTTAGAATTTTTAAAGTATGTTTAGAGTCTGAAACGTATAGATGAAGCACAGTAGGTCAGAAACCGTTTTAGTTGATACAGTAGATATTGTTTTGGTTATAACTTTTAGATGACTTATGATTTTGATATGAAACCAAATCTGGTGTGTTTTATACTCATTCAAGAATCTATGTTTAGAAAATTAGAATTTTTGGAATGATTTCATGTTCTGTGGAATATTTTCAAAATGGGTCTTATGCACGAGTCTAGCGGATTTTTAAAGCTACGACATTGTTTGTATCCTTTGTGCAAATGTTTTAATTGTTTCATGCATATCACGACATTAAGATAAAATTTCCATGTTTAGGATCGGCGCGCAAGAATTAAACATCTGATATCCATTATTTTTCATCAAGTCAAAGTTAAGGTGGGGAAGTTACCGTTATCCTTATTATATATTGTGTACAGTATTCATGTATTTATGGCAGGCATGAGAATGAAAGAGGTCAAGGTCAAGAGGAGGCCTTTGACCGAGGTCAAGAGGAGGCCCTTATGAAAATTTACGGTCAAGAGGAGACCGTGTGAAATGAAATGGATCCTTAGGGTCAAGAGGAGGCCCTAGGATCGTGTGAAATGAAATGGATCCTTAGGGTCAAGAGGAGGCTCTAGGATCAAAGTTATTTATTATGCATGTTTCATATCCGTGTTTATTGACATTTTATATAGTTTGGATATACGCGTATACCCACTGAGTAGTCGTACTCATCCCTATTATTTTAACATTTTTCAGGAAATGTCTCGGCCGATGCTTAGAGGTGTTGGTGGTGATGGTCACACGAGGAAAGATTTATGAAACTTATTATTGCATTAAACTAGTTTTATCATGAACTGTGCATATAATTTTCTAAAACTAATTGTTGCACTTGCTTTTATTTTAAGGCTTCCGCTGAGTATGAAAATAAATTGAGTTTTTTTAATGATTCTATTGAATGAAAATGTTTTGAAAGAGTTGAAATATGCATGTTAAGTATGAAGTAGTGTCCCTAGTTAAGTTATGAAAATTGGGGCGTTACATATACTATCCTAAAACACAAATATAGTCATTTTGTCTTATTCGGACGATGACAACTAATCATGTGGGACAAATCGAAGGTCGATGGAATAATTTGTTGATTAATTTTCAGGGCCGATCGAGTTCGTATTTGTTTAGGCCCTACCATCAGCCATACTTCGGCCCTGAAAATATAACGGCCCTACCATCGGTCCTCAATTATGTGCAGTTATGCGTAACGGCCCCAATTATTTCGGTCGAGCGAGAGAAAATAAATCTGAGGGCCAAAGTTGAGAACAACCACAACAACACTGTACTACCGCCACGGATGCCGACGAACGACAACCGAGGAGCACCGACGATCGCCCAGTCACTGCCGACAAGTTTCCACCGCCGACACTACCGACATGTCTTCCGGCGATGAACATGTATTTTCTACAATAATTTCTGTAAAATTCGATTGAATTGATCATTAGTTGTGGTAAATTCATGTTAAATTTGAGATTCATATGTCCAATTCATGATAAATTTCGAAAATTGTTATTCAAAATTAAGTTTATCTTTTTTCCGGCCATGAAAACCGTGTGAATTGTGTCGAATTGCCAATCGACTTAGATTACATGAGTTTATAGACAATATATAATTGAGATTCTATGGTGAATTTATGATTTATTAGGTCTGATTTAGACAATTGGTGATATATACAACTGGGGCCGACGGAGGGCCGAAGGTAGGGCCGAATTAAATTTTTGCAACCGCGACCGATGGAGGGCCGAAGGAGTGTATATTCAATCGGCCTTTCCTTCGGCTGAATCGCACAAAGTCCCTCGACCCGGGCTGGCTTGCAGTCCTTCGGCCCTCAAACGATCAACTTTACTAATTAAAGCCGTTATTTTTTTTAGGAGCCCCTCGGGCTCGGCCGTCTTAAATAAGTATTTCTATTTTTGTACAACCTGCAGCCCGATTATATCCGACTACCAGTTAGAGAAAAAACCACTAAAGTCACGACATATTGGAGAGATAGTTTACCCGAAATGATTAAGAATACTCTTTCGAGACGGGGGGTAATAACTTAGTTCAGCGGTTTAGAGACGGACAATTTGGACATTTGCTGAGCTAGAGGAAGGGGAAAAGTTCCATTTTGGCCTTGCATCAGCTCATGTGCTATGAGGTGCAGACACCGCCCGGGGAGGTTCGTTTTCACATATTCGGACGAGAGCTTAGATTCTCGCAGTTGGAGTATGCACTCGTGACTAGATTATTTTTCCTCGCCTCTTCTTTTGATCCGAAGGTAGCTCGCGAGCCCGTAGAGTCCGGAGTATACATGAGGCTGACAGAAGGAAAATCAGTAACAACATGGGATTTGTTGAATATGTGGAAAAATGACAAGCTCGGTGACCTCTCTGAAGACGATCATCTGAAGGTGGCCAATGTATTGGAAATGCGACTCTCAGTCGAATCATAAACCATTTCCATGAAACATCATTTTCAATCGGACCTACAGCAAGCGAGTGGGAATATTTGCTCGTTCGCATCAAAAGTAGCAGCGACGAATAATATTCCCTTATTTCTCCCTTTCAAGTGTGTCCCGTCCACCACAATAACCTTCCGGAGGTTGGCTAACCAAGGAGCACACGATACACCAAGAGCCAAAAATAAATGTCGGAAATAACCATCCTCACCAACATCAAGATCCGTATAAGTGCCCGGATTTGTTTGTTCCAACAAATGCAGATATTGAGGCATTTTGCTGAAGGAATTTGCATGTCCACAGTAAATCATCGAAATAGCTGTGTTGCACGCTCGAAGGGCCACCCCGTAGGTTGCTTGTATTCATAACTTATCCAATAGATCCGCCTGAATATCAGTCGGTTTCATTAACTTGCTCTGACGGCGCATTCTACGAGCTATATAAGTTGCTACAGCCTTCGAACGCACATTTCGTTCGCCAAGCCCGAATAAATCAATTGTACAATTGTGGTCCGCAACCCATTTAGTCACCTCCCAACATTTTTCACCTCTATAGTATGCCCGCGACTGGAATGGACAATCAACACATCTTCTGCACAAATATTCCAATCGGAAACCACTCGAACGTTGCACTCTAAAATCCGCACCATTTTCTAAATGGAATAGAGCGATAACAGCATAAAATTCGTCTTTCGAGCTGAACATCAATCCTTCACGCAAAGTTCCGTCTACAACATTATTCAGGTTCCGCGCCACTACTGAATCGGATACATCAAGGGGAACAATAGGAAGTAGCCAGTTGCTTGCGACTTCTGTGTTGTCGTATACAGTCTCGTTGATCGTTGGAGGACGATTGACTAGAACGAGCAAAGACATAAGTTGACTCACGTCACCCTCTCTCCGAATCCATGCAGCAAAATCTTGTAACGAACAATTAATCAAGGCAGGAGGAATATCTTGATCCTCATCATCATTAGATGATGAGTCCAAATCCGCCTCACAATCTGAATCTATCTCCACGTGAACATTCCTTTGGGGAGCCCGAACGTCAGCATTAATTCCACTTCCTTGCTGCGTAAACCAATTTGGACCTCCGAAATTAAAAATATCTTCGGGTAATTGATTCAGGTTGGGGACAACAAATTGAGGATTTTGCACTTGAGGATATACAAGAAACACAACCGGCTCTACGTTGATAGAGCACAACCGCATAAGATCAATATCATGACCCAGAATGACCTTCACCATCTTGTCGGTTCGTCGGGAAGCAGCAGTATAGTAAATGAAGTAGTTGAATGGAAGGGAATAAGCATTGAGCCACCGATAAATGTTTTATCGGAGATATATAAGAGAAATATTGTTTAAAGGAATATAAACCATGAACTCATGGCCACCGACATAATTTGACTCATCATCGAATTCGCCGTTCAACTTCACAATAATCGGTCAAAAATCGGCCATATTTTTCAAATAGATGTCAGGAATTGAGAAGAGTAGAAGTGAAATTAAGGAATTTTATCGGTGAATGATCATGCATAGAGTTCCTCATTCTTATAAGCAAATTCTACATAAAATTTTCCCGTGATCTAATTGTCAATCAATCATTCTACAAAGTACACCCCCGATCCTCCATCGTGTAGGGTTTGTATATTGAAAGCAGTCTACGTATTTGCTTGTATACAATATTTCATGTTACCACTATTATTATTCTCCTATATGATTATTATAATTGCACAATTTAGTCATTTATCTCACGTGAGTTAGATCATACAGTGTGTTATAGATCACGGAAGACTGTAGTGATTGGTTGAACTAGTGAGATATAAAAAGTTATCACAGCCGAGACAACTTTAGGAGAAGTTACCGGTTTAGGCTGCAACGTAGATAAGAAGTGACTTGTCTTGGTCACTTGTCTATGTTGATATATTTTATGTATTGATGAATCGCGGTGAGACGTGTTTTTCTATTTGACCCGTGTGAAGAACCAAGGTCTCGGAGACTCAGCTGATCTTAAGCTTGATGAGATTTCAGCTGAGTGCAAGCGACTAGCTATCACTTTGACTTACTATGGGTGAGGGTCATCGCGACCGTATATCTCTGTATCTTGGGTGAGTGATGTTGCATGTAGCTCAGGCTGGTTATCTGCATCATGCATCCGTATTCCATTATAAGGTTGATGATATCCCCTTGAGGAACTCGAAAGGTTTATCATGTTAAACCCTGCAGGTTGATTAAGTTCAGGTATGATAATAAGGTCGAGTGGTACTACTCAAGGATAAGATATTATTGTATTAAGTAGTCAGTAAACTTAATCAATTAATGGATATTCGATATCTTAAATACGGGGATTAACTGAAGTTAAAAATACAAGCCCTAACTCAACTTTTGGGATAAAGGGGTAAGTCAAGCATAGATTCTTTAGTAGAATGAATCTATGTTTGTGAATTAATAATACTCTGGGCTGAGTATGAAAAATTAATTCACTTGAGGCCCGACTTTATTTCCTGTATTAGGTCCCTAGTCTGGCCCGAACATATGCCCAGTCATATGCGACATTTTCTCTCAGACTCACTAGGTCACTTAATTACCTTGAATTGTTTGGCCCTTTAATGGACCAAAACAATTGGTAATGGTATAGTGGCCCCTTCACTATTGGATGGGCTTTGGGGTCAAAGGTCCATTAGGGTTTTTGACCAAGCCCTTATAAATAGTGGGCAAGGGGCCATTTCCTCATAATTTGCTTCTTTGTTGTGTGTGCCGAAAAAAGTGAGTCCGAATGTTTCTGTCGTGAGCTTTTGTGCGTCTCCGTCCATCCGGAGTTGGAAGCTTGGGCACGAGAACAGTCCAGAAGACCTTTTCTGGACCGAGTCGAAAAGATCGTATTCTAGGACGATCGCTCAGGTATGAGACTATTTCCCTACACATCGGCCCTCCATCGGCCCACCATCGGCCTTGCAACACGCCCATGTGAAAATCAAGGCCGACTAGTCATTTCAGCAGAAAAGCTGAATTGAAACTGCACCTCTCATCGGCCCTACTGCACTTTTGCAGATAAAGTCTTCCATGTGTCGGGTCGAAGCCTATCTTGAAGAAAATGAGCGTGGGCCGATGGAGAGCCTAGGGCAGATTCGGCCCTGTTCGGCTTTTCTTTTTCTCTCGGCCGATGAAGGGCCGATGGACACTCCCCCCCCCCCTCGGCCCTCACACCCGATATATTATAGTGCAGATTCAAGTGGCTCGCCCGATTGACTTGCTCGGCCTTTTTTTTTCTCTCGGCCAATGGAGGACCGATTGACACCCCCATCGACCCCCCATCGGCCCTATGCGTTAAAAATGAGACGAAATTATTGATGGCACAAATTTCTGCAACAGTCGTCATTCAATCAACCACAAGAAAACAAAATGATTATATTTGTTTTTTATTTAGTTATAAACTAAATATATTTTTCATTTTTACTTAGCTAATAGTAAAAATGTCTCATTTAATTATCTTCCCTATATATGTAGACAGACTGCCAAAGCTGACTACTACAGATCTGATTCCCGATGAATAGTCAAAATGCCAAATATCTTACAATATAAAATGTTTAGCGCAGAATTTTGCCCAATCAACACCTAAAACATGTGCTTCACCTTTAAAGCAAATTAGTAACAGCGCAGACGTCAAGTAGATTGTAATTAGAAATTAAACAAAATATATCCCTCACATTTTCTCCCACTATTAAGTCTGAACAGTGAACTTAGATTTATAATTTAGGATGTGAAATTGAATTTTTGGGGGATAAAATAGTAATATTTGAAATATATAGTTAAAATTTAAAATTTTAGAATTTGAGTGTGGTTGTATTATGTGCACCTCTTCAGTATTCATAAGTGGTCGAACATGTTCCACACGATTAATTTTTTTGGAATTGTTGAAGTACAAACTGCTATTACAAGTAAACCATTAAATCTCAAAAGAAAATGAACAATAGAACCGTCGAGTCGAGGAAGGCCTCTCTCCGCAAGACGAAAAATGCCCCGGTAGTGCTCTCGGTTATGGCGTTTCGTCCCCAAAGATGAAACGACGACGTCTCGAGGATTGCAGCATCGCAAGATCTTCGAGCTCCGGCGAACTGAACTTTTCCGGCGAGGACAGGCTACTGAAGAACTTGAGCTAAAATGAGCTAAGAACTTGAGCTAAGATATTTGTGCACTTAACTCGTTGTGCAACACACCCCTTCTTTTCGGATATGTAGGTTGTTCTTTTTTTTTTAATGGGGTAATTTGTTTGACAACAAGGAATAACAATTGAGCAAATGAAAATGTGTTTAAATTCCCATCCCAGTGATAATTACTACTAATCTTATATATATATATATATATAAGGCGAATGTTTCATTTGCAATTGATTGTAATTCAATTGAATTGCATAATTTTGCAATTTCAATCAATTTCAAGGTTATATCCGTCTTTCTATACATGCAAAATTCAATTTAATTTAATTGGAATTTACTTTGCACCCAAATTTACTATTTTGAAACTCTTATATCAATTTCATCTATTCAATTACAATTCAACTCACTTTCATCTAATACATTAATTCAATTACAATATAATTGAAATTATTTTTTTAAATCATTATTTACAAATCCATCAATATTGATATTCAATAAATAAATTTGATCAATTCACAACTTATCAAAATAATATGTATTTTTATTTTTAATTAATTTTTATTTTAGAAATTCATTCATTTATAATATATTAGAAAATGAAAAATAAATAGGAAAAATAATATACTCATTAATTTGTATACACTCTTAAAATGTAGCCTCAATTAGTGCCCTATATTTACCATATACTCTAAAATTTAATCAATGTTAACTTGAATATGCATCTCATAATTTGATTTGTATTACAATATAAAACTAAATACAATAAAAAAATATTTACCAAGATAATAAATATTTATAATTTTCAATGTAAATAGCTTTCTTTTCTCAACTAATTTATTTGGTAATTTGGAAAAATAATATTAGTAGGAAAATATATATTTACCAAGGTAAAAAATATTTATAATTCTCAAGGTATATAGCCTTTTTTTCTCAACTAATTAATTTTGTAAATAGAAAAAGTGATCTTAGTTGTTAATGGGAGTTAATATTCATATTTGATTATGTAATTTAGCTATCAGTCTATCACATTTCTAGCTTAATTAGATGTAATTATATACAATTAAGATTAAGATTTAATACAAGAGAAATTTAAGCATTTATAGTAGGAACGTTTAGGTACACATATGGTCACAAATCATTTATATATAATTGGTTTAAAACACATTTTATCAAACACAATTACAAATCAAAAAAGCTACTATACAGAAATTGATTTGTGATTAAAACAATATAAATGACTCATATTTGGTCTCTAATTCAAGAATTAGATAACTCGAAGGAAACTTTTGCAATGAAAGTTCGTCTTCTGCGTCTATTTGTTAAATTTTAAACGTTTCATGAACACAAGATTGAAGCAACAATTCCAAAAAATCTAATTCAGACATTCAAGCACCAACTAATAGAGGGACAAATTTATGGATTGAAAAACTTCAGTTTTCAATACTAGGGTCAATAAAGTGACAAACTCAAAATATAATATTATAATTAATGATAGAACCCGAATGCATCAAATCATGCCAAAAGAATTTTCCAAACAAACGCTTTTGCTTAAAGAAGTTTGAAGAGATTCACCAAATTGATAACATTCATGAAGTCACACCATTTGGTACAATCATAGTTTGATTCGTGATTAAAATATTCGTATTCGATTTTATTTTCAATATTAAATTTTATTCATCTTCGATTCATTATTTTAGTATCGGATTCAAATATTCGATTCATTTTTTAGATTGAGATATATTATCAAAAAATAATATATCCATATTTAAAATAACTGTATAAGATAATCTCAATATTAACAAATCCTAATTAATTATTTGATTTAAAAGATTTAATATTAAATAATATATATGCATATGCATATGTATTCTAATATTTTTCTTAATTAATTAATTATAGCCATTTATATATATATATATATATATATATATATATATATGTTGGGATTTTGTATACTGGAAGCACTTTTTATGCTTGTATACAATGTGTTTTTGTCCTTACCACTATTTTATTCTCCTATCTGATAAATATGTATATTTGCACATGTTATCCTTTATCTTGTATAAAAGTTAGATTTGTGTGGTGTGTCGTGTATCACAGAAGACAACACAAATTGTTTGAACCGACAAGATATAAACAGTTAACACAAACTGAGACAACTTAAGGATGAAGTTGTCGCTTTAAGCTAGATTTAGATAAGAAGTGGCTTGTCTTAGCCGCTTGTCTTTACCGGTACACTTAAGGTGGTGTATTGACGGATCACGGTGAGATGTGTTCTCCTAACTCGACCTTAGTAGAGAACCAAGATCTCGGTGACTTAGCCTGGTCTTAAGCTTGGTAAGACTTCGATGAGTGCATTTGGCTATCTATCACTTTGACCTACTATGGTGAACGTCATCGCGACCGGATCTACGTATCTTGGGTGTTAGTAGTTATTTGTGGCTCAGCTGGTTGTCCGTATCTTGCATCCGTATCCTAGTAAAATGGGTTGATAATATCCCCCGAGGAACTCGAAAGGATTAGCACACTAAACCCTACGGTTGATTAAGTTCGAAGTGTGTTAATAAGGTCGAGTGGTACTACTCGAGAATATAAGATGTTAATTAATTTAAGTCGTCGATGAGCTTAATTAATTAATGGATATTTCTATCTTAAATACGGAGATCGATTAAGTCTAAAATACAAGCCCTTGCTCAAATTGGGATAAAGGGGTAAGTCAAGACGGATTCTCTAGTGGAATGAATCCGTGTTAATTAATTAATTTTGCTCGGGCCGAGCATGGATAATTAATTAATTGGAGGCCCAAACTTTATTTCTTGTATTGGATCCCCGATCCGCCCAATTAGTTGCCTAGTGATTTATTGTCTCTCGTAATTCATTATTAATGGATTAATGTATTTTTACATTATTTAATAATGTTATTTATCTGGAATTAATTGGCTGGGCCAATTAATTGATAAATATTAGTAGCCCAGTGGATTAATTAATTATATTATGGGCTCATTATGTGGAAGCCCATTGGAATATAATTAAATTAATGGGCTACAAATATATTAATATTATATTGGCTTTTGAAGCCTATGTATATCAATATCCTGTTCAGAAATAGATTACGGACACACACATAATCATACACGCTATGCGTGAGTATGAGAGAGACGATAAATTTATTTTCTCCAGTTCTCTGACCACCTAGAGGGAGAAAAAGGTCGGGACACAGATCAGAAGGTCTAACACAGGAGGAACAATCGGAGCCGCGACAACACACCGGGAGGAAGGTATCGGTTTTCTAACCCTAATTATTCCTTCAATTGGTATCAGAGCATGGTTTAGGCTCTGATTGTTGCTGTTAGATGCATGATTAGGTTTTATTTCGTCTTTATCGGGCTAATTTTCGTGTTTGGGGCGGCCTGCGAGCCATTGTTTTGACCCCGTTGTAATGTTTTTCTCGTGAGAAAATCCACGAGTAGTTGATAGGACCAATGTGTTATGTGATTGTACTGTAATTGGTCCGGTTGGCACGAAAATCGAGGCGCGTAGACGCGAAAGGGCGAAAACCTAGTTTCTGGCAGAACACGACTGCCGACTTGCGACAGTGCGTGGGGGCGCTTGCTACAGTATCTCTCCAATCCGTTTGGATATTTTTGTTCGTCTTCTCGTTAGCTTCGTCTGGATAGGTCGCACGATCCATTCCGATTTCTGGTTTGTCCGGAATAGCGTCGGAAATGAGAAGTGGTCGTACTGTCCAGAAATCCCCAAATTGGCCAGAAAACTCTAGTTTTCTAGGGTTCCGCCGCATTTTGCGGCGGCGATTCCCGGCCGGTACGGAGTCGTATTTCCGATCGGCTTGGACCTATGGAATCCTTGTCTTACGAGCTTCGCGTCGATAGGTCGTACAGGATCATCCGATCCCTGATGCGACCGGAATTGACGTCTGAAGTTCGCTGCTCGTTATGAATTCGTTCCGGCGAATCGTTTGAAATTCGGAAAATTGAGGAACTAATCTCGGCCGGAATCCGTTACACGGTGGTCGTGAGTGTTCCAATTACGTTTCCCCTCTTTAAATTGATCGAATCGCGGCTCGGAGAGGACGAATTTCGGGCGGCAAAGGCGGCGGCGACGGGCAGCGCGTTTTACCGCGTTTGCAGGGCGGGCGCCGGCCGTTCTTCACGGAAAACGACTGGGAGAGGTCGGGTATGACGACAGGAAGGCCGTAGGAGGACTAGGAACGCGGCGGCGACGAGCAGGAGCCGCGGTGGCGCGGCTGCGACTGCCCGTCGCGTGCGCAGGCGTGGGCAGCGCGCCGCCGTTTTCCGGTTACTCCAGGCCGCGCGGAACCGCCTGGTGTGGTTCTTCGGTCCTCCAGCAGCGTCAGGGAGGCGGCGGCGGAATGAAGGCGGCGGCGAATTCTTGAGGTTGAAGACGCTGACGTGGCGCGCTGACGTGGCGAGCCACGTCAGCCCTTGCCGAGTCAACGCCCACGTGTGCGCCGCGTGGCAGCCACGTGGCAGACCCCCTGATGACGTGGCGACGACAGTTCAATGCAGTTTTCGACGCAGTTTCCATATTCGAAGATTTTCAAGATTTCGAAGATCTGTATTTTGATCGGACAATGTAATAGTTAGGAATTACGTGTTTTAAAGCCCGATAACGATTTTAAATTTCCTATTTGCGTATTTAATTTTACTTATGCTTTAGCATGCGATTATGTGATTAATAGCGCTTAGAAAAGCATGTAAATAGGATCTACTTCGTATTAAGCATGTTTTATTTTTCGCGAGCACGTTTTATTATATGCGCTTAGAAATTGCATGCTTTAGGAATTATGTGGAATTGCATGATTCGTTACAAACCTTTTGATTAAAAAGACTAAGCAATTTTAAATTAAATGTTTAATTAGATTCTATTAATTTGGATATTAAACACTTAATCGGACCTCCATTAATTGGACCCTACACAAAAGTGGAACAATTATATGAGTAAACGTCCACCTGAGTGGCTTGCTTGTATTTTTTGAACCACGAGTTTTGTGAGATGTGTTTTCTAATATAATATTTAATTATTATTGAGTAGTGGGAGCGAAGTCGTAAACGTCCACCTGAGTGGCTTGCGTGCCTAGTAAACACGAGTACTCTAGCAGATAATAATTAAATAAGATGGCTAATTAAATCAAATTGAAAGGGGTATGGTTCGCGTAAGTATGCCAATTTCGAGAATTTGATGTTAATTCGGTCAAATTAATGGTCAAAGCTTAGATGTCACCGCAGGTACAACTTCCTGAGAAGTCCCTTCCCGCGTTTTAATAGTGACATGGTCCAGAGATATCGGATTATTAATTCCATTCGTCTTAAGAACCTAGGCGTGGATTGGAATTAAAGAGCTAGGTATATAGCTTGGTCTAGGGGTACACGAGTAAACGTGCACCTGAGTGGCTTGCGAGTGAGATCTTTAGGGTTATTCGAGTATTTAACGTCATTGGTTTTTCAAAAGGTTACAATGATTGTTAATTACGAATTATGTGCAAATATTAATTTTATACATGCTTTTAATTTATATTTTTCAGATATGTCTGTTCGAATGTTTTATTTTTCGAGTTCCTAAACAGTCTCACCAACCAAACCCTAACGGGTTTAACAATTTTAAATAATTTCAAAGAGTGGAAGAGATTTCTTACCGCTCCCAATAAAAGCTCTGCAAAGGTCTTATAAGAACTTCTGTTTTAGGACCGCTATGTCTAAGAACGAGTTTACTATGAGTATGTTACTCAAATCTTTGGTAGCGGTCAAAGAGGTTATAGGGAAAGGGCAAGAGTGCTCAAGTCTTGAATATCCCTAGTAGTTCAAGGAATCCTCCGAAAGGCGGAAACCAGAAAAAGAGCAGAAAGGGTGGTCAATTCAAGAAGAGCAGTGGGAGTAAGAAGACGGTCCTTATCGGCGGCATGCGAATGCCAAAGAAGAAAGGAAGGTTCTTCAATTATGGTAAGAAAGGACACTGGAAGAGTTATTATCCAGATGTCAAGGCAAAATAGAAAGAGACGCGAGTAGCTCTTGTAACTGAAACTGTTCTGGTTTCCTCTTCTACCCATGAATGGTTAGTGGATTCGGAGGTAACTGATCATGTTTGTTACACCTTGCAAGGAATCTTGCAGAAAAGGTAATTGAGCAATGGCGAGGTGGTAGTCTCAATGGGCAATGGATCGAGAGTTCCTGCAATTGCCATTGGAGATCTACATCTATCTTTTGATTGTTCTGTTTTAGTACTTAAAGATGTTTAATATGTGCCTGAGTTTAGGCGAAACATTATTTATGTTTCAAAACTCTGCACCATGGATGGTTATAAATCAAGTTTTGATAGTGAAGTTTCTATCATGAAAGATGATGATTTTATCTGTGGTGGACTATTAAATGGATCTTTATATACTATTACTTGTTAACCGCGTAGTTCTGTTAATATTGCTTCCTCATCATCAAATCCTAAGAAGAGGAAAGAGTCTTCTAAGGTAAACCAAACTTATCTGTGGCACTTAAGACTAGGTCACATCAATCTTAACAGAACTCAGAGGTTGGTGGAATATGGATCATTGGAGTCTCTCCAAGATTGAACCATTTCCAACTTGCGAAACCTGTTTGGAAGGAAAGATGCTGACTAGGCCTTTGAAGGCAAAGGGTTATAAAGCCACAGAAGTATTAAGTTTGATACATTCTGACTTGTGTGGGTCTATATCTACACAAGCTCGTGGAGGGTATGAGTACTTCGTCACATTTATTGACGATTACTCGAGGTATGGATATGTTTACCTTCTTCGCCACAAGTTGGATTGCTTTGAAACCTTTAAGGAATTCAAGGCAGAAGTGGAGAAGAAGCTAGGTAAAGAAATCAAAACACTACGATCCGATCGTGGTGGGGAATACCTATCCAACGAGTTCAAGGACTACTTGACGAATGTGGGATTACATCCCACCGACAAAGACGGGCACGCCTCGCCAGAATGGTGTGTCGGAGAGAAGGAACCGAAGTCTCTTAGAGATGGTTCGGTCGATGATGAGTTATGCAACTTTGCGTTTCCTCTTGGGGATATGCTCTAGAGATGCAAAGATACTTGCCGAACCGTGTGCATTCCAAGTCGGTAGAAAAGATCCCTTTCGAGTTGTGGAGCGGGTACAAACCCGGGATGCACCACTTAAGGATTTGGGGTTATCCCGCTTATGTGCTAAATAGGCGAGCCGACAAATTGGAATCACGTTCGAAGTGATGTTGTTCATAGGGCATCCGAAGGAAACGAAAGGTGGATACTTTTATGATCCTAAAGAACAGAAGATCGTTGTTAGCCCTAACGCTCGGTTCTTAGAAGAGGATTACATTAGTAACCAAAAATCTCGAGTCGACATCATCCTTAAGGAATTACAAGGTGGTCGGGTTCCACTTGAACAACCAGTTGTGTAAGATAGTACTCCACGAGTAACTGCACAATCTGTTAACACAGCTCCTGACACTGTTCGACGTAGTGGGAGGGTGATATTTACACCTGATCGGTATATGTTCACTATGGAGACGTTTAATTATCTCCTGGCAGATGAACAAGATACCATGGATCCCTGGACTTACAATGAAGCAGTGGGAGATGTAGATGCACCATGGACTCGGAATTTGAGTTCATAATTGCTATGGATGTATACGAGATCACTGAACTACCTAAGGGCTTCAATGCTATTGGTAGTAAGTGGGTATACAAGAGAAAGAGAGAGCACCGAATGAAGAGATCATGGCGTTTAAGGCCAGGCTAGTGGCGAAGGGTTTTACCCAGAAAGAAGGTATCGATTATGAAGAGACCTTCTCGCCTATAGCAATGATCAAGTCCATTCGGATTCTCCTTGCCATATCAGCTCACATGAAACTAGAGATCCTAAACGGTCACCTTGAAAAAGGTAGGGACATCTACATGAAGCAGCCAGATGGTTATGTGAATGAGGGCGAAATGCATCTAGTTTGGAAGCTTAAGAAGTCTATTCATGGACTTAAGCAAGATTTCCGGTTATGGCACCAGCGTTTTGAGGAGGTAGTCAAATCCTATAGATTTGTATCCTGTCCTAACGAGGTGTGTGTAACGTATTTGTGTTAACGGATCTGTGGTGTTTCTTGCATTTTACGTAGATGACATCCTTCTCATTAGCAATAATATTGAAGTGTTATCAGACGTAAAGACGTGGTTATCCGAGCAGTTTCAAATGAAGGACTTAGGTGAAGCTGCTTACATCCTTGGGATCAAAGTTATTCGAGATCGCCAAAATAAGGATGTTAAGCTTGTCACAAGTGTCCTACATTGACACTGTTATTGCTCGTTTTAGCATGCAAAATGCCAAGATAGGTTCAGTACCTTTCAGACATGGCATTTTTCTATCCAAGAATCAGTGTCCTAAAACGCCTGAAGAGATAGAAAGTATGAGGCTAGTGCCATATGCTTCCGCTGTCGGTAGCCTCATGTATGCGATGCTTTGTACGAGAGCAGATATCTCACATGCTGTATGCATGGTCTCGAGATATCAGTGTAACCCTGGAAAGGAACATTGGACTGCGGTCAAGCATATTCTCAAGTACCTTAAACGGACTAGAGATTATAGGCTTGTTTACCAGTCAGACAGTCTAGTGTCTTTGGGTTATACAGAATCGGATTTCTAGGCTGAAAGAGACGAGTAGAAGTCTACCTCGGGTTATGTGTTTACATTGGGAGGTGGAGCCATTTCATGGAGGAGTGCAAAGCAGAAATGCATTGCGGACTCAACTATTGAAGCAGAGTATGTGGCTGCTTCAGAAGCTTCGAAAGAGGCAGTTTGGCTCAAGAATTTCCTCCAGGATCTTGATATTGTTCTGAACTTGCCTAAGACTATCACAATTTATTGTGATAACTCGGGTGCAGTGGCAAATTCTAAGGAACCTAGATCTCACAAGGCGTCTAAACACATAGACATGAAGTACCACATTATACGAGTATTCGTAAATCGAGGAGACATGGTGATTGACAAAATTGGAACCGAAGTAAACCTAGCTAATCCTTTCACGAAGAGCTTACCACTCCCGGCTTACGAGAAGCATGTTCGTGGCTTTGGGATGGTAGAGATACCCCCACTTAGGACTACAGAAACTTTTGTATAAGTGGGAGAAGATGTCGTGATAGATAGGATAGATAGCGGGGTACTAGATAGCGGGGTACTAGTTTGTACCTAGAACTGACACATTGTATACTAAAAGTTTGCTTTAGTATAAGTAGGAGAATTGTTGGGATTTTGTATACTGGAAGCACTTTTTATGCTTGTATACAATGTGTTTTTGTCCTTACCACTATTTTATTCTCCTATCTGATAAATATGTATATTTGCACATGTTATCCTTTATCTTGTATAAAAGTTAGATTTGTGTGGTGTGTCGGGTATCACGTAAGACAACACAAATTGGTTGAACCGACAAGATATAAACAAGCATCACACTGAGACAACTTAAGGATGAAGTTGTCGGTTTAAGCTGCAGTTTAGATAAGAAGTGGCTTGTCTTAGCTGCTTGTCTTTACTGGTACACTTAAGGTGGTGTATTGACGGATCACAGTGAGATGTGTTCTCCTAACTGACCTTAGTAGAGAACCAAGATCTCGGTGACTTAGCCGGTCTTAAGCTTGGTAAGACTTCACTGAGTGCATTTGGCTATCTATCACTTTGACCTACTATGGTGAACGTCATCGCGACCGGATCTACGTATCTTGGGTGTTAGTAGTTATTTGTGGCTCAGGCTGGTTGTCTGTATCTTGCATCCGTATCCTAGTAAAATGGGTTGATAATATCCCCTGAGGAACTCGAAAGGATTAGCACACTAAACCCGGCCGGTTGATTAAGTTCGAGTGTGTTAATAAGGTCGAGTGGTACTACTCGGGAATATAAGATGTTAATTAATTTAAGCCGTCGATGAGCTTAATTAATTAATGGATATTTCTATCTTAAATACGGAGATCGATTAAGTCTAAAATACAAGCCCTTGCTCAAATTGGGATAAAGGGGTAAGTCAAGACGGATTCTCTAGTGGAATGAATCGTGTTAATTAATTAATTTTGCTCGGGCCGAGCATGGATAATTAATTAATTGGAGGCCCAGCTTTATTTCTTGTATTGGATCCCTGATCTGGCCCAATTAGTTGCCTAGTGATTTATTGTCTCTCAGAATTCATTATTAATGGATTAATGTATTTTTACATTATTTAATAATGTTATTTATCTGGAATTAATTGGCCGGGCCAATTAATTGATAAATATTAGTAGCCCAGTGGATTAATTAATTATATTATGGGCTCATTATGTGGAAGCCCATTGAAATATAATTAAATTAATGGGCTACAAATATATTAATATTATATTGGCTTTTGAAGCATATATATATCAGTATCCTGTTCAGAAATAGATTACGGACACACACATAATCATACACGCTATGCGTGAGTATGAGAGAGACGATAAATTTATTTTCTCCAGTTCTCTGACCACCCAGAGGGAGAAAAAGGCCGGGACACAGATCAGAAGGTCTAACACAGGAGGAACAATCGGAGCCGCGACAACACACCGGGAGGAAGGTATCGGTTTTCTAACCCTAATTATTCCTTCAATATATATATATATATATATATATATATATATATATATATATATATATATAGGGTATGGATCTAGAGAGATCCAACCTTTAAAAGAGATAAGAGAACCGATCCTAAGCGTTGATCGGTTCTAATCTAATGGACAATATCAATCCCTTCTTTCTTTCTTTTTTAAAAAAAAATCAAAAAAGGGCAAAATGGGTATAGAATTGGCAATAAGATTTGGGAGGTAGAAAACATTTCCAGAAACGTTTCATCCAAAATTTCTCTCCATTCCACACCACTTCCACACCTCCATCTCTCTCTCTCTCTCTCTCTCTCTCTCTCTCTCTCTAAAATCAAAAACATCCCTAGCCTAAATCCCGTCGATTTGTCTCATATTTATGTTGTTCCATCTCAATTCCACAGATCAATTTCGCTCTCCTCGTTCTTATCGGTCTGCGTCGTTCTTGGAGGTCTGCGTCGATTTCTAACCTAACCATTGCTTGGTTTCAACTGCGTTCAAAGAAATTGGAGAAAAGTCGATCGTATTTGACGAATTAAGAGGTATGTTTCTTCTTTTTTATTGTTATTTTCGTTTACCCATCGATTAAATTGTGGTTCTGAGTTTTGGTTTCTGAAAACCGCATCTATTTTGGGCGATATTTCTGCAAAGCTTCGTTTATGTTTGCGTGCGGATATTTTGTTGTTTGCGTGCGGATATTTTCGTTTACCCATCGATTTAATTGTTTTGTAAAAATATTCTGGTGGATTGGCTTGAGATTTAGGTTTTTTTCCTGGTTTTGAGTACGATTCCATATATTGATTTCCGGCCTCCAATATTGATTTTGAGTATGGACGCAGGTATTCAATTTTCTGCATTATTAGGTGTAATATTTTCATACTATGTTTGTGTCTCATCATATTATTGCGATAATAATATGAGCATATATTTTGTGTATATTTGCATAAAATATGCATTGCATAAGCACGAAAATATAGAAAATGTTTATGTGAGCATAAAATTTGTCTAGTTTGTTGTTCTGTGAATCACTTTCATATATATGCATAAAGTTTACACTATGTATGCATAAATTATTTATTGTATAAGGATAAAAATATTTAACTTGGAATTATAATATTTTGTGTATGAATTGCGATTAGGTAAGCATAAAAATATAACTTTGTGTGCATGAAATATGTTTGTTGTGTGCATAAAATCCACTGGGTAATGTGCATAATAAAATAACATGGTTTGCATAAAATCCCATTTTTGTATGCATAAACTACGTTAGTCATGTGCATAAAATATGTTATAATTGCAGGCGATTCAAGCGGGAAAGGAAAGAGGAAGAGAACCAAAGAGCGAAAGAGGATGTTCCTTTAAAAAAATCTTTTGGTATATTAAAGTATTGTGGAAAACAATGTAGTGAAATATATCTTTTGGGAGTCCAGATCACCTGTCCCACTTACGGTGTTCCAACCGTGTCCCAGAGGTAAAACGACGTCGTTTTACCTTTTTTTTTTGATAAACAACAAAACGACGTCGTTTTGTTCTTTGGGAACCTGATTGGGACACCGTAAGTGGGACAGGTGATCTGGAGCCATCTTTTGGTATATTAAAGTATTGTAAGTTATGCATTCATAATTCGATCATATGCCAAAACCATTTGGGGAGTATGCAGATATATAAACAATCTTGTGTGCATGAAAGTTTTAATATTGGTATGCACACCCTTTTTTTTCGTGTGCCTTTTTTTATAAGCGTAAGCATAAAACATTTTATATATTAGCATAAAAATATGAAATAGTAAGCATAATATCGAATTTCAAATCTTATATATATAAAAATAGAATATTTCAATTGCAATTTTCAATAAATTGAAGGGTAAATATATTATTCTTTTTTGTTAATCCATACATACATATCTATATCTATATCTATATCTATATATATATATATATATATATATATATATCTATATATGGTGTGGATCCTGTAAGAAGGAAGCTTAAGATAAGAAATAAGAAGGATTTATAACCATCGATTCTTATCTAATGAATGGTTAAGATTAATATTAGTTTTTAATTTTTGTAAAAAGTAATATTAAGAAAAGGACAATTTGGGCATAAAAAATATGCATATTTAAAACCTTTCATAACTCCTCCCCCAAACAAGGAAACCTTTGGAGAGAAATAATTAGAATTTAATGTTTTTCCAAAAAATGATTTATAGAAGATTTTGGACCAGATTTTGAATTCCTAATACAATTAATTTTCTTAAGTAAAAAATATTATGTTTTCATATGAATGACATTATGCATAATAATTACATTGAATATATTAAAACATATGTGTTTAAATATGCATATCAAATGAAATAATTGTGCATATTATCTAGTTTAGCACTAGTACATTATGTGATACAAAAAAATTCGCAATATTTAATGTATATACATGAATAGTATCATGCATAATTATGTTTAAGTTCATGCATATTTAGACATTGATGAACAAAAATGTAATTGTGATCTAATAGTTTAATTGAATGCATATAAATGAATAGTATTATGCATAATTATTTGAAAATATATGCATATTTAGCACTAATAATTACACTATTTAATACAAAAAAAAAATCACAATATTTAATGCATATAAAAGAATAGTATTATGCATAATTATGTTTAAGTTCATGCATATTTAGACTTTATCAACTGAAATATTAATTCACTTTTTCTACAACAATGTAATTGAGATATAATACTTTAATTGAATGCATATAAATGAATAGTATTATGCATAGTTATTTGAAAATATATGCATATTTAGCACTAATAATTACATTATATAATACAAAAAAAATTAACAATATTTAATGCATACAAATGAATAGTATAATGCATAATTATGTTTAAGTTCATGCATATTTAGACTTTGATTAACCGAAATGTTAATTCACACTTTCTAGAATAATGTAATTATGACCTGATACTTTAATTGAATGCATATAAATGAATAATATTATGCATAATTATATGAAAATTTATGCATATTTACTCTAAAAGTGTCATTATATAATTATATTAACGTATTCAGGAAATTAATCAAACGAGAAAAGAGATAGAATGGTTATTTAGGAAATGAAAATGCGCAAACAATCTCTAAATTCTAAATTTTAAACTCAAATTAGATCTAAATTTTATTTGATATGGAAATTAAGTTTGTTCTTTTGGAAAGAGAATCAATTACTCAAAAAAGGAAATGATGAAAATTAGGATTAACTTTAGAAATAGTTACATAAATAAAAGAAAGTAAATGGACATTAATACCCTTAATGATATGTTAATGAATAATAAAGTAATAAATAAAAATTTATATTCAAATTAATCATGATCATAGATTTATAAAAATGAAAGGCTAGGATTCCTCCCTATTTCTTATTTTAAGATGCCTTCTCATATGATCCATTCCCTATATATATATATATATATATATATATATATATATATATATATAAACTCGATTCAATTAATTTCAATTAATTAATCAATCTAATTTTACCAATTTAAAGGAATTGTTCAATTATGCATCAAAATAGAAGTTTAAATCTACTTGATTCATAATTGCAATTCTTTTTTAATAATTTAAACTCATTTCCAATTAAATCATTCAAAATAATTTTCCAATTACCAACCTAAACGTGCACTTTCACTTTTCATTATCTACGCACGGTCATCACCCCCTTCTCCTTTCTTTCAACTACCGCTTAACCAAACTTAGGCAATTATTTTTTTTCCTCCTCAGTTTTTTCTTCCCAGTTTTGCTCGCCGCCCATTCCCCGCATCTCCCGTCTAACCGAGCGCATAGGTGAAATTATTTCTCATTTTCACGCTTTGAGGATTCTCACACTGTGATTTTGAAAAGTGTGATAGTTATTTTCCCAGTATTCCTTGCATTTTTCAAATGATATTTATTTTATGTGCTTTTAAAATAGTAAACTTCAATTTTTATATCTAGATTTACAATGCAGAATTTGTTTGATTATGAAGGTTTGGTTTGTTGACATGTTTCGTAAAAACCAATGAAATTCACTGTCAATTTCAAATTGATTCAGCAACAGATAAATGTGATTCTTCTCAAACAAAATCTGTAATTATACAACCAATCTTTTAGCTTTCTTAATATAAAAAATGATGAATAATCTACATTTGATCCTTTTTTGCTATGTTCTAGACTTTTACATGTACATCAAAAGGAATGCAGGTTATACACACTCTGCTTATATGTAAAGTTAATAAGAAAAAATGATGCAGCTGAACTATTGAAAAGAAAGCTCCACCCGCATCTTCACTGGGTTTGTTGCTCTTCTAGATACGATTATCCTAGAATCAACATCTGAATATTCGGGGATGCTTCTCAAGGGAGGAGCTAATTGATACCTTCTAGAGAAGATATTCTTGCCTTAATGTTCTGTTTATTAATTTTTGCATTGCTTATACAAATTCATGCTCAGATACAAATATATTTGTTTAGTGATTGAACTAGATTTACATCTTTATATTGACTTTTGTTTTTTGTCCCTCAAACTTTAGATTTGTAAATTCTATAATAAGCATCATTCCTCTACGTTGTCTTATTCGTATACTATGTGCGATAGCTCTAGAATGTCGAAACTGCTTGATATTATGTACACATGCATTAGAAAATCTATTTAGGGGCCGTTTGGTAAGAATTCGGGAATGACAATGGTAATGGGTATGATAGTAAGGTGATTGGGTATGGGTATGACTGAATCCTTTAATGGTGTTTGACATTTACTTGTGAATGGGTATGATAACCAAATATGATGTTTGGTTGTATTTAGACATCAATGGGAATGTATAATATTATGAATATTGTAATATTGTAATATTTTAAATAATAATGATATGAGTCTATTTTTTATTTTGTGAAATTTAATACAAAAATATTTTAATAAAAAGCACAATATCTTTTATTTTGAGTATTTACAAAAAATTAATAAATATTTTAAAAAATAATTATAAAAATACTTTCTTACATATTTTTATGAGATTATCGAATATTTATTTTATAAAAAAATAAATACATTTTTATAAATTATGTTAAAACATTTTTAAATAATAATGTTTACATTTGACAAAATTTAAGTTTTATTTAATATTCTTATTATGTTAACGAGATTATTGTATTTACTTTTAAATAAAATTAAAAATATTTTTCTAATTATGTTTATTTTTTTCTTAATAATAATGTTTATTCTGAAAAAAATTTAAGTTTTATTTAATATAACAATTATTTTTTTAATTATTTGTATTTTAGCTAAGTATTACAAATTAATTTTATTTTTTAAAAATAATACATAAAAAAATTAATTTTGATACCCATATGGGTTTGGAAACTCAAACCCAAGTAGATACATGGGTATGAGAAAACTAATACCTATTCGGGTATGAAACCCATAGTAGAGTGTCGAAACCCACATACCAAACGTATTATATGGATATCATTCATATCCCATTCTCATAGTAGGGCTATAAACTCACATACCAAACGCCCCCTTAATCTTTTTGTTTAGATGGACATGCAGACAAGATAGCAGAACGTAGCAAATGTATGACAAATGGGGACGATGTAATTTTTTTACATGTAATTAGACAGGAAATGGATGGATACCAATCATAGCCGCATAGGTGAATGAAATAATAGATGAAAATGGCCCAAGACATTCATTATTTGAGTTGAAATCATGTTGTTTCTTGATTTTCTTGGTTTGAATAGAATTTTATTAACCCAAATTACAAATAATGAGTTCTGTTCATTCTCAAAAGATCAAGATGGTGGTGTTAAAATGGTTCGTGTTTCTATCACATATTTCTGAGCTATTTCTTCAAATTTTAATTGTGTCCCTTATTGTTACTCAATAATTATTTACTGAGTCTTTATACTTTTGTTCGCAGAAAACCTTACATCGAATTTAGTGAAGCAAATACCTTCAGTAAAACTCTGGAGCTATGTGGATCTCAATTGAGAGAGATTACCTATTTTATGATAAGACTAGGGGTGTTACTGTTGGGGGTGATACAGATTAACAATGTTTAGATATTAATGACAAGCAATGGCTTATGTGATTATGAATATTCGAAAATATGATACATTTCTAGAATTAAAGGTGGAAGATATTAGTGGGAATGTATACGTTTTGTAGCATTATGAATTTGTTAGTCTTAAACACTAAAATAATGTTTAGATTTATCCATGACAACTTGAGTAAGGTAGTCATTTGACCATGGAGTGTCTCCAGCTTATGAAACAAATACATAATTTATAAGAATCAATTGAAGCAGTAGTTCTCTGATGAGCTCGAGGAAACATGAGCAGTCGACAAATCTTTTTCCTCTTTTTTTTCCATGATGTGAAAACTTAAAATCCCACCAAAGATAGCATTTTGCTAAGATTTATAAAACTTTTTATTCAAATATTGTGCCTATAGTTGTTTAGCGTCACCTAATTTAAGTTTTTTTGCACAAAATAAAGATGCTTAAGGAGTATATTGTACATATTTCACTCAATATTTGAAAAACATGATTTAAAATCTTGAATATTACTACGTATTTCATTTAGTAGTTTGTGTTTTAATAATATATACAACTTGAATATTACTACGTATTTCATTTAGTAGTTTGTGTTTTAATAATATATATGACTTAAATATTACTACGTATCCCACTTAATCGTTTGTGTTTTAATAATATGATATATGATATGATATTATTATTTAAAGTAGTAGTATTAACTATTGTATTATAAAATCGTAATATTTTTCCGTACGAAGTACGGGTGATGTCCTAGTAGTTACCTAATAACATATAATACATTTGGTATTTCCTATAAGTGATTGATCTAAAATTATTCAGTGTTCAATTTCTATTAAAATCGATTTAAAATTATTACTATATACACTAATAACAGTGAGCATTGACGAAATAATCTATTTATTAGTTGACATATGTAAATTATGAATAAAGTTATACGTATTTAAGTAAAAAAAAAAAAACAACAACATTAAACAAAAATGCTGCATACATGATAAACCACATCAAATCGATACCCACATTTTTTCCAAAAAGTTTAGGAATACTACAATTATGTACCATTGTGTGTACCACACCATAAGAGTGACATTTGTAGCCTACTTTTTTAAATGAAAAGCGCCACATATAGATACCCTTATGGTGTGGTACACAATAAGGGTACACACAAGTTACTCTAAATTTTTTTTAAATCACATACTCCCTCTATCCTGCCTGATTTATCTTGTATTTCTTTTCGGGCTATCCCACCTGACTTGCCTTGTTTACTAAAAAAGGAAAAATAATTACTATATAAACTCCCACTTTTTCTTTGTGAGTCTATCTTTCTACACATAATCACCCACTCATCTACATACAACCACCACTCACTAAAATATTCATGCCGAAACCAAACAAGACAAGTCGGTTGGGACGGAGGGAGTATCACATTATGTATCCAATATAATGCATAAATATTTAGGACAATGTATAACAGTCAATGGATAATATGGCTGTAATAATAAAATAATGTTTAGTAGCCCATTGTTTATATTATGCGAGTGTTTATTAAAATAGGAAAACTAATAATTTTTAATACTACTTGTATTATTCTATAGTAGATAACTACAACTATACATATATTTAATCGTTAAAATAAAATATCTTCACTTTAAATATTATTGAATTAGTTATTAAGAAAAGAAAAATACTTAAAGAGGCCTACATCAAGGGGATGTAGTTATAAGATTTCCAGCACAATTAAATAATGCCAACTTCAACTACTGTCTATCTTGTCGCCTAGTCCTTCACATGCCCAAATTTTATAGCGTCCAAGAAACTCCAAATTCCTAACAAAAATTAATACGGCAACTAATTATACAGCTCCTATTTAATTATAAATTGACAAGTATATATAAATATATATTTTTGAATTATTAATATTCAGTGTTACGAGTTTGATTGAGTGTAAATATGTAATACTATTATTTAGATTAAGTTTACTTTCATAACCACTCATGCCATTATTGTGTTAAGTTATCTTCAAAGATGAAAAAAATTAATCCTTTTGTTATCAACACTACTAACAAAAAAAAAACGGGTCATTTAACCCATGGACCAAACCCGCATTTATTTAAGCAACAAGGGGCTCTCCATAGACAATCCAATTCACTATTGGGCTGAATGGCACTTCCACATAATCATCTTATTACGCCACCCAACGTTATATAGTTATTTGCAATCACTAAATCTTTTATGCTTTGGTCTTAAATAATTTCAAAGTTAAATAACCATTCGACATTGGTTATTGAATTTTTGTAAGTAACCCACGCATCTTGTACAAAGAAATGATAGAATCATTGAAGATTGAGTTATTCCTGAGTCATTAAAAATAGGGACACTTACAAAAATCTACATTCCAAACTGCAAAAATGTAAATGAATTTTCTTAAAATGCAAATTTATACACCTTACCATTTCAATACATAAAAATGTACTCTACACACTAGCCAAACTTCCTCCCCCATGTACAAACTCCCTCCAGCCATGTGTTTGCTGTAATTTGAATGCCTTTATATGGGGTTAACACGATCTATGTTTTTGATAAATTAATCCAAGCCCTAGTTTTGAATATGTGAATTATATTATTTATTAACTATTGAGCTTTCTTTTAATTTCTATATGATTCTTTATTTTGATTGTCCATCATCTTAGATAATTATAGAGAATATACGAAATAGATAATACAATTGATCATACCCGTATTTGTTTAGCTGATATCCCTATTTTTTCCTAAAGTGTTTAAGAATTCTTTAATTTTTTAAGAATGTATGATTCTTTTAGTTAGATATTATATGTATAAGTTAGTTGTGTGTAATTGAATAGTTTGTTCGTAACTGAATCTGCAATATACATACGAAGATTATAAATATACAAACATGAGGTTTTAACACAGTAGACAGGGGCGGAATCAGGATTTATAGATGGGGGGGCGAGATTTATCGGGGGTTCGGGGGTGGAGCCACCGAAATTTTTTTTTAGAGAAAAGATAATATAACAAAGAGTATAATGAAGTCAAAAATACTTATAACATATACAAATGATAAAATAATGAGTCTAAAATGATATCTAACATTAACAACATATTACCTATTCCATCACAATAAAACTTATCATGATCAATAATTCATTTAATAGTAACCTGAATCCGCCCCCGAAAATTTTTTTAGAGAAAAGATAATATAACAATAAGTATAAGGAAGTCAAAAGTACTTATAACATATACAAATGATAAAATAATTAGTCTAAAATGATATATAACAGTAACAACATATTACATATTCCATCACAATAAAACTTATCATGATCAATAAAACTTTTATTTTTCAATCTACATGCATGCTGACAAAATAATCTGGCACATCAAGAGACAAATTAACAAATAAATAATAAACATATCCTAAAAATTCTATATTTTTAACATGATTGACCTAACATATACTTATCCCATTAAAATTCATCATGGTTGAAAACAATGTAAATAAAACATGAAAAATAATTTTCCTATCAAGCTCATGAACATGCTGCCAAAAACTGGCAGGTTACGAATAACAATTTTAAAAAAAAAATACTTATCATGCTTTTAAAATTTTACAAAAATCATAGAGTATACTAGACATACCGAGGAAGACGATCCTAAATTTTCACAACGAGATGACGACGGGACGATGTGTAAATAATTCTTGAAACAGTTCGCAGATATGATGACAGATTTTCAAAAATCTAATGTGAAACTAAATTATGGACGACTAAGAGTGTATTTATAGGGTTGTTGGACCATTTAATTTAGTTCACGTTGTTGGGCAACTAATATATTTTTAAATTCGCTTCTATATATTAAATTTTCGTAAAATACGGGGGGTGCGAAAATATTTTTTTCGTAAAATTTACACATGAATTTCGACTTCGACGCGAAAAATGGGGGGTGCGGTCGCACCCACCCTCACCCCCTGGTACCGCCACTGACAGTAGATGACATTATTGTATAAGTATAGACATGCCCATTTTCAAACTAAAACCGGCTCAAACCGGAATCAGAATCGGCATAAATCGGAATTGGTGCAAACCGGAACCATCTTGAACCGTAAACCGTCAGTTTGTGGTTCGGTTTCGGTTTACTCTTTTTCAAACCGTGAAACCGCTGGTTTCAAATCGTCGGTTCTAAACCGGGTGAAACCGACGATTTCACCTATTAAAATTGTCAAAGATCAGATATCTAATGAATTAGATAAATAAGTTTTAAATTAAAAATATTATTGAAGATCTAAATCTTCTAATTTTTACTTATATTTAAAACAAACAATTAATTTAAAATACAAAAAATCTACTAATTTTTATATTTTAAAGTAGTATACAAAATGATAACATATTATTCTGTATTTAGTATAATTGCAAATGAATACTATCGTTCCCAAAAAAATATATATTGGATAAAAGTTGTTCAAATTTTATTACTGAAAAACATAGAATATAGAATATTGTTTAATAATTATTACACGGCGAATAATCGAAAACAATGATATAAAATTTATTTCTAAAACGATGATGATTATTAAGAATCAACAATGAGATTGTATTAATATATATTTAATTGTTCAATTCTTTCATGAGATTGTACAATTTTATTTATAATTTATTACTGACTTAATTCGAAACCGAAAAAGGTATTTTTAAAAAAAAAAATTAATTCAGTAATTAAAAAAAATACTCCCTCCGTCCCAATTATAATGTCCAATATTCCATTTTGGGTTGTCCTAAATATAATGTTCAGTTTCCCTTTTTAGCAAATTATTACACACATTTTTTTGTAGGACCCACACATTTATACATCTCTACTCACAACTAACAACTCTCCTTAAAAATCGTGCAAAAAACAAAGTGGACATTAATATTGGGACGGAGGGAGTAAAATTTATGAAAACCGTGAAACCGGTAAATTGGAACCGGAACTGACGATTTCAAACCGGAACCGTCAACCGTCTACATGCGGTTCGGTTTCGGTTTTAGTTTTTGACAAACCGTAACCGACGGTTTCAAACCGTAACGGGAACCGGAACCGGAAATGGCATGTCTATGTAAGTATATACATATAGATGTTTTCATGTTTTTAATTAAAATAATTAATTTGCATGAAGAATTGATTTGATTCCACGTAGGCGCATGAATTTACAATAAATTAACGGAGATGGATTAGTAACCCTTTCTCTCTCGTCTAACGTGTATATCATGGATTTAGCTAGTAGAAATGGGTAAATTACCTTATCATATATATAAGCCGATTCATAGCGTCTCACCTGCTCTACTGTTACTAACAGTGTCCGCAATTATGAAACACCCAATTTACCCTTACCTTACACAGCAACCTCAACTCCACACGGCCTCCTTCGGTAATTTCCAACAGCAGTAATTTGGACCAATAAGGTAGCATCCACGACAAAACAACTGAACCAGAAGGAGCACCGCACCTGAACGAGATATGCTCGACGCAACTGGGATATACTTCAACAATCTTGGCTCCACCTCCGCCAACTTTATCTCCCTCGCTAAGCCTCCCTCAGTCTCCACCGCTCCCTCTACCTCTTTCTCCCATCCGTCCACTGAAGCAAGTCCCCTTCTGCTGAAAATAGTTGCGGTAAGTTATCCTCATGGACCCTTCTGCTGAAAATAGCTGCAGTAAGTTATCCTCATGGACCGTCACCGCTATTTCTTTTTCCAATTTGTGCTTTTCATGTGCCAATTTGGGTGAAATTTGATGAACTTTGTATAAAATTGGAAAGAAGCAAGTCCCCTTCTGCTGAAAATCGCTGCGATAAGTTATCCTCATGGACCGTCAGCGCTATTTCTTTTGCCAATTTGTGCTTATCATGTGCCAATTTGGGTGAAATTTGGTGGACCCTTGAAAAATTGTTCCAATATTATACGAAATTCAAAAGGCACGACCATCTTATTTCATAGTTGTTTTCCTCATTTTTCTTCTTTTTCTTTTTGTGGATTAATGAGAGAGTCTTAATTGGTTTTTTGTGATACGCCGTTGGTTGATGAATATTTGTTGATTATGGTTTTGCTTTAATTGAATTTTGTTCGCATTATGTTTTCCAAAATTAGGGATGATTTAGGGTTTGTGGTAAATTTTGGTAGAGAATAATGAGAATGATTTTCAAGTGTGTCCGGACGAAATTGGAGGATGATGGTTCCTTTGAAGTTGAAAGTAAAGACAGAGTGGTTGAGGATTGTAGGAGTTGATAAAGAAAATGATGGGTAAATTGAGATTGTTGAATATATTTGGATTGAAATTAGAATGTAACAAATAGATGATTGGAAGTGAGGATGATGATAGTGAAGATATGGTTGGTGAATCTGCAGAATTGAGGGACAAAACGCTGATCAATTTGAGCCTAAAGATTCGACGTGCAGAAATAGCGTATTCTTGTAGATTGGAAGAGGATAGTGTAAATAAGGATGAAGAAGCAGAAACAAAGAGTACATAGGCTTTGCTGCAGTAACATGTAAATCTTTAGTTGTATGCTTTAGGAATTACTATCAAATTAGTTCTATTTTCTGAATTAGATGTAACTACTCTATTGATCTTCAATAGAATCTATAACTTGCTATCATAAATTCTTCATCACCTCTGTATTTCTTGATAGATATCTATGGCGCGAAAAATCCTAAGTAGTTGGACTCACTACGCTAGGGCTTCCAATCAAACGATCAAGAAATTAATCGACCAGGAATGGCGGATTGCAGAGAGCAGATAGATGAAATCAAAGTTCTTTTATCAACAAATAACAAAGCTTCGGCATACCCTAAGCTACTGCAGTTGCAGGAAATCTCAGCCGTCGATTCTTCAGCAGTACAGTCTCTTAATGTTTGATCACTTCGTCTTTCTTTATCCCTCTTTACTTATCTGGAGGATACCTAATTGTTGAAAAACCGTTGGGAGTTCATTAAAAATTTGTTGTCGATCACTACTCTCTTGGTGTTATCACAGCTGCGCAGGCGTTGAAGTGCTTGGGTTTCATGATTTACCACCCTGCCATTGTGGCTTCGATTGGAGGTAGTTCTTCATTTTGCACTGTGTTAATGTCTAAATGTTACATATCTGCTGTATAGACTTATACTAGCTGTACTCACTACTGCAACAGTTTCATAGCAATAATAGAGCATTAACACAGTTGTCAAAGGCGTGGTAGACAAGGTAGCGTGTAGTAAAATGTGATTCAAAATACTACAGAACCTTGTTATAAGAATGCTCTATATAAGAATAACTTTCTTATAGTAATAAAAAGTTCATGGTCAAACTCGTGACCAGTTATAAATAAGAATAAACTCTACATTGAAGTATTCATGATTCTTTTAGGACCATTCTTAAGAGAATTACCTCCATATAGTACTAAATGACATTAAATTTCAAATAATATTTAGTATCTGTATAATATATCTAGAATTATTTAACTATGTTACATTAAACTCAAGATTCAACATATATGTGTAAAATTCATTTGTATAACAGCTAGCGCTTCACATGTAAATTATTGGAGATGTTAGTGTGAGGTAATTTTATTTCTGTATGATATATATAGGTCATGATGCTGATGTACTTATTGAATCACTGGTTAAGGTCATCACAACTAAAATCAAGGTATGCTGGTTTGTTTTACAATGTATTAAGCTTTTGCTAATTTGTTAGGTGATGACAAACTTTTGCTTTGTTGATGCAGTCTGTATGTAATTTAGGTGTGTGGTGTATATCAATCCAGCAACTGAGTTCATCCATGTTGGATCAACACTTCCACTCTTTGCTCAGGGCAGTTACCCATGCTCTTGACAACCCAAGTGGTTCTCTCTCGATAACATTTGAGGCAATGCAGGTGCATGTTCATTTTCACTTGACAGTAATAAAATGCTGCTTATCTTAAATGCAATGGTGATTTTTCATAAAGCTTGTCTTTACTCAAATAATGATATAACTGACGAAGAAAGGTGAAGTAATCTGAGTTAAACTGCCCATGCTTATGAATGTTGTGTCTTGTTAGGTAACATATTACCCCGACTGTACTCGTGCATTCTAAATGAGACCACTCATGTATCCCCATTATAGTTGTACTATATCGCTTGCTGTTGCTGTGATGTAATATTGTTTTGCAAACTGTGTGCTTTGGCCGTTGTTAGAATTCTTTTCTCTGCAAAATCATCTAGCATGACTGTCAGGTTGGGACCCTGGCAGATACTCTAGGATTTTGGTCTTAACATCTCTTATTGAACATCTGTTGTCGAATACATGATTTCATGGTCGAAAGTTTATATATTCTTAGTAGAAGTGGCTTACCGTGCCAGCACGGTATCTAGCCATTTAGCAATTGTCATTTAGCAAATAAGTTTTAACACATTTTGTATATCATTCATATATTTATCAATCATTTTTGAAGGAGATCTTAGTGACTTCTTTAAAATTAGTTGGATTGAAAAACATAAAAAAAAAAGTGATTCATTTTAATTTCTCAATCTTCAAGGACCAAAAACCCTATTCATCCCCTTTTCAATCCCCAAAACGTAAGTTCCTTATCTCCTCCAATTATGTGTACCTTATCTCCTCCAACTAGGTGTTTTAATTGCGTGATTAATCGAATCCCTTTCCGTCTCGATGTCAAGGATTACTGATACTCAACCTCTTAAATTAGCGTCACCCAGCATTGGGTTTCATGTTATCACTTATCACCCAGTTTCTGAAATTGGCCTTTGATTCCTGTAGCTTTGATTTCCGTATTTTGGTAACATGAGAGCAAAAATGGAGAAATACGAACTGATGAGAAATTTACAGTCTGGAAATTTGCCGCTCCGAAATAGGGATCTCAACAATATATCGAAAAGTCGCATAGTATTAAGCTACATTTTAATGCACTAAATTATATTCCACTCAAATTGGTCGGGCACCGCACTTGTCTAGTATGGATTATATATATATATATATATATATATAGGTATAACCGAATTGATTTCTCTTTATTCATAAACGTGTAGACATGCCCATTTTCAAACCGAAATCGGCTCAAATTGGGTTTTAAATCGAAACTGAAACCGGCATAAATCGGAACCGGTGCAAACCGTAAACCGTCGGTTTGCAATTCAGTTTCAGTTTACTCTTTTTCAAGCCGTAAAACCGTCGGTTCCAAACCAGATGAAACTGACGATTTCACCTATTAAAATTGACGATTTCACCTATTAAAATTGTGAAAGATCAAATATCTAATGAATTAGATAAATGAGTTTTAAATTAAAAACATTATTGAAGATCTGAATCTTCTAATTTTTACTTACGTTTAAAACAAACTATTCATTTAAAATAAAAAAAATCATACTAATTTTGATATTTTAAAGTAGTATACAAAAGGATAAAATATTATTCTATATTTAATATAATTGCAAATGGATACTAATGTTCCCAAAAAATATATACGGGATTAAAGTTGTTCAAATGTTATCATTGAAAAACATAAAATATCAAATATTGTTTAATACTACACGATGAAGAATCAAAAACATAATATGAGATATCGGGTCTCGTGCATAGTATCACATACATAAGGCTACCGACAACGGAAATATATGATATTAGTCTCATACTCTCTATCTCTTCAGGCGTTTTAGGACACTGATTCTTGGATAGAAAAATGTCATGTCTACAAGTTACTGAACCTTTGTTGACATCTTGCATGCCAAAACGAGCAATGACAATATCAATGTAGGATGTTCGTGACAAGCTTAATATCATTTTTTGACGATCTAGGATAACCTTGATTCCAAGGATGTATGCAGCTTCACCTAAGTCCTTCATTTGAAACTGTTCGGATAACCATTTTTTTTACGTCTGATAACACTTCAACATTGTTCCCAATGAGAAGGATGTCATCTACGTAAAGTGCAAGAAACACCACTGATCCGTTAACACAGATATGGTACACGCACACCTCTTTAGGACATGATACAAAACCATAGGATTTGACTATCTCGTCGAAACGTTGGTGCCATAACCGGTTGAAATTTGATACTCGATCATGACATGTTTTGAAATTTGTTTTGATTTCAATAGTCAATCATGTAAAATCAGATTCTACTCGATCATCACATGTTTTGAGATTTGTTTTGAATATAATGTTAGATTCTATTTTCTTTGTTAGAAACATGAAATTGAATAATGTTAATTTTACTTGTCCAATGAAATATTGTACAGTTCAAATTCTGTTTTTTTTACATGACTTATAATGCAAAAACTTGAAAGATGGTGATTTAATTTCAAAATCGTGAAAGGTGGTGATTTAGTTGCAAAAAACTTAAGAGATGGTGATTTAATTTGTAAATACATTTCATACTCAAAATGACATTGTTTTGGGATGGCATCGTGGCGTCCGCGTCAGCATTCCGCTGGCCAGAAAAAATTGGGTGTCGAAGCTAAAATTGAAAAATTTGGACAACTTTGTGCTTTTTTTTTTTTCCCAAATCCCTTTTTTATACAAAAGAAAACACACACAAACACTCTTTTAATAATTTGCCACTGATAGCGCCATTCAGTGCCTCATTTCATAAATATATTAACATGTGTTGTGTGTGGCATATATATAGCCTACTTTTTAGAAAATAAAAAATCCACTAATAGGGAGAGAGTTTGGAGTGTATGAATATGGGTCACGAAACCGCTCGGCTTCTCGGCCTATTATAAATATTTTCCAACAACCGTAAGCAGCCTCGTGCAGACATAAGTGCATCTACGGGATGAACACAAAAATCATGGACATTAGTAAAGCATACTTATTAATTGCTATGGAGATTATTATACATTAATTGTCACATTTGGTCTAATTACTATCAAGATTCAAACCCTTACAACAGCATGAACATTACTTAGATAATAATGCTCACAATGTTTAATTATTTTATTCTCCGTTCACTATTTAAAGAGTCTAAAGACTATGATTGAGAGCACCGCCAAGTCAAGTATGATCTGCAAATATGCGATAGTTATAAAGAAAGATTATCTATATTAGGATGCCCAAAAATAAATAAAAATTTGCGGTATAATTTCACTCCAATGTTAATCCCGATATTAAGATTGACATTTATTTGTTCAAAATTGGTCACTTCCTATTTCGCTCCAATAGCGGCCCTGATATTAAGCCCGATATTAATTTAACAAAAATCCACCACTTCTTGCGTTGCTCTAATATCTGTCTGACATTAAACCGAATATTAGAGGCGTCATATTCTGCACAACCATCACTTATTCTGCATGCGTATTTATCAATCCACGACATTGAATAAATCTAATTAATTTAGAATAGACTTGAATCCACAACCCAAAATCTCTATATGAAAAGTGAATGAAATGTGGGAAGATTTATTGATTCAAACGTGACATTCTCTGAAAACCTCAAATCACCAAATAAGTCATTATATTATGAAAAATCATATCATCAACGTAAAGAGTCAAAGAATCTGAATCAACCTAACATTCTCTTAAACCTCAACAGTTGTCTGATTTAACGCAGTGTAACGCCATTTCTCCTTCACCACAAAATCCGCATCCAAAAATCTCGAAACAAATGCCCAAATTCTGTACACGTCCCCGAAATTGCTCACCATTCCTAGCGAAGCCGACACCACCCCCACACCACAATCTTCTCTCTTCTTCTTCTTCTGCTGCTGCAATAACTTCTCCCTCTCTTCTCCCAAACTATCAGAGAAACGTACATTCTTCAAGAATCCAACTGTGATCGAAATGTTGCTCCGAGCAGCAAGCTTCTTGCTGTAGATCATGCTATCGAATTGTGCGAATGAGAATCAAACGAATTCAGATCTGAAAGAAGTATCTAGAACTCACGAGAATTTGATTATTGATCGAGAAAATTGTTTACAAACTGCGATACAAGCTACAGTATTTATACTAGATACAAGCTGAAAATAACCGTCTTTGTAACAAACTCAAAAACGTAATCCACGTAAACACGCTTCTATTAGTAACGAGCTATCGTCCACGCCATTCGATCATCCAGCATAGATTGTGGGATTAAACTCCAACTGCCTTCCTAACCGCTACTGAACTGCTTCATCCGCTACTGAACTGCTCCATCAACTGACTCCCTTCCTCCATCAACCAACTTCACCTTCACCCTCGCTAGAATCATCCAGAAGCCTTCAGAAATCCTTCAAACTCAACACCCCCCGCAAGATGGAGGCGGTGGAGATCCACTAGCCCATCTTGGAGAGGAGAAAGCGAAACCTAGGCCTTGGTAAAACTTTAGTGAAAATATCAGCCAACTGCTGACTGGTATGATGAATAGACATAGGCAGAATAAGACCATTCTTGTACTGATCACGGACTATATGACAGTCCAGCTCCAAATGTTTAGTTCGTTCATGGAATACTTGATTCCGGGTGATACGTATAGCAACCGCATTATCACAGTGTAGAGGAATGGGTTTAGGAACCTCTGTCTGCAGAAAATTAAGCATAAACGTGAGCCATAAGAGCTCTCTGACTGCAGCCCCGAGGGCTCGATACTCTGCCTCAGCTGTAGAGGCAGAAACTGTGTCTTGCTTTTTACAGCGCCATGAAATCAATGATCCTCCTAAGAAAACACAAAAACGAGTGAGAGATCTCCGGGTAGTGGGACAAGTACCCCAGTCTGCATCAGCATACGCTTGCAAAGTATTAACACCATTGGAAGGGAAGAATAAACCCAGAGATGGACAACCCTTTAGGTATCTAAGAACATGTAAGGCAGCAGCATAATGATTTTCACATGGAGATGCAACAAACTGACTTAATTGCTGAGTTGCATGAGTGAGATCAGGCCGTGTAAGATTAAGATATAACAGCTGGCCTACAAGCCTTCTATACTTGTCTGGTTTAGCAAGTAAAGGAGTAGAAGAACTAGACAAATCAACTCCTTGAAGAGAAGGAGTAGATGCAGGGTTGCATCCAAGTAACCCTGCACTATCAACCACATCCAACACATATTTCCTTTGATTGAGATATAGTCCTTGATCTCCCCTAGCCAATTCCATTCCCAAAAAATAACGAGCCACCCCCAAATCTTTAATAGAAAACTTGTTGTGAAGAAACTGTTTTATAGCAGTCACTAGCTCCAGATTTGAACTCACAACCAAAATATCGTCTACATACACTAATAAGCCTAGAAAATTAGAACCATGCCCCAAAGTAAAAAGACAATGGTCATGAGGGCATTGTGTAAAACCATAGGAAGAAAGAGCCTTACTCAGTTCAGTATTCCACTCATGAGAGGCTTGCTTAAGTACATACAAATTCTTAATCAATTTGCAAACTTTGTCAGCAGGAGCCTTGGTATAACCTTCTGGAGGCAACATATAAATGTCATATGTAAGAATGTCATGGAGAAAAGCATTATTGATATCAATTTGATGAAGATACCAGTTATTAGAAGCAGCTAAAGCAAGTAAAAGCTTAATTGTGACATGCTTAGCCACAGGGGAAAATACTTCATCATAGTCAATCCCATACTCTTGTTTGTACCCTTTTGCAACCAACCGTGCCTTAAACCTTTCTATAGAACCATCAGGTTGAAGCTTAACCTTATAAACCCACTTAGATCCAATCGCATTCTTACCAGGGGGGAGATCTACTCGAGTCCATGTTTCATTGCTCTCCAGTGCAGAAAGCTCTGCCTGCATAGCAGATTGCCAAGCTCCAAATTGACTGGCTTCTTTGTAACTTCTAGGCTCCTGTATATTAGTAACATTAGCAAGGAAAGAAGTGTAGTCTGGACTGAAAACTGGTGAGCAAAGAAATGGAAATGTACGTAGGAGGAGTCAAAGCATTAGATGTTTGACTAGGAAGAGTCAGATCCACATGACTTACAAAGTCACTGAGCCAAGCAGGAGGTTTAGTGGACCGCTTTGGCCTTGTAATCTCTTCATCATAGGGTTCCACATTTTCTGAGGATAAGTCTGTGGTAGGAGATTGTATAGTGTCTAGGTGTGATGAAGGAGAGGCAGATACAGATGCAGATTCTGCATCATCAGCAACAACAGTCACTGGTTCAGAATGGCATATAGTGTCCTGTATTTCTTCACAGACTTGTGAAGCTGAATCAGAAAAGGGAAATATATGAGGGAAGAATTTAACATCCCTGGAAATTACAACTTCTTGGCTATCCAAATTAAAAAGAGTATAACCTCTATGATCTGCTGCAATTCCAATCAGCACACATTTAGTTCCTCTAGCATCAAATTTCTTCTTATGAGGACTTGTGTTTGCTGCATAAGCCAAGCATCCAAATGGTTTTAATACATTAAGATTAACAGCTGAATTGATCAAGACCGAGAATGGAGCCCTCCACCCAAGTATCCTACTTGGCAACCTATTTAGAATCCAAGTTGCTGTCAAGATTGAAAAGGGCCAGAATGATTCTGGCATACAACTCTGAAACATCAGAGCACGAGCTATTTCCAACAGAGACCTATGCTTCCTCTCTACTATACCATTCTGCTGCGGTGTGTAAAAACAAGTCTTCAGATGTACAATGCCAAGAGAATGGAAAAGCTGCTGAACTTGCAAATTCACAAACTCTGTGCCGTTGTCTGTTTTAACCTTTTCAACCTTCTTCGTACCGAGTTTCCACCATCTTCAAATAACTTTCCAAAGACTTTATGCACTTGTTTCTTGGATGCAAAGCAAATATGTCCAAGTGCTTCTACTGCAGTCCTCAACAATAGTCAATACGTAGGATGTATTAGCCACATTTTCAACATTGTAGGGTCCCCAAACATCCACATGAACCAGCTCAAATAACTCTGTTTTCTTGTATTCTAAAGGGGGAAAAGGATTCTTGCACTGTTTAGCCCTATGGCAGACTTCACAAGAACTAATGCTTAACTGAACTGAATCCTTACATAAAGACTCCAGCTCTGGAACGTGTTGAAGGGTAGTATAAGAGGCATGCCCTAGTAAAACATGGCAGTCTTGCAGAGATTCCAGACTAGGATCAGAGATCTGATTAATCCTTTCTAGTTTCTGCTCTGGATCAACAATGTACAGCCTCCCTTGAGCTTGCCCCATTACCAAAACATGGTCATTTGTCAACCTCTGTACTATGGAGTACGTAGGAAAGAATGTACACTTCAACTACAGGCTATTATTCAACTGATGTGTAGAGATCAAATTATGTGTGAATTGTGGAACAAATAGTACATCATGTAATATCAACTCTCTAGTCAGTTCCACTATACCCATCTCATGTATAGTTTGCATATCTCCATTGGGAAGGTAGACACTTTGAGGGTTACTCAGTGTATGAACATTGATCATAAGGTCTTTATTGCAGCAAATGTGATTGCTAGCTCCTGAGTCCATTATCCAAATCTTCTCTTTCCTCAATCCCTCAAGCAGACTAAAAGAATAATGTTTCTCCAGCACATTCAGGGGTGTATAAGTTTCTACATTGTTGACACATCCTGTGTTTCCCAGTCCTCTAAGCTGGCTTAATGCCTTCTCCACATTCGAAATTAATTCTCCAACATTCTAACTACCATCAGTTCTGGAACTAGTGACAACAGGAGTGCAAGCAGTCTGTAATGACTCCTGCTGTGCAACACAGTGCACTTGCCCTTTAGATTTCTGATCCTTCAGCTTTTGAAACTACTCTGGTGTCCCATTTAGTTTGAAACACTCATTCCTTTCATGCCCCATTCTCTCACAATAACTACATTTCAGCCGTTTCCTTTCCTCTTTACTCATTCTAGGTTTGAATCCATTTCCCTTATCTCTATAAGTATTGCCACCTCCTTTATATCCAACATTCATGATCCCCACCTCTGTGTGAGACATCTCCTTACCACTATTATTCACATTCAAGGCCATTTGTTCCTGAGGATGTGCATGTGTGGATGACACTTTCCTCTGTTCTTCATCCTGTAACAGCATAGCATACGCTCTACTAGCTGTAGGTAGTGGTTCAATTAACAATATTTGGCTTCTTACTGCATCATATGTATCATTCAAGCCTAGTAGAAATTGCATCAACTTATCTGCCTCTACACAATTTCTGACCGCACACACATGTTGCTGCTGCAGCACAACTACACATGCTGTTGGGCTGTAACAGTCTCAACTCATTCCACATCACATTTAGACTATTGTAGTACTTCATTATAGACAGATTTCCTTAAACAAAGGCAGATAAGTCCTTCTTCAACTTAAAATTTTTTGCTCTATTACTTTGATCAAATCTCAGTTTTAGTTCACTCCATAGTTGGTAAGAATTCTCCATTAACAAAAAGGACTCAGAATACTCTGATACCATGTTGTAAATCATGCTATCGAATTGCGCGAATGAGAATCAAACGAATTCAGATCTGAAAGAAGTATCTAGAACTCACGAGAATTTGATTATTGATCGAGAAAATTGCTTACAAACTGAGATACAAGCTACAGTATTTATACTAGATACAAACTGAAAATAACCGTCTTTGTAACAAACTCAAAAACGTAATCCACGTAAACACGCTTCTATTAGTAACGAGCTATCATCCACGCCATTCGATCATCCAGCATAGATTGTGATCTAACGGCTGAGGATTAAACTCCAACTGCCTTCCTAATCGCTATCGAATCGCTTCATCCGCTACTGAACTGCTCCATCAACTGACTCCCTTCCTCCATCAACCAACTTCACCTTCATCCTCGCTAGAATAATCCAGAAGCCTCTAGAAATCCTTCAAACTCAACACTTCTGCACTAAAATGAGGTCCACTCTTTCTCCTTTCCAATCGTAAACGTTGAACGCGAGGGCCGGGCCCCGACCCTGCCCGACTCTCGGCCCGTAAAGCGTGACCAGCGGAAGCCCGTGTGGATGCCGCAGACTTAGAAAGGCATTCACCAGCCAGTTTATCAAGTAGCTTAGCCTGCTGCTGATAAGAGTTAGCCCTAACATATCTACGTGATCAAGCCCGCCAAAATCGAACTTGTTTTGAGGAGCTTCTTCGTTTACCTCTGACGACGTCGTTCTGATCAGTTCAGTTTCATTCTTGATCATCTGATCATTTGATGATGGTACTAGGCTGACGATTCCCATGGTCGTTGATGATTGATTCAAAGATGAAACACTTGATTTCTTGACGAACAAACAGCAGAAGCCAGAAGGATTTTGACCAAAAATCTTGAAGATTGAGTAGATGAGGAAGTCCGGTTGAAAAAGAGAGAGGCCTAATGTCTCCATCTCCTTAGGTAGCAAAGCAGATGCGTCGAGCAGCACGTGCCAATCATTCTCTATCTACTCGGAGGAAGGAAAGGGTCGGGACACAATCCAGAAGCTCCATACACGAGCAAAATCAGAGGCATTCCAAGGACGAAGGTATGATCGTCCTTCCTAATCCTTCAGCAACAGCTTCCAAAATGATTGTTGGTGCTCCACTTTTGCTTGTATATTGTCCAGCAGACGCATTCGAATAATTTTTCCATGGCCAATGCTTGCAGTCAATACTATCAATCAAGCTCGGGAAACTATGTTGTTCCCCAACATGGAGTAGTGGTGATCGTTGTTTTTACACCAAATAAAGTTTCTGCACACACTCATAATCTTATAATTAGTATAGAACAGGGTCGAACTCGGGGAATAGTAGAAATCAACTACATCTATCCTCTTGATCAAGTTTTGGTGATGCCACCACTCATAAATTTTGGGTTTACTACCTAGGCAAAGAAAATTAAATAGCAGAAAAGTAAATTGAGAGAAAACAAGTAGAGAAAGGCAGACTCGGCTTCAGATAACTTGTATGAGACAACTACCTCGATCATTGATGCATAGATTTAATTAATTCCTAGGATCAACCAGTCATAGGATACATTGTTGGACACGTACATACCCCAATTCCTACTTACTTAGTCGGTAATAGCTTGTTGAACAAATTTTCACTACTCCATAACCTAACCACAACCTAACTTGTTGAACAAACCTAGATTTAATGTTTAGACAACATTACAAGGAAGGAACCTGATTTTAATCTCTACCACTGTTGGAAAAGCTGACATAGATGATTAACATCCTTAATTCGACTACCGTTCTGATAGCTTGCCACCTAAGTTTTTGAACAATCTAACACTAATCTTCATAACCTAAATTGATCAGGTTTAAGTTAATCCAATTAAATATTTCTATCCCGAATTAAGTCGAAACCCTAGTTTTTAATTACTAGGTTCAATTAGATCTCACAAAGTTTGTATCTCATACTTGTCACCCTCGCCGAAGACCTTAAAAGATTAGCTACGCATGATTAACTTGGACAAGCAGAAAACAATAACGAACATGATCAGAACAGAATTTAAAGTGCGAAAATAATAAATCATGCAACGTAATTAAAGTGTAGAAAAACTTAAAGAAGAAAATACCGAAACCATGAAGTGAACGAAATTTGGAACTAAAACTGGAAATAACGGAAAGCTGAAAACTAAAGTCTAAAAAAGTAAAAACTGAGAACTAAAGAAAGCGATTAAAAGTGTTTGACTTCTAGAGCTGAATAAAAACTATACTATAGGACTAAGATCGAAGTGGCTGGAGAAACAAAACTAAAGCTGATGAAGAGAAGCGCGTTCTGAAGTGGTCGTTTCCAGCCGCTTTACATAGATTTCGAAGCTTATCCTCCAAAGGAAACAATATCTAGGGCAAATCTTGTGTGTATCTTGATCTTCAAGACTCCTTTTCCAAATAGAACTCGACCCCTAAATATCTTCAACCTTCTAAATCTTTATCATAACTTTCCTTCTCGATCTAAGCCCATTTTTATCTACAAAACGTGCCAAAAATAATTCTATGTCAGCTCCAACTCTCCACATCATCGTCGTCGAATATCCTGCTGAAAATAAGCATTTCTGGACACAAAACAGCATCAACTTAGACAAGATGAGCGTCAGAACTGGATGAATTCGAGTAGCATAAAATTGAAACATCAAGTAGTCTTTTCAAATCTTGCTCATTAGGCATCCTAAGGTACGTGGGACCAAAGCAAGAAATGATACCCTCAAGGAATAGTCTTGCCTAAGTCTTACATTTTGCTTTCTGTTTCGCCTTATCTCTTACTTTGGGACGGGAAATTGCTGATGATCTCGTATTGTAAGTATCAGAGCTCGAAGGGATAGAACCCCCCCCCCACCCCACCCCACCCCACCCCACCCACAACAATCTTCGGAAGGCATATACCATTTTGAGCTTCCACCACTTTCTTGATCCTCAACAACTTGACTTTCAAGATGGCAATGTGGTGTATAAAGAACTAAATATAAATCCCATTTGGGATATTTACACATGACTTTGTTGAATGCAACCGAATCCTAGAACTTGTTGCCACCTGCTACATAAATTGCATGAGCTTCTTTTAATATTTTTATACCCCATTCTACTCTTTTTACGAGTATATGCTTCTTTGCAAGCAACATACCACTTGTTTGCATTTTCATTAGATCGTTACTGACGACCTTTCATTGCGTCAATGTTTCTTCTGCCGAGTTCATATGGATTGTCTATTTGCTCTCCAGATATATTTTATGAATATGTAACCATAACGTGACTCCTTTTTCATCTTTACCTCGTATACTACCTTCGCTAATGAAGACCTAAGATGCATTAAGAGCTACATCTTCTTTCACACACCAAACATTTTTTAACTCTCTCGAATTTTGATTTGGATGTTGATCATCTGAAAACAAATTACGAGAAATATTTTGTTACGAAGATACAAAATGAGAGATAGGAATTGTATTTAAATTTGGAGATAATTGAGAATTTGGATAATATGGGGAATTTTGTTGATACTCAAAATTGAGAAATTGTTCGTAATTGAAAAAATGTTGGTACCAAAAGTTTTGGTAACTTAGATCCATAACGTGTGAAAAAAAAATAGTTTTGATTTATTATTCAAAGCTTTAAAGAAAAGCGAGCTTTTTGTGGTTGATGAAAATATAGCACAATTGAACTCTATTTTGAGGAGGGGAGGATTAGGAATTTTAATATAATTTTTATTTTTAAGTAATTGATTAATAATGTTACTGAAATAAGTTAAACAAAATCTAAATTATAAACAACCATTTAAATTGTGTAACGTAGTTTGCTTCTCCTCCAAGTTCGGAAAATCAACAATAAACAAGTTAGGAGGGTTTGACATCCTCGGTTCCGATTTATTTATTTTATCTAATTTTTTTTTGTGTTTAGCGGCCGTTGTCGGTAAAAAATTACCAACGGTGATAGCATATTGTCATAAGTAAGGCAGAGGCTAGATTGTGACGGATTTGTGTGTCAAAAAACCAAGTATATCATAAGATCATTATAGTGAAACTACATGAGTTAGCCATAGTAGTACATGAGATCAAATGTACTAATATTTCTAGGATGATCGACATTGTAATAAAAGACTGAAACATAGTCCAAGATAAGGATGTTTAATGTGAGAAGTCAGCTAAAAAGGACAAAACGAAGTTTCTCTCTCATAATTTACAGCATTCACTTAAACAATCTAAAAAAAATTAAAAAAATAAAAATAAAAATTGAACTACATCAAAACCAATAAAGAATGAATGAAAATCATGGCCTAAATCCATAGAGTGACTTAGTAAAGAGAATTATAGGTAAGACATGTGGCCGTGATGGAACCTGTGCAAATTAATAGCGAAGGAACAAGGGTGATATTTAAGAGATGACGCTGACCGAAGTAACCGGCTATGGTGATCGTTGCATCCGCAATCACTCGAGCAAGTGTCCCGGCTTACGTCGAGAGAAGTCCGCCATTGAACGTCCCCGAGAAAGCCTCGATGACATTACTCGGAGAGTAATGAAAGATTGACGCCCGTAACATTACCATATTTTATCATCAACTTATGGAAGAATACATGTAAACAAACCGACTCAAAATGATATAACCGATAAAACAAGAACACAATATTCTTAGGAATCCGATTATGATTTTTGTCACAAGTAATGATTAACCGGATGCATATGTTACCTTCCAATACTTCAGGCAGCCCACAAACATGATGAGGCCTGCGCGGACATATTGTGGCACGGAATATGGGATTATAACCTGGAAACTAAAGAGTATACCGAGGAAGACCACAATTTCATATGCCAGTAGTATTTGCCGCCAAAAGAGAGATTGGAGTAACTATTAGCAGTGTAGATTGTGGTGGCTTTAGATCAAAATCACTTCGTGGTAAATATGAAGTTGAGTTGTTTATCTTTCAATAAGTACAATGTCTTCTATATCATAGAAGATAATGATACTAGCCAATGGGCAATTGGGAATTTAGCACAAATCACGAACCAAATTTCAAAGTCTTGGTTAAAACACAATGATAAAAACTAGATGCATCGCTACAAAATAGTGCCCTACCAATATGAAACTTCTTCAAAAGTTCTTTATTACCTTGTCGTAAAATTAGTTTAGAGGAACGATAGATCAATCATGTCACTGTTTCGAGTAAAGTCCACTCTTTCTTCGGAGCGACTTGGGTGTACCACATTCGTATACCCTTGTGTGTACCACACCACATGTGACCCACTTTTTTTTAATGAAAAACGTCACATGTCAATAACCTTGTGGTGCAAGTATACACAAGGGTATACGAATGTGGTACACCCAAACCTTTGTGCTCTTTTTTAGATATTTCAAATCTAAATCTTGATTTTAGATAGAAAAAATTACCCGTCCTCATACATATTGCTTATGTAACTTCCAACAATGATGTTTATAGGAAGAACTGTAAGACCGAGGCCGGCAAGAAAGATCGACACAGTGCCGGTGGTCCAACCAAAATAGTATGATGAGACAACACTTGATTCGGAAAGTAGGACCTCCATTGCATACTTGAGCATGAAGTATATCAACAACCGAACCCGGAAATAGCATCGAGAACGAGAAAATTTCATGAGGTTAAAGACAGGACCTTCCAACTCTAACATGGAGAAAAACAAGAGTGAGAGTTGTTATATGTGTAGGACCAAAACTTGGCTAAACCATTAACGGGATTACCGGTTATAGGATCAAGACACAAATAATCTCGAAACTTCTAATATAAATTGAAATGGCATAACAAACAAGCTTAATATGTTCATTAGTTTGCAACACGTTCTAATTAGAACGAGATCACGGGATTTATCAAGAATCCTAATTCAACATTATGAATAAGGACAAAGAAACAATGTGATAATAAAGCTTCTTGAAATCTAACGTTGAGTACAACGCTTCTTAATATTAATTAACAGCCCCAAAGTGAAGATCAATAAAGCAAGCCATTGTAGATCCCAACCCGGAAATGGGGTTGCGCAGATGAAGGGGTGTGAATTCAATCGAACACATTACAACCAAACAAATTGGTAGCCTCTGCGGCACTATATTATTTGGTCCGAGAATGAACTCGGTGTAGTTTACTTAGTATCTAGCCACATTTTTAAGTATTGACAACGTAACTTGGCATGATGGAATGAAGCGTATGAGATGGTTTAAGATCCCATTTTAATAAACTTTGATGGTCTTCTCGATGTAACACATGATGCTAATACATCATGGTTTGTTGTGTCCAAAAGGATGTAAAAGAATATTGTTTAACAACTGTACAAAATGAATTTTAAAAGAATGTAGGTATACTACTTAAAAACCATAAGTAATTGCATTGCGAGGTCATTTTTCCGAGGATAATAATGCACGAACCAAAGCAAGCCTTCTAATCTAACACTAACGAAGCATAAGTCCATAAGTATTTGTCTTATTACCTTTTGAGATGGTGTCGGGAACCTATAGGCCGCCGCTAGTGAATTGGCGGTGTCGACGAGATTCCTCTTGAGCCTCTTCACTAGCATCACATTCTTGATCCCCATCATCATCTTGTTCATGTTCGACGACGTAAGTAATGGTCTGTGCAAGTCCCTTCTCTAGCTTATCATTTTGTGCTTGTCACATACAAATGAATTGTCATGTTTTGAAGTGTCTTTCCATATTATCAACTCGGCTCGCTATTGAGCGGAGGCCTACACATGAGGCCAGGACCAACAAGTGAATTTAAAACTACAAATATTTCATGAAAATTAAGGACATATCTTGAACATAAAACAATTACATAGATCGACAGAGTTTTTTATTCGATCGCCCTACAACTCTACTCCATTTACGAGCCATTTTAATCCATATATAATATTCCTAGTGTTGGCATAGCCCCTACAAGAGTCAAGTTTGACGAGACGAAAGATGGACCTAAATCATGAGACAAGATAACAATAGAGGTCTAGAGAAATACTATGTTAACATTCGACGCCTATTTCATAAGTAACTTGTGTTTTGTTTATAGTTTACCCTCGGATAACCATTTAAGAAAGAAAACAAAGAAGACAAACAAGCATTACATTACATTACGAGACATACCGTAACTAGAACACACTGGGGTATGGTTGTCTTCGGTCTCATGAGCGGAGTTCTCCGAATGAGATCCACAACCATACTAAATAGCATAACCATGCGATAGTCATTACCCAACCAGGCAAAGTGATTTGATTAAATGTGATATTGAAGATCTTGAAATTGGTTTGAAGTATCCCCGCAAATGCGGGGCCACATGCCATTCCCAAAGCACTCGGCACTAACAAAACCTGCGAAGCTCGCATACGGATCTTAAGTGGCACGCAATCGCTAATGTAACGTCGATTAACCGCTCTTGCGGAACCCAAACTGCAAGTACATGACAAATAGGGAAAACCATCAAATGCAAGTCAATTACTTCAAGAGTAGGTTAAGGCCTTCATCATGCAAATGCAAGAGCCTCTCGTTGTTCAAACGAGAATCTCTCCTTTATTCTTATCGATTCTACGTCTTCTATGAGATCTTCAATTTTAAGCAAACAATCATCTTTACAAAGACAAATAGGTCGGCCCAGGTTAGGAAAGGCTAAAAAAGTCTTCGAAGCAATGACTTAGAGTTACAAACAAAAGCGCACATTAATTAGTCCTCTCGTAAACTATCCCTAGGATGTGTTAAGATTAAAGGATTTGAGGATCCATCTCAAATTAAATCGGTTTTTAGGATTGTAATGATCTCGAAATTCACACTTCATTTGAACTAATGTTTCCTGTAAAGTCCTTCCATTTTAAATATCTTAATTTGAGCACGCCTTCTGATACGGACCGTAAGACGGAGGAGGCGGAGCATGCGAAGACGACGGGTGTAGAGACGCCGGATGCACAACCAACATCTGATAGACGTTTCAAACATTTCTACGTGCGAAGGCGTGGAGGTGACCGCGTGGCGAATCATGCATGAGTCATGGCGTTGTCATGGCGGTTGCATGGCGTTGAGGACGTGCATGACGGTTGTATGTGAGCAGTTGTACGTGCATGGCGGTTGTACGACGTGCATGGCGGTTGTATGTTTAGAATGTTTATCTAGTAATGTAATTGTGTAGTCATGTGTTGTGTAATAGTGATGTGGAGGGGAATATAAGGGAGAAGTGAGAGAAGAGTAAGGTATCGAGGGAATGAAATTATCAAGGGACGAAATCGTGTGATTTCGTATGGGTTGGAGATCTCTCCAATTAGGGTTTGTTGTGCTTGTATTTGAGAGTTTTAATTACGTGAGTTAGGGTTGCTGTTCTGGGAATTTGCTCTATATTATATCCGATTTGTGTTCATCTATTTCATCCATTGGTGTTGATCCATTTATAATATACAAACATCCTCAAGTATTCCAACATCTCAACGGCGTTTATAAGAGAAGGCGTGCGACAATTTAAGTGTGCATCAATTTGGTCCGACCTGCCGGATCCCGGAGTGTATGGTAGAAACACGAACCAGTAAACAGACTGTAGTAACTATGGAAGGTCGTGTGTCGGCCCTGGAAGGGAAGCTAGAGGCTTTAACAAATAATTCGGCCAAGACGAGCACAACGTTGGCACAAATTAAAGAGCAATTGGAGACGCTTTTAGCCAAGGAGAATACGCGGGTGGAGGGGCATGAAGGAGGACCATCTTTACCTCCGCCATTACCGGTGTTTAACGGAGACGATCCGTTAGGGTGGATATCTCGAGTTAATCATCATTTCGAATTATATGGGAGTTCGGTAGCACAACGTAGGCAATTGCTCGGAGTCGCAATGGAGGGTCCGGCTCTAAACTGGTACGGTTGGTATACCGCGGACATGCCCGAATATACTTGGCCAGCGTTTTCGAGAGCGGTGGCAGAACGTTTCGATGAAGGGTGTGAAGGTAGTGCCTTTGCTAAATTAGCAGCTTTGAAGCAAGAAGGCAACGTGACGGAGTACATCGACCAATTCACCCATCTTGCAAACCAAGTGAAAACGGTACCAAGGGAGAATATACTCAGTTTGTTTATTATGGGGTTGAAGGAGCCTATACGCGATCAAGTGTGGTTCGTGGAACCGTCAGATTTCTCGACGGCGATCAAATTGGCTCGGAAGGCTGAAATCACGGTGAGGCATAGTTGTCGAGCATCCAGCGGCGGCACTCGTGAACAATGGCAGCCTCGAAAGGCCGCACTGCAATATTCAAGAACGACCTCAAATCCGAATACTTTAGCGTTAACAGCGCCGCCGACGGAACACGTATCTGACCAACGTTCAGGGGTGACTCGTACTCCTTTCCGGAGGATGACGGACAACGAGAGGGACGAGCTAAGGAAAAAGGGGTTGTGTTATAAATGTAAGCTTCCTTATCATCCTACCAATCATGTGTGTGCTTTAAAAAATTTACGAGTTTTGTTGGTGGACGACGATGATATGGAACGGTTTGAACTAGAAGAAGTTGTACTATCCGAGAATGGCGAATATGAAGTACTAACCCCGGTGGAGGAAAGGGTGATACCATCGACAAAAACGGTAGTGTTGGATGCACTATCAGCATATGGTTTGTCCGGCTCGGAGACGTTGAGGCTAGTTGGAGCGATACAAGGCAAGGAAGTTACAATATTGGTCGATAGTGGCGCATCGCATAATTTTATCTCAAACACGGTACAAGAATTGGGGTTGAAAGTCGACGGATCCAAGATTTTTCCGGTTCGTTTGGGGGACGGTCATAGGGTTTCGTCGGAGGGATTGTGTAAAGAAGTCAATATCGAGTTCGAGCCAGGAACGATTACGGTGGACTGTCATGTGTTTCCGTTGAGTGGGGTGGAAGCAATTTTGGGAATCGCATGGCTTAAGACATTGGGGGAACTACGGGTAAATTATGCGAAGTTATACATCACGTTTGAACTTGAGGGAAGACTTGTGAGTTTAAGAGGTGATGGTTCACATTTAAGGGCGCCTTGTACGTTAAAAGCTATCGGCAAAATGGAGGAAATTGAGATGGCTGCATGGGTATGGGATACGGCAGATCGGTGGGCGTTCACGGGCCAATTGGAGACCGATCGGACACCGAAGGAACTCGAGTCGCTCTTGACTCAATTTTCAGACGTGTTTCAAGAGCCACACGGCCTACCACCAGAGCGCGGGGTTGAACACTCGATTCCACTTAAACCGAATGTGGGAGCAATATCGGTAAGGCCATATCGATATAATCACTTACAGAAGGACGAGATGGAGCAATTGGTGGCCGATATGTTGTCAGCAGGGATAGTACGACCGAGTTTCAGTCCATTTTCAAGCCCGGTATTGTTGGTAAAGAAAAAAGATGGCAGTTGGAGGTTTTGCGTGGATTATAGAGAGTTAAATAAGGCGACAATTCCTGACAAATATCCCATTCCGATCATACAAGAGTTATTGGATGAGTTGGCCGGATCACGGGTTTTTTCTAAGATTGATTTGCGAGCAGGTTATCATCAAATCCGGATGACGGACGCGGACGTGCCAAAGACGGCTTTTCGCACTCACAACGGTCATTATGAGTTTTTGGTGATGCCGTTCGGACTTACCAATGCTCCGGCTACTTTTCAATCCGCGATGAACGAGTTATTTCGACCGTATCTTCGCAAAGGAGTGTTGGTATTTTTCGATGATATTCTAGTTTACAGTGCGACATTGGACGAACATATGGATCATTTGCGAGTCGTGATGGGCTTGTTAAGACAACATGCGTTTTTTGCAAACAAGAAGAAATGCATATTTGGCGCCCAACAAGTGGATTACCTTGGCCATTTAATATCAGCAAACGGTGTTGCCATGGATCCAGCGAAAGTTCAATCAATATTGGAATGGCCTACGCCGACATCGTTAAAAGCAGTGCGCGGATTTTTGGGATTAACCGGCTACTATAGGCGGTTCATTCGGGGGTATGGGCTGAAGGCCAAGCCGTTGACGACTTTGCTCCAAAAGGAAGCGACGATGGAACGTTTCAAGTGGACGGTGGAGGCCGAAGAAGCTATCAATTCATTGAAGAGGGCGGTAACATCGGCGCCCGTATTATTACTTCCGGATTTCACGAAGACATTTGTCGTAGAGTGTGATGCTTCCAATTCCGGAGTCGGGGCTGTTTTGATGCAGGATCGCCATCCGATAGCATTCTACAGTAAGGGGTTCCGTGCGGGACATGCTGTGACATCCGCATACGAGAAGGAATTAATGAGCTTGGTCCTCGCGATCCAACACTGGAGGCCTTACTTGATAGGTCGAAAATTCGTTGTCCGGACCGATCATCATAGTCTTAAACACCTGCTTACTCAACGAGTAGCAACACCGGCACAACAAATTTGGATTGCAAAGCTCCTTGGTTATGAATTCAATATTGAATTTAAATCCGGTCATGCAAATAAAGTAGCGGATGCTCTTTCCAGACGCAACGAAGAAACGTTGCCTCGGGAGGGCTCTTTTCTCGCTTTGAGCCAACCGATTTGGGAGGATTTACCGGATATTATTCGTGAGCAAGAGGCCGATCCGTACCTTCAAAGTGTACGTTCTGCCGTGGAAGAACAGCCGGATACCCAGCCACATTATTCTATCGTGGAGGGTAAGTTAATGTATAAAGGGCGATTAGTTTTAACGCCGAAGTCGCGTTGGATTTCCGTATTACTCCACGAGTTTCATAATACTCCATCGGGAGGACATGCAGGGGTTTTGCGTACATATAGGAGAATCGCTTCAAGTGTATATTGGAAGGGAATGTTCGCTACAGTTCGGAGTTATGTGGCAAGCTGTATAACATGTCAACGGGCTAAATATGAGGCTCAATCGCCGGCAGGATTGTTACAACCTCTACCAATTCCGCGTCGGGTTTGGGAGGACATCTCTTTGGATTTCATAACCGGGCTTCCATCATCTATGGGATATACGTGTATTATGGTTGTGGTTGATCGTTTTTCGAAGTACGGGCATTTTTTGCCTCTACGAGCGCCGATTACGGCAAAACGAGTTGCTTCTCAGTTCATTGACAACATCATCAAATTGCATGGAGTTCCGGGTTCGATCGTAAGCGATCGGGATCCTCTTTTCGTGGGTACATTTTGGGGGGAATTATTCAAAGCTCAAGGTACTAAGTTAAAGTTTAGTACGGCTTATCATCCGGAGACCGACGGCCAAACGGAGGTTTTGAATCAAGTATTGGAGACGTATTTGCGATGTTTCACGTCGGATCACCCGTGAAAATGGGCCGGGTGGTTGGCCTGGGCCGAGTATTGGTATAATACATCTTTCCAATCGGCGGCACGCTCAACCCCTTTTCAGATCGTTTATGGGCGACCACCACCAACCCTGCTCCGGCATTTACCGGAAGAATGTCGGGTTGCCGCGGTTTCGGAGGTTTTGTTGTCACGAGATGAAGTTTTAAAACAACTACGTCAGAATTTGGAAAAGGCTCAGGATAGAATGCGTTTTCAAGCTAACAAGCATCGCCGTGAATTGGAATTCGAAGTGGGCGATCGGGTTTTTCTTAAGCTCAGGCCATATCGTCAACACTCCGTTAAATCGCAACCCTACTCGAAGCTGGCAATTAAGTTTTATGGACCTTTTGAGATCATTAAGCGAGTGGGCAATGTGGCTTACGAGTTGAGGTTACCTCCGGGGAGTCGAATACATCCGGTGTTCCATGTCAATCAGTTAAAAAGGGTGGTTGGGAATCACCCGATCGAGCCAGTTCTTCCACGATCCTTAGAATTTGATTCCGGGGATATATTTGATCCAGCTGAGATATTGGGATCTCGTATAAAGGAGACATCGGGAGGGCCTACGACGAGAAATCTTGGTTCGTTGGAAAAATAGACCCGAAGCAGATTCATCATGGGTGGTGTTGGAGGAGTTTCGTTGCCAATTTCCTGGATTTAGCCTTGAGGACAAGGCTCCTTTTGAGGGGGTGGGAGTTGATACGGACCCTAAGACGGAGGAGGCGGAGCATGCGAAGACGACGGGTGTAGAGACGCCGGATGCACAACCAACATCTGATAGACGTTTCAAACATTTCTACGTGCGAAGGCGTGGAGGTGACCGCGTGGCGAATCATGCATGAGTCATGGCGTTGTCATGGCGGTTGCATGGCGTTGAGGACGTGCATGACGGTTGTATGTGAGCAGTTGTACGTGCATGGCGGTTGTATGACGTGCATGGCGGTTGTATGTTTAGAATGTTTATCTAGTAATGTAATTGTGTAGTCATGTGTTGTGTAATAGTGATGTGGAGGGGAATATAAGGGAGAAGTGAGAGAAGAGTAAGGTATCGAGGGAATGAAATTATCAAGGGACGAAATCGTGTGATTTCGTATGGGTTGGAGATCTCTCCAATTAGGGTTTGTTGTGCTTGTATTTGAGAGTTTTAATTACGTGAGTTAGGGTTGCTGTTCTGGGAATTTGCTCTATATTATATCCGATTTGTGTTCACCTATTTCATCCATTGGTGTTGATCCATTTATAATATACAAACATCCTCAAGTATTCCAACATCTCAACGGCGTTTATAAGAGAAGGCGTGCGACAATTTAAGTGTGCATCACCTTCTCTCATCTACATAGTTATTCAGGTCCCAGTATTATACCCAATAGGTGGTTTGCCACTTGGACTGAGAAAAAGAAGGAAATTTAACGATAGGAGATATGCATGACTATCTGAAAAAGAAAAGTTTGTAAGCTTAGTTTTGATGAGAATATGAAGAAGGTAAACAACAGTAGCTAGAAACAAATATCAGCAGCATTTACATCAGCAGACTAGAAATAACAAAAACATTTAAGGACTAGACAATATAAGATCGCATCACAATGTTATGGTTATAACTTCAAAACTAACTTATTATAAAGATCAAAGAGAACAGGAAAATAAAATTAAAGCCATGTGAAACGTATAAAAAACATTATACTTGTAGAGACTCAAAACACAAAGACACGCTAGCAAACAGATCAATTAAGACTGAAAGAAAAACAGGCACAACAAGATGGAGGAAGAGTTACCAGTTACCTACCCGCAAAATACACGTCCAAGCAGAAGTACCGCTAATGAATTGAAATCATAAGCCAATGCATACATAGCATTTCCAATGAAAAGAACTATGCTGCTAAAGACCAAAGGTCTAAAGTATGACTTGTTAGACCAAGCACTGAAATACACAGATGAAAATATCTGTGCAACTGCCATTGCCCCAATTACGATACCACATACGGTTGGAGCTGCACCTAGGCTCGTGGAATAGTCATCTGCTGTGGGAACAATAATATACGAGTTGACCATATAAAGAAAGGTATTTGCCAAGTTCAGAAGAAGTGACATGAAATGGTATTTCTGATCTTCAGCATGGTCATCAACAGGAGAAGGTAATTCTTCATGCATGATAAGTGCATGTTGGCCCAGAAACTCGAGGAAATTTGTTCAATGGGTTAGTCTGTCAACGGCTGATTGTAGTGAATCAACAATGGGCTCCTGCAGAACCATCAATCATGAAGGGATTAACCTCAAGACATACAAAAATAAGAAAGCTATAAGATTATTAAACGCATGCATGCCTGTAGTGGTAGTGCAGGCTGATCATAAATAGACAAGTAGCTTCCCTGGCGGTCCTGAAGATCAGCAAGATTGCGAGATATAGCTCCAACCACAGCACCCAAACCCTACAGTAATATGTTTCATTTCAGTTGCATTTTTGCTGGTATAGGTTCGGAAAACTGTAAAAAAATATATTTGCATGTATATAGGTACATTAGAAAAGGGCAGGAAAGCTAAAGCACTGTGATTGTTTCCCATTTAACTTTACCACATGCTTGAATACTTGCTGAAGCTGGGAATAAGGGTGATTAGCACGAGTTTTCACATAGTAATCAGTGAATTTGTACCCAAATCGCTTATCAAACTTCTTAAGGATCTTCCTCAAACCAATGGCATTAATTTCAACAAAAAACAGAAGCTTTAGGAGATCCTGTCCAACTCCTCTATAAGCTTCCCGTAGCTCAGATAGTTTTGATATGTCAGGTTGTTCTTGAAGGGCTTCTTGTTGTTCATTCAGCTGGGCAATCCTGCTTGCGAGTAGGCCTTGTCGTTCCAGCATAAAGAGAACGATTCTTTCTATCTGCAGTGTCATCAAGGGAAATTAATAAACTTTGTTGAAAGAGAGCTTAGTGCAAGAAACAATTCTCTGGACCTTGCTTTCATAAGCATGAGTAGAAATATTGAGTTACAAAACAAAACTCAATAATCATCTTCTCCATCATATCCATTAAAAAAGGCACTACTTATCCAGATATAGAGTTAGTAAGACAAAATAAGGTTATATCACTAACAAAGATCAATAGAAATTGAAAAACACAGCAAGTAACAGAAAAAAATAAATAACACAAAAACTCCTATAATAAATAAACCATAATAACTTCCAAGCTGTAGATTTTCACTTGGGCCTTAGTAATGTAGAAGTTAAATTTGTTTTATGATGCCAAAAATTATCTCTAATAAGCACTGCCTTGCAGCATTAGGCCAACAACATGATAAAGAAGATTAATAACACAATGGGGAATGTTAATGATACCACCATAAGAAAACTTACATGATTTCAATTAGCACTAAATAATTCAAAGATGTTAACAGGGTACGACATCATACAATGACATCTTAAGGAGATAAATGAACTATCAAATATTTACTATATTATTTAATAGTTACCTGAATATCCAGCATTCTCGAGAAATCCTTGAGAACATGTCTTCGTTCTAGTGCTCCAGCTTCAATTTGATTAGTGTACTGTTTTACCCTTTTCTTCATTAATTTGTAGTTGATGTAGTATCTACGTCGAAAAGAAAAGGTAAATCATTTCACGTGAAGGGAACTGAAGGATGTAATAGATATGATTATGCCTATCACAAGCAGTCCATTTTGTTGCCTTTCTGCTCGATGTGCATCAACTAAGTCTGGTTCTTAAACAGCTATATTAAACATCTAATAAAGTTAAAAAATGTTACTCCCTTTGTCCCGCTATTTGTGGCTCGCTTTCCTAATTGGGACGTCCCAATATAAATGACTCATTCTAAAAAAGGCTATGATTGTGTGGACCAAATTTAACCACCAAAAAGTCAAACAATCTACACTACATAACATCACTTTCATAATTCCCTTGCCGAAAAGAAATGGGCCACAAATAGAGGGACGGAGGGAGTATTTAACATAAACAGGAACTAGAAATTTGTAAGCTGTTAGGATTTATAGCAAACATAGAAAACAAATTAATCACATTTTCATACGAATGCAATATGTCTCTATAGTAAATTATTAAGCAAAGCCAATAAATTTTAACTTTTGACAGAAAAACGAATCTGATTAAATCAAAATGTCCATAAGATGCATTAGTGCATACCCTTGCCATTCTTGATTTTGTCTTTCCTTCAACTTTTTACCGAATGCAACCATATCTGTCTGTGGAAGAACAATTCAGAACTCAAGTAAGAAAGTGCAGTTGCATTACATTTTTACTAATTCTAGTTGGTGTCTATTATAGTTCTTAAATTGAAAACATCATTACTTTCTCGTAATCTGAGTACTTAACGTTGGAAGTCACACCACAAACAAGAATGTCATGAGATGTCACAAACAGGACAAGTAATTATTGTTGTAGTGATCCCTCAACTATCTACTCATAAAAAACTATACGCACATGATCATTGTGAACCTTCATATTATTTAGTACAACACAGACCCTGAGCCGGTTATTTTATGCCCTTATTCCCAAATATTGAAAAAAACTAGAATTTATACGCAGCCACTGCAAACTGGCAAATCTTCAGACTATATCAAAGAAATGACCCCTGAAAAACTTCGTACAAACTCGATCTCTATTTTCAAAATGAATAAACTAGCAAGAGAATCCCTAACTGTTCTCCTAATGCCCAACAAATGTTTCAAAATTCGTTAGAAAGCCTCGAGATGTTTCATATCATTGCTCGTAAATTCATGACGAACTAATCATTAGATTAAAGTAAAAAGTCTTAAAATCATATATTTAAGTCATTCCACCCAACTTAAAATCATATCCAAGAAGCCAAGTGTCATCACTTTCTGTCTCCTCCAAATTCACCCTTTCATAGTACATACAACTAACTGAAAAACAAATCCTGGAAAATGATACGAAACATTTTCAATGCATACTTCCATTTGAATTATTAAATAAAAATTAAAAAAAAAAAGCTCGCCTTAGGATGTAGCCACCAAAAAAGTTCTAAAAATGTTTCAATCAAAATCTAAGAGTTTCATGCTGCAGGTTTAAGACATCAAAATTATACAATTCAGATAAAACAAAAACATGAATAATCGATACACAATCAAGGTCAGCTTAATGAGTGAATCTCTTGATTTGTCAACAAACAAACAATGTGCAGAAGATTCTAATCAACAAGTAATCACTCAAATACACTGTTCACTTGAACCTAGAGAACTTGTTTATTCACAAGAACACAAAAGGTGAGTCGGTCCAAATCTTTTACTCATCCGTACTTCTCGAAGTAAGAGAAAATTAACAAATGAAAAAAACACAAACGGCAAAGGAAAATGTTCAGAACTTAATGAAACCCGATGCATCATGTTAACCACAAATCCCATTCATCCAAATGCACATGCACATAAAATATACGAGCAAATCAACAGTAATTTCCTGCAATGAAGAAAAACGTCACCGTATGAATTCGTCAGTGGCCGAAATCCGAACGAAGTAGCAAGATTTAGATGAGCATCAACAAACAAATATTCATCGGATTGTCCACAAAATTAATGCGAGAATACTCGGGATTTAGGATCTTTGATCAAGATTCAGAACATATCAACCTGAGCTCGTCCGCTACATAACAAAAGAAAACACGAAAGCGGCAAATACGCACGATTGAGAGAGAGAGAGAGGCTAAATGTAGTTTTGGACTCGGAAGTGAAGAAATTTTTTGTGGTGGATTGTTTATTGGTTAATCAATTTTTGGCATTCCATTACACATTACAAATTATTGATACCGACTCTGTTTTACTTTTCAAATTTATGGCAACTTTACGAAGTCCCTTCGGTTATATTTCTACTATTTAAGATTTTTAATAGAGACATACTATTCAAGATTCTTTAGTCGTAGCATAGCTTATTTAATTTAAGCGCTTATAACATAATAATATAAATATTTATGATATAAATACTTATTTAAGTTGTTGTTTTCCAAGGAGTCGTTAATGATAAATTGATATTAGACCTCAAAACAGAAATTTTGATTGAGTTTATCTCAATAAAGATTTTTGAATCATAACCATAGAGTTAGATATATGTCTTATAATTATGAATGAATAAGTGAACCTTTTAATATACAATTTTGATACTATATTAAGCTATATTACATTTTAGTATATCATTATAATAAATGTTTTATTACTAAATAGTACATACTTCATATTTAATGTATAATTATTATATTAAACAATACTCCCTCCGTTCCACAATTTTTGTCCTCTTTCTTTTGGCCACGGTAATTTAAGAGAATGGTTGGTTGTGAGTAAGATAGTAAGACCCTTAAATAAAATGTGTGTAATAATTTGTTATTTTAGATAAAGGGACAAGAATTATGAAACGTCCCGAAAATGAATTAGGGACAAAAATTATGGGACGGATGGAGTATTTTATTTATCATGAATAAATAGGGGTTCAGAATTTACTAAAATAGATAATAATTTAATCAATTGGTCAATGGAAGTTGTTTTCTTTCGGAATAGTTGTCTATCAATTCGACGCAATAAATTGTGTCGAATTAAAATCCTAGCAATAAATGGAATAAGCAATTTATTCTGGCCAACGTGACTGGTGTCGCAATTTGTTAGGGAAAAAAAAAAATCAAATTAGTCAAATATTTAAATGGTTTCCCTGTCAGACATGAAACGCTAATAATTTGTTTTAATACAAGAATAAAAAGTTTATGAATTTTAAAATTTTATGTTAGAATTTCATTAAAACTGTGACTCTCGTGATTCATCCTCGTTTTTTTTCTTTATTTGAAAGACATGGTTCTTCAGATTATCATTTTAATCAAGTTAGTCATATCAATGTATTGCTATTATCAACAACGACTTCGTATATGTGCACTTTATTTTATTGAATAGATAACTTATTCAGATAGGTAAGCTTAGTGTATTTCTTTTGAAATTTTAGATTTGTCTCATTTATTTTTAAATTGAAGATTTTTTTCTCCCCTTTTTATTGGAATCGAATACGATTATGTGGGAACAAAAAATAAGAATGAAATACAGTTATTTGTTAAACCAGTTCAATTATAATGACTACATCTGAGACACTATCAAGTTAGGATTCAATCTGCCATGAATGGTGAGTACACGTTACAAAGAATCCTATATAATTTATTTATAATATAGTATTCTTAAATCATAATTATACATAAATGCTTAAAGTACCCTTCTTAGACTCACCCTAAACCCAAAAGTACTCAAACTCCACAAACCAACACTCACTCCCTTAATCTTTTTTATCTCTTGGGTGTTGGTAAATTTGTGTGCGTTCCAATTGTTTCAATTCATTTTGACAACATAAGTCGTGTCAATAAAAAATAATTTTTTTTTTATGATGATAATCTACAATTATTAATTTAAATCACTTACGATAAATACTAGTACTCTTTTATTATAAGATAAAGATTAATTTAAACATAAGATATAAATTGTATTACAACTGAGTTCAGGGAAAGTGAAATTTGTCAACCTTTCGTTTTAAAGTGCAAGTGGTAATAAAAGTACTCCCGTAGTTTTTGAATTCCACTTGAAAATGAAACGTGGGATCCGATATATGTTTAGTATAACTAGTGGTCAATTCAAGAAAGTAACATTTATTAAAATTTAAGCCACTCAAATTTAATTGCAACCACAATCTTACGAGAGAATAAATACATTTTCCAGCAAAATACGTATGATTAATCTTTTAATTACTATAATACTATAGTAGTACATCATGATACATTTTATAATTATAGATTTTCATTCCGGGGTAAAGTTATTTGTTTGAAGAAACAATAATTTATATATTCAGTTAAACTAACAAAGATATAGCATTAAATTAATTTAAATTTTGTGGATTTTTAGGTGGATTTAGGTTTTGTGCATGACTTTCAGATCACTCGTGTAAATATATAACATTTCAAAACGCGCATAACTGGGAGATATTGACTTCTAAGTTGATTGAGGTTCATAAATTCTCTATTTCTGAATCTTTGGACTTCTCGTGACATTGGGTTCATAGTAGTATGATTCATATTGTGTTGGATGAGTCCATTGTGATTGACTACACAGTTCAGCACATATGTCCTTCTTGGTTCCCCCTTTATTCGATCGGGGAGTTACGGGGCTTGAGCCTCGGTCATTTGCCGATAGCTCGGCTATTGTGCTTTGACTTTCCGTTTCTTCTTTATCTGAGGGTTGATTGGTTCAACATATTGTATTCCTCCTTGAACAAAGCGGTCAACCAGCTTTTCTAAGCTTATATTGTTGGAATTTTGTATACTGGAAACAACTTTTATGCTTGTATACACTGTGTTTATCCAATCCACTATTTATTTTCTCCTTTCTAAGTTAATATTTGCACATGTTAAATCATTTTCTTGGGTAATAGTTAGATTGTGTAGTGTGTAGTAGATCACAGAAGACTGCACAATTGGTTGAACTAACAAGATATAAACAGTTACCACAACTGAGACAACTTAAGGATATAAATTGTCGATTTAAGCTACAGTTTAGATAAGAAGTCATTTGTCTTGGCTGCTTGCCTAAACTAGTATACTGAAGGTGATGTATTGATGGATCACAGTGAGATACGTTCTATTAACTGACTTTAGTGGAGAACTAAAGATCTCGGTGACTTAGCTGATCTTAAGCATGATAAGATTTCAGCTGAGTGCTTATAGATATCTATCACTTTGACTTATCATGGTGAATGTTATTGCGACTGGATTTACGTATCTTGGGTGTTAGTAGTTATTTGTAGCTTCGGTTGATTATCTGTATCTTGCATCCATATCTCTGTTAATTTGGTTGATAATATCCCTGAGGAACTCGTAAGGATTAGCACACTAATCCCGGATGGTTGATTAAGTTCAGGTTTGTTAATAAGGTCGAGTGGTACTACTCAGGAATATAATAAGATGTCAATTAATTTAAGTTGTCAGTGTGCTTAATTAATTAACGGATATTTGTTTCTTAAATACGGAGACCAATTAACTCTAAAATACAAGTCCATGCTCAAATTGGGATAAAGGGGTAAGTCAGCACGAATTCTCTAGTGGAATGAATCCGTGCTTATTAATTAATTTTGCATTGGACTGAGCATAGATGATTAATTAATTTGAGACCCTGCTTTATTTCATGTATTGAATCCCTTGTCTGACCAAGTAGATTACCCTAGTTATTGACTGCACTCTCATATGATTATTAATAGATTAATGTATTTTATACATTATTTAATAAACTGAGAAATTGTTTATCCGAAATTAATTAGTTGGGTCAATTAATTGATAAATAAGTGATCTAATATTTATTAATTATATTATGTGCTGATTATTATTATTAATTGAAGCCCATTATCAATATAATTACTAATGGACTACAACATTATTAACTGTGTTTTTACTGTTAATAAAACCTAAGAAAAACACACACGTTCACAATCATTCACGTGATTTTTGTGAGAGCTATCAAAACAAATTTTCTCTTAGATTTCTGTCCACACAGTAGAGATAAAGGCATGGGACATAGACCAGAAGGTCTGAAACGGGAGCAATAATCAAAGCTGCGAAAACATAGGTGGAGGAAGGTGACGATTTCCTCTCTAGTATTCTTTCATCTATGTGTTGAAGTTGATGTCTCATGTGTATATCCGAGTCCTCCTTTAATGAAGTGTTGGTTCGGAGACGAGTGTCAGGTGTAGAGGGAGGGGGGGATGAATACACTTGAGTACAAGTTTTTCCTCAAACGCGAAGGTCAGCTAAGCTGAGAATTGCGATTGAATGAACAGTGCCAAATAGGAACCTTCTGATCGCGGGTCAGAGTGCCTCAACTACTGAGTCTATTCTACTGACTTTTGTCAGTATAGAGAGTTCAGTCAGAGAGTTTTAGTGCGGATAAGTGTGGGGCCCGTAGGACTTCATCTCTTTTAAAAATGTGTTTTCGCAAACCAAATTTGTTTTGGCTGGTGCACTTTTAAATACGTTTTAAGCAAAGTATGAGTTTGTAAATCAGTTTGAGCACAATGCAATAAAACAGTAAATGACATAAGCAGTTTTTAACGTGGTTCGGATACGCAAGATCCTACGTCCACGGTCCTGCAGAACAGGAGTTCTTGTTGATTAATCTGAGCAAGCCTCAGCAAGGAATCTTTACGCTGGACAGACCTTCTAAGTTATAGTCCTTAGCGACTTTACAAATCAAACCGAAGTTTGAAGGGGAGGGGATTTTCTCCAACAATGAAGGAGTTCCTACAGTAAGAACAATTCATAGAAAAATGAATTCCTTCGAAGGTTCAAAGCTATGGATATAACAATGGAGCTTACAAAGAGAAGAGGGAACTAAAGAATCTCTAGAGAGAAGAACTACGGATATTCAACTAAGCAAGTTCTTCGCTGGATCGGATTTAATGCGCTAGAGAGTTTGTATGCAATGAGCATGTCTTCCCTTTGATGTCCCGTGCGTTGAGCTTGGAGACTCTTCTCTATTTATAGTCATGACCCAGGCTTGTGTCCATTGGAGATGATGATGACACGTGTCACAAACTTCCAAGAAAAACGGCCATAAGTTTTCGAACGAGCGCTGCAGAGTGGTTGGCTTCTGTACATGAGAACAACTTTAATCGTCAAATCAGGTAAGGCTTTGGTTGCTTCTCATTGGCCGAGGTTTGTGGTAGGTGAGACTTGTCAGACATCAGTCTTCATCTGAGTTGACTCTCACTGATCTCGTATTGAATAAACTCTACTGACATTTGAAATGATAATAGTCGGGCAGTTGTTTCCTTATCGGATCTGCAATTGAGTTGCATGCGTTTAGTAGATCTGGATTGATCATACTGACTTCTTCATCTGAGTCTGCTGATAAGAATCTTCTACTGAGAACAGTCAGCTGGTGACTCTGAAGATACTAAGCTCTTCTCAAATTCAGTCGATAAAGAATCGTACTAAGTCTTCAATAGAGGTCAGCTGAAAGAGATCTTCTACTAAGAGCAGTCGGCTGGAGGCCCTGAAGACACGAGCTCTACAAACTGATGACACGGGGTTCTGGAATTTAACTTCTCTACTGAAGTTCAGACCAACAACACCCCTTACAGGACTTAGACAAAAATGATCAAAGAATGTAAGAACATGTCTAGCCTATTACATCATCAAGTTCAAAACACACATCGGGTTCAGGACAGGTTTTAGGATCTTCAATTCTATAGCGATGAAAATCACTACAATTTCCCCCAATACCGAAATATTACAATATGTCCTATGTAAATGAACTACTGACGTTAGTTCTAGGTACCCCCTGGCAATGATCTAAACGACCACTGACTCATAACCCAATAATTTCTCCCTAATTGATGATGCCAAAATCACTAAGTACTAAACTACTAACCCAAGAAGATTCAGTAACAACTGAACAATGATAACAAGGTTAACAGTTCATAAAATATAGGCACATCTGAAGAAATCTGGACATGTGAGTGTGTGTCAGATCACTTCGATGATCAGAAAGTGTTAAAGGAAAGATAACACAGCCTTGAGACAATGAGTAGTTGTCTGGCTAACAGCAAAAACTGATATATTAAGATATGACAAGAGGAGTATATCAGTCTAAGCTATTACAAAAGAAATAGGAAGAAAACACTGAAGCTGCTAACGCCTGAATTTCTTAATCTTGGCCTTGAAGTTAGCAGACTTAGCAGTAGGAGCATCCAACCCGTATGATTTGTAGATCCTTTCCCTCAGGGCCTGGATGGGAACGAGATCATCTGTCGTCAAAATATCGAGATTGTTGCGACGAATAGTTGTCTCTACCTCTTCTTCAATTTCCTTCGTGCAGACGACGCCTTGAACGATCATTGGAGGATTCAGTGGGAGATAGGCAGGGGCTGTAAATGGGAGCTTCTCTTTGAATAGCAAGAGCTTGATCTGAGCTCTGAAGTTGGGGTCGTGATGATATAGAAATTGATCAAATTGTTCGACCGCCGAAACTTCTGGTGGATAGCACTGCCACACATAGTATGCCTTGATGAAGTCATCCTTCAGCTCTTCCCACTCCTCGTTCAGGTTCCACGGAATCCATTTATCGACGCGGCGATGCAGAGTTTTCTTCAAGTGAGGCTTCTGAGCACCGCGCCTGAAGAACTTGGATGTCCTTGGAATCTGCTTGCTACGATCTAAGATATGCTCTTTGGTTGCTTGTTCAGTCAACTCTATGATCTTAGCCAGATCAGTCTGTCTCTTCTTCTCTCTCAACTCAGTAGCACGTTTGTCTCTGGATCGGAGGTTGAGGCCTTTCTGCACCGCGTCCCAAGTGGCCTTGTCCTCAGCTTCTTGCTCAGCTGTGAGTTTGGGAAGATTTTTCAACCTTTGAGCGAGAGGCAGGTTGTCGGTATCAGAGTCTTCAGTAGGCTTAGGAGCAGATTGTACTTTCTTCTTCCGCCGAGCCAATATCAGTTTAGCCTTACTCTTCGACGTCCTGGACATGGGAACTTTCTTCTTCCTCTTCAACTTAGCCTCTTCTTCCATCCTGACTTCGTAGTCAAGTTTGTCCTGCAGCTGTTGTGCCACCCTTTTGTCATGCTCTTCCTGCGCTTCTCGGCTCTTGAACTTAGGCGACGGAGAAGGAGGAGTGCTCTCAGTAGCAATCTCCTTTCCGGGCCTTTTTGTTTGGCAGGGGTTCCTCTTCCTCATCTGAGCCTTCGAAAAATTGGGTCACATCATCAATGTGCGCCTGGGCTGAGGATCCTTCACCCGATCCTCCAGCCTGCACTGTCTACTGCTGCTGAGGCTCAGATGGCCCTGCTTCAGGAGCAAGGGGCTGAGCCTCTGTTTAGACTGAGGGAGGGGGGAGAGAGCTGGTTCCAGCTTGTACTGAACCTTCCCCCTTAATTTGTTCCCTCTCGGCTGACTCTTTCAACACTTCCTTCGCCCTTCCTTCCCCCTTTTTGGCATCATTTGCCAAGGTTAGGAGAGCTTTAATTGCTGTCACTTCCTGTTGGAGGGCTTAAACAGCTGACTTGATTTGCGTGGAAGTTGTGTTGAAATCCCCGACTGCATCACAGTAATGCACCCAGTCATCCTCCTGATCCTTCCTAATCTTTCGGATTTAGGCATCTGTTTGATTACGCTGTTGTAATAGCGATGCATCAAGGGAGTCGACCATTTCCTTCTGGATGAGTTTCAGGGCTGCCGCCTGAGTTTCAATTGCTGCGAAGACACTTGAAGTGGCAAGCCTGTTCCTCTCATCCATTACAGTCTGGACACTGGCTAGTGCCGCAGTCAGTTGCTCTGAGAATTTCTTCTGCTGAGCTTCCAACAACTGCTGACATTGAACGGCCATGTCCGCCTTCTGAGCTGCCAGTGCAGTCTCGACGATCTCTTAAAAGTTAGGAGGTGTAGCATCTGAGATCTTCTTGACTTCGCCAGTCCGTGAGCCAACCCTCTCGGTCTGAGCTTTTGTGTATTGTGCCCACTTCAGGTGCACATCCTTAGCCAGGAGATAATTCTTGTCTCCTTGCTTTCTGATAGCTCGGTTGACTGACTTTGAGGACACTTTACCTATCGGTTTGATCTGATAGGAGGAGGTACCGAGCCTCTGCTCAGAGGCAGCGAGCTGTTGCTTTCTTGAAGAAGACACAATTGGGGCAGCACCTGATTCCGGAGGAGGAGGTGGTGAATCGCCCTGCTCGCTGGGAGTCTTGCCCTCATCAGAGTCTCCCTTCTCTTCATCCTTGGGAATCTTGTCATCACTATCACCATCATGGTGATCTGGCGGCGAAGGACCTCTGACAGGCGAGGGGGAGGACCTAAGCTCTAGAAGATAGAGCATGGCGGAACGCAGGTCCTCGAAGGAGGCAATGTCAGCTGGTTCTCCAAACCCGATCACTGACTGAATTTGCTGCTCCTCTGCCAGGAGGGAATCCACAACATGCTGTTGAATGTTCGCATTAATGTGTTTGTAATGTCTTCTCAGTGACTCTACTGACCTCTCTTCGGATATTAGTGGGTTTTTAGCTCGATTGTTATCATACAGCTTTTTCACCTTCTTCCATAACGTGACATTACTTTGGTTGGTGCCAACAATTGGATTTCCACTAACATGACAATAAGAAGACATTAGAATCATGTCTTCTATCTCTTTCAAACCTTGAGGATTGTTTGAAGTGTTGGTCGATTTTTTATGAGGATTTTCAACAGAGGTTGGAGGAGTGTTTTGGGTGGGATTTTGTGAAAATTGTGAATTCAAATCAAACATCGGTGATGCGAATTCATTGAAATTTTGGAAATTTTCGTAACTGGTAGTAATCTTGAGAGTAAGAAAATTTTGGGGAATTGGAGAAGTTGTTATTATATGAATCCATGATAATTAAAAGAGAGAGTGATATTTGTAGTAAATAATGGAATGAGAGAAAATGAAGGTTTTTTAAGATGTGAATAAATATAACAATATTGGGCTCTATTTATATAGAATGAAAAATCATGAATTTGGCTATAATTTTTATTTATTTTTATAATATATATTATAAGATATATTTTTTTTATTTAGAAAAAAAATTAAAAAATAATATGTTTTTTATTTTTTTAAGATGTGAATAAATATAACAATATGTTTTTTTGATCTAAACCCACCATGGTCAGCATTTTCTTCTCCTCTCTCACGTATTTCTATTTTTTTTATTTGCTACAAATACCAAAATCAAACCGGCCAGGTTGATTTTGCAAGAGATAATCATAGTCTTATAGAATAGTATAAAAATAGATAGATTGAATAAAAATATTCATGGCATATATATTTATTTAATTTTGTTCAATTGATTATATTCAGTTTAATACTTAAATAACGAACAAGTACTCTCTCTGTCCGTTATTACTGTCTTGTTTCTTCTCGCACATAAAGAAATTATGTCTAAGTTTTTAGTTTATTCATTCTTATTGTATTGTGAAATAACACAATTTTCAAGTAATAGTTGATAGAAAAGAATGAGAAATAATCCAAATTATATTTTGCATAGTTGGGGCAATTAATTTTTTTTTTATATTTTTTTTGTTCATGTTGTAAGTGAAGTAATAATGTAAACTTTTCCAAAAGTTAAGAATTATAAAATTCTGAGTACAGAAGGGAACAAAATCATGTGACAAAGAAAATATAAAATTGTGGGATGAGTAGCGAGTAAATCCCCCCCCCCTTCATTTTAGGATTATGAGTTAATTATTTCGATTTTGGAAACAGGACAACAATAGCGAGACATTTCGATTATGAAAGTGTTGGAAAAACGTTTGATATATATATAGGGGAGGGTTCTATAATGAACACCCTCTTATTGAAAGAATTAAGAACAAATCACATCCTTCCAATTTTGTAAATCAAAGGCTAGGATCAAATCTATAATTTTAAGAAAAGTAGATATTTTTAAGTTATTCTTTTTGTGTAAGGTTATAATTGGTTATATATCAAAATAAATTTTCTCCTCTCTCACTCTTCATTACATTCCTCTCTCTTATCTCTCTTAATTCTCACGTATCTCTCAAAATTTCTCCACCAGAAAACCTAAATCTACCAGCCCCAAATCCCCGCCGCCCCTCCGTCACCGCGTCACCATGTCTCAATAGACAACGCCACACCGTCGTCAGTGCCAAGATGTGTATAGTCCATCGAATTTGTTGGCTGACTCTCTTCTCTCTCTCTCTCTCGTCTAAGATCTGCAGAGATCCGGCCATCACCTGCGTTGATGCCGCCAGGATTTGCAGAGAAATGCAGAGATACAGCCATCCCTGCATCGCCGCCGCCGGGATCTACAGAGATCTAGCCATCCCTGAGTTTGCCATCACGATCTGTAGAGATCAGCAGAGATCCGGTCACTATATTTATTTTTTTAGCTTTTTATTATCTTAAAATTCTAAGTTTGGATCTATTTAATTTGAAATGCTTCTCGCATCAGTTGGAATATCCATATGCACTTTGGTTAAAAAGTTTATGCATTTTTATTGATGATTATATGCACTTTTATCAAAAATTGTATGCACTTTGATTAAAAAATATAAGCATTTTTAATTGATTCTCTATATTAAGGTGAAGAAGAAGAAAAAAATTCTGAGAATGGATCTGTTTATTGCAAATGCTTTTGTTGCATCAGTTGCAAAAATTTTCTGCTCGTGTTTATCTGCACTTTGATTAGAATGTATGCACTTTTATCGATAATTGTATGCACTTTGATTAGAATGTATGCACTTTTATCGATAATTGTATGCACTTTGATTAAAAATTATAAGCACTTTCACTGATTCTCTATGTCAAGGTGAAGAAAGAAGAAAATCAACAAGAAAAATGAAGGAATCACGGCAATATTGAATAGTAATTATTTAGCAATTGAAAAAAATTATGTTGTAATAAATTAAAAAATATGCTAAAGTTTAAATAATATTATAAAATCAATTTGTGAGATAATAGCAGATAAATCAGGGCGTGTGTTTACATTCAAAAAGTCAAAATAAAAAGTTGAATGACTTTTATACCCTTAATGAATTGAAATAATGTATTTAAACTTTAAAATATTTCCTTTAATCTTGGCCACACATCTTCAAAATGAAAGGATAGAGATGTGTTCCTAGTTCCTTCGTTAAATGAGTGTTCCTAAAAGATCCATCTCCTATATATATATATATATATATATATATATATATATATATATAGTTTTGTATTATGGAAATTAAGTGAGCATTTAATGCTACTTTGACATGGGCAAAATTCAGCCCGTTCGATCGCATTCTCGAGCCTCGATATATATCCGATTTGCAAATTAAGATATATAGTGTCGATCTACGTTTCGAGTAGATAATTATGGTGTGCTTAATTTCTCGATTCCGTTTTTCGGTTAGTGAGAAATAGTGGCTCGAAGTTTGGGGGACAAAGTTGAGATGTTACCTAAAAGGGAGAAATTTACCTTATTCGGGTTTTTGAGAGTTATTATATTAATCAATGTCCTACATTGATTAATATACAAACTTTAATGTGGTATTTAAGTCTCTACCACTTCGTAGGAGATAACTAAGTGACATGTGGTGGGCTTGCTCTACACATGCTCATGCGCGCGAGCCTTTTTGCCAACCGCCTCACACGCAGCGCGCCGCGCGGCGCCCGTGCCCGTGCCCGGCCCCGACTCTGGTTCCGGTCCGTGGACTTGGATCTTGGATCTTGGATCTTGGTCCTTTGGGTGGTCCGTGGGCTTGTCCGTTGGGCCTTGAAGGTTGGGCTCGGTGGGCTACTTGTGGGTTGGTCCAATCGTTGGTGTAGTGAACCGGCTAAATATGATTACTCTCTGTGGTGCAGGCTCCTCTGCCGCACCGCAGTGTATCTTTTTTGGAAGTCTATGGAATGAGACTGTTCAACAATCTCCACCTCTCCACTTACCATCCCCACGTCCTCCTACCATAATTGGCTCCAACAACCTTTCACCTGGGCGAGATATGCCTATAAATAGGCTAGTCTGCATGTCATTTCAACACAACAACATCTGCATTCTCTCTACATCCTAAGCATTTTGTCCAGCAGCTTCTGTCCTTGCAAGTTCAGTTCGCCGGAGCTCGACGATTTTGCGGTGCTGTAACCCTTGAGACGTTGTCGTTTTATCTTTGGGGACGATACGCCAAACAACCGAGAGTACTACCGGGGCGTATTTTGTCTTGCAGATAGAAGTCATCCTTGACTCGACGCAGTTTTTATTACTTTCTGTTTTTGAGTTCTGTTCCAGACTTATTGTATTGTTTTGTAATAACAGCTTTTGTATCCAACAGAAAGTAGAATAGTAATTGTGGGACGGAGTGAGTACTTTTTTGGGTTGCTCTAATGAAAAATGGACTTAGAATTTATTATATGAGAGTGTAAAACTATTAAAGTGCAAATATATAATTTGGGGTAATTTTTAAAAACATAATACTGATGTTTGGGGTGTCGCCCCTTGCACCCCTTGTGTCCGTATATTTATTTGAGCATTTGTTAAACATTTTTGTTGCTAAACTTACATGGTAAAACTGAGTTTAATATACCAGACGTACATAATTTTGTTGCTACTATTACCTTAGAAAGAAAAGTCATTTTTTGTGAAAACAACGTTCAATTTTTCATAAATGATTTTGTTTTTATTTATATTATTATATATATATATAACATAGTATACCAAATATAAACTCAAAAACTATCATAATGTGCGATGAAGCTTGAATACCTAATTAAACATAGTGAAAGTCCTTTTTGCGTTTGTCTCTATTCCAATTATTTTGCTTTTGAATATTCTTCGCCTCTCTCACACAATAATGCAACTCGCCAAAATATCAAGTTAACTAACACCCATGTTTATGTGCTTTTTATTTTGTCTCCTAGAGTTATATATATATATATAATATTCTTCATTCTCTTATGTAATAGAAGAGCTCGAGGACTAAGAAGTGCCCTAGTAGTAATACGTGTTGAGAGTTGTCTTAAGGTAAAAAAAATTAAATATTTGAATTTTACCAACATTTTTAAGTCGACAGCCTATTTATTGTGTATTTTAAATTATGGCAGTGATTTTTCGTTGTTAAACAAAGAATAAGAAAAGAAAAAACAATAAGGTTTCATAACGTTTAACGGAAAAAAAAATGATCTTGTATTATTCTGAAATGCCTTTTTCTATTTGGCTCGGATGGAAATGTTAAATTAAAGAGATAATAAATATTATAAATCTATCCGTAGAAAATATTCAATTTGTAATATATAATACATAAATTTCAAATTAAGATTTATTTCACATTTCTGATTTGAAATCAAGTAAATATAAAGTAAAACCTCATAAAAATGTTTTGTGATATTTGGTCGATCGTTAAATGACTCATCAGTCACTAGGCCATCTATATGAATAGCTAAACTTCAAAATCTTTTATAACATAGATTCTGGAGCCTTAACTTTACTATTAATAACAAAAAAAAAAAGTTTCTTTTTTAAAAAAAAAATCAACTTTACCTCATACAATTTATTCCCATTATCTTATTTGTTATAAAAATCATTTAAGTTAATTTTGATTCTATTCGTTTACAAGTCGGACATATGATCGCGGTATTTTGGATTTAGTTATTATTTCAGTTGTGGTTTCTCTATTGGAACATCTGAATATTTGTTACCATTTCATTGTTTTATAAAAGTTCTCTTTCGATGTTTATATTTTTGTTTAGTTGAACGTAAGTTCGGCATAACTACTTGGCTCTTATCATTGTCATTAAGTTTTGACCTTATTGGATCGAAGGTTGGATTCGAGTGAGTATATATGTCGCACTCGCTCATGATTAGCATAATGTAGTTTGAAGATTATTACATATGAGCGAATTTATGATTAGCCTAACGTAATTAAAAGCTTATACATGAACAAATTTACTCAATACGCACAATGAATAATATATAAAAACTTTTCTTGGCACAAAAGAATAAAAAGATAAAAATTGATAATTTATTTTATTATACTGGTCTACAAATATAATGACCCCAAATCAATAAATTAATATTTGAGTGTTAAAAAGGTGGCCCATCAATGCACGCATGACGCTGCGTGATTGGTGGACCACCAAGTGATCCACCAATTGTGAGATAGAGGCATGTATATACATTTGTCCCAAAGCGGATCTTCTGGCCCAAATCTCGTGGACCACTCAGTGGCCCACCAATCACGCGGTGCCACGCGTGCAATGATGGACCATGTTACCAATAAAATAATATTTGAATTATAACTTAGTGGTCCACCAATGCACACGTGGCGCCGCGTGATTGGTGGACCACCAAGTGGTCCACCAGATTTTGGGCCAGATGATCCTCAGGCCATTTGTCCAATTAACTTGCTACTCCACTTTTTCATGGAATCCCGAAAATGCCCTTAGATGTCTACGTATGATTCAACATATCCTTTTTATCGTGTACGGCGTCGTTCGCAGATTTCTTCAGCAATATTACCATGTGTTACCCTCTGTCATCATCCCAAACGTTATCCCTCCCTAGCTCGCTGTCTTTAACCGGTGGGAGAAATAGGAGGCCTCAGATTCAAACAGTAACAGTAAAAGTTGAAACCCTTTTTTCAAAAGCTTGGATTATGAATCAAAGGTGCGTATTTTGATGGAGGGAGTTGTTCTAATGGTGGCGCCACCCGCACCGGATGCCTGTTTGCCGTCATTGGACTTTCGATTCACATTCAACGACGTTAATTTTTCGGACAGAATTCTGAGGATCGAGATCTTACCCAATTCTTTCTCTCCGAAAACCGAACCTGATTGCGCGCGCAACCGGAAGCGTCGCCGAGTGTACCCTGCAAATGGTACGGGAATAATCCTTAGTTCCCTAAAATCTCCAGCTTTTTCGTTTACTGATTTTGTTATTGGGGAATTTGATGCTATGGATGATATTATTTGAGTTTTATGAGTTCTTACCATAAGGAAAGAAGATTTAACTTGTTCCTAATGATTTTTTTTTTTTTTTTTTTGATACGTGGAACCCGCAGCTGCTACCTTCGGTGCGCACTGGGTAAACCCCGCTCCTTGTGCAGTAGCCTACAAACCACACAGGAAAGTTCAACCACCCTAGGCTAACCATAGGTGATAGGCTCCACAAAGTTGTTCCTAATGATTTAATTTCTAGGAGTACGTAGATTTTTATAGGAAAAAAATCATAAGCGAATGGAGAATTTGTTGGTTTTACTGTGGGCTTGGTTTCTTATTCTTACTCGTGTTTGATTTTTTTTCTTTTTCTAATTGACATGTTTGCCTAAGAGCATCCACACTTCAATGAATATTTCCATCCATAATTATAGATGGATGTAGAGAGGCGATGCAGTAACAGTTTGGATGGAGAGAGAAAATTGAGTGTTTAAAGGTTTGGATGGAGAGAGAGTGTCTTGTGGGATCCGCTGCAAATGTTTTGTCGGCAAAAATCAACCAAAAACAACATCAAGCCGGGAGGCGCCGGCTCCGGGGATTTAATTTCATCAAGCAACAACAATTTTGAAATGGAACAATTTTGAGTTTCATCAAGCAACAACAAAAATCAACCAAAAACTTCTTCACATTTTAGCTTTTCCTCAAGCAACAACATCAAGTAAAAATCGGCAAACCTCAAGCAAAAACAATTTTCATCAAGCAACAACAATTTTTCTACATAAACAAAAGATTCACCAAACAATTTTTCTACACAAACAAAAAATTCAGCAAACAAAAGATTTAATTTCATCAATTGAAAGAGAGAGAGAGGAAGGAGGGATAGATCTAGAGAGAGCAAAATTGAGGAGGCAGCGGCGGCTGGAGGCAGAGGACTGGCGGAGAGCGGCGGAGGGAGGAAGCGGCGGCTCGGGACTGGCGGAGGGAGAGAGGCAGGGGAGGGGGGGAGAGGAGAGAGGCAGGGGGAAGGGGAGAGAGGCAGGGGAGAGTTTTATTCTCGAAATGTTTCCACCCGTTAAAAAGTAGCCGTTTTTAGCCGTTGAAAAAGTTTATATCCGTTGCAATGAAAAGCCACCATATTTCTATATATATGTTGCATAAGTTACAACAATGAAACCACACAAAAAAATCTCTTTCAAATATTGATTCATTTCAAAGTTTTGCTACTACAAAAATGGCTCAATATTTCACAAGCAGTTCTAGTTCATCCAGTAACAACGAAGAGCAAATCAATGATCCTGAGTATGATTTGTATGAAGCGATTCTTCAACATAGTCAGGCAATAATGGCAGAATATGAAAGAAGGTGTCTCCGGTGCTAGGCGTCGACCGAGAAGGTACATCGAAAGGAATCGTGAAGACGGACACGAAAGACTTTTCAATGATTATTTCGCCGAGGTACCCGTGTATTCCCCTGCAATATTTCGACGGCGATTCCGAATGCGGAGAGACTTATTCATCCGAATAGTGAGTGCACTTGAGAATCACTCGTCATACTTCCAACAAAGGAACGATGCAATATATCGTAGAGGCTTGTCTCCTCTACAAAAATGCACCGCGGCAATTCGTCAATTGGCTACGGAGTACCAACCGATCATCTTGACGAGTATCTCCGAATGGGGAATCAATCGCAATCAAATGTCTTTTTACATTACGTAAGACGAGTGGTGGAGATCTCGGGCGCTCAATATTTGAGAAAGCCAAATGCAGCTGACATTCAACGTCTTACTCAGATGCACAATGATAGACATGGATTCCCGGGAATGTTGGGAAGTCTTGATTGTATGCATTGGGAATGGAAGAATTGTCCCGTCGCGTGGAAAGGTCAATTTACGAGGGGACATGGTTCTCCTACGATCGTGCTAGAAGCTGTCGCTTCCCAAGATCTATGGATATGGCATGCCTTTTTTGGTGTAGCTGGTTCACGAAATGATATTAATGTGTTAAATGAATCTCCGTTATTCAACCATGTGCTCTCAGGAAATGCGCCTGAGACTAATTTTACGGTGAATGGCACACATTATAATCAGGGGTACTATCTGACAGATGGAATTTATCCAACATGGGCTACTTTCGTGAAGTCTTTTCCTTGCCCAGACGATCCAAAGAGGAGTCTTTTTAAAGAAAGGCAAGAAGCTGCCAGAAAAGATGTTGAACGAGCGTTCGGGGTACTCCAAGCTCGATGGGCAATCGTTAGAGGGCTCGATCTTGGTACAGGAAAAGAATAAAATCTATCATGTTAACTTGTGTAATTTTGCACAACATGATTGTTGAGGATGAGGGGGATATGATTGCATCTTTTCCCAATGATGAAGATGATGAACCCCCACAATTCGTTCAAGGTCCAAATCCAGAATTTCGAAATGTGATTCGAACCAATTCCGAGTTACGTAGCAGCGATGTGCATCACCAACTTCGACACGACTTGGTTGAGCATATATGGACTCGCTACAACAACAATTGATCGATTAATATTTTGATGTACTAGTTCGTAATTTTTATTTTAATTGTTGTATTGTTTAATTTTTCATGTTATTGCAAGTTTTTAAATTATTTTTTCCCCTTTCTTAGTATTTATTGTTTAATGAATTTATCGAAATTAATTAAGATTTTTTTTATAATTATTTATTTATTCGAAGAGTAATAAAAATATTATTATATATTTGTTGTTGTTATTAAAATATAATGTTTAAAAAATTAAAATAGTGGGACCCAATAAAGTAAAAAAAATTATATGGATGGATGAAGGAATGTGGTTGAGTGTTTAAAAGTTGAGTGTTTAAAAAAAGTTGACGTGACGGAGAGAGAATGTGATGGATGGGTGTTTAAATGTTGGAGCAATGCGGATCCTCTAAGTAGAAATCCTTCTCTTACTCATGTACTCTATTAGTAATTAGTTTTCCTGTTGAGAGTTGAGACAAACACAATTTTGAGAAATATGTCTTCCTCTAAATTTAGAGGAGGAAGATGGTGTGACTAATGAAAATCAAGATGAAGATGGTGCATTGCTCGAGGAGTCACAGATGGATGCAGAAGTGACTGTAAACCTGCCCAACAACACCAACACTCTCTTTCTTGAAGGTAAGACTACTTTTATCCCCAAGCACCCCAAACATCCCAAACACCCAACCATCTTAATATTTAATTACTTTCTCACTCCTCCATATACTACCAATTTTAACTCAATCCAACCACCTCCACTTTTATCTTTTATCCCTGACCACCCCAAACACCCAAACATTCAATTATAAAATTATATATTTTTAATTATTTTATATTTCGTAATTATAATATTATTCTTTTTAATAATAATAATTATCTAAATTAATAGAACAAAATGTAAAAGTCATAAAAATTAATATTAATAAACACACAACAATAATTGAAAGCGAAAAGCGAAATTAAATCAACAAAAACTGAAATTACAAACGACGAAATAGAAAAAGTTCAGTTATCATTGCCGAATTTTTGCCATATGTGCTCGATCAAGTCGTCTTGAAGAGTCTTGTGCTCTTCTCTGTTCCGAACTTGGTCCCTATTTCTCATATAATTGCTTATGCTTGCAATCCTATCTGTAGAGTATAACAAATTATTTGTTTCTCCATCTCCACTTTGTTGATTGCTTTGACTACCACCGTCTTGTATAAATTCTGTGGGATCTTGATAATTCAGATAAGAGCTTCTTTCATCTTCCACTATTATATTTTGTAGAATGATAACAAAATGAGAGAAATTGTAGGATTTGAGTGTGTGAAAAAATATAGCAAAATTGGTCTCTATTTATAGAGAAAAAAAAATACGCATTTTGGTATAATTTTAATTTTTTTTATGAAAGTATGTAAAAGATATACCCGATTTTATCTGTTGCACAAAATAAATATAGTCAACCAATGAGAAAGCGCCACATGGCGCTATCTCATTGGATGAACTTGTGGTTGGTTTAGTGTTTGCCGACAACACTTTGGCCAAACAGGTTGGCCGTCCCTTTTTATCTTTAATCCATTTAATATTTTTTTTAATTCCTCATGTTCGACCAACCCTGTGTAATTTCCTACCGATAAAGACAGTCTAAGGTACTATGGACTCTAATTTGCTCTGTAGAAACTTATTCCCTAATTTTTTTGAATCCCTGTATTTTTTTTTTCAAAGTAGGGTGTGTTTCCAATTGCTTTTTAAAGTGTATATCCGTTCTTGAAATTAATTCATCAAGTTAATGATAAAAATCCATGGACATTCCAGTGGACATTATGCGCTTGTTACGCAACAACCCCTTGCTATAGATGTGCTTGGTGATTATTACTCATTAATTTTGAAGGCATGTCGGGGCAAGAAAATATTTAATATGTTGTGGATTTCTTTGTGCCAATGTACGTGGAATAGATAAAGTGATTCAATTTGATTCTTTGCCATCAAATCCCTCTCCCCCCAACACCCTTTACCTTCTGTCGTATACGGCTGCAATTTATTTCCCTTCTCAACATCACTCTCTGCTCCCATCACCGCCACGCCGCCACCAGCAGCACGACACCGACGTGTCCCATGGAGATCCACGCACATTCCCCCTCACCCAAACCCCCCCAACAACTGTGAGTTTTCTATGTCTTCTTTATCAACCAATTCAATATGTTTTCTTCTTGTGGACAATCGAACTTCGGGTACTAAGTTTACTCGTGGGATTTCGATCTTTCTTGCACTGAACTAGCGCAGTTTCAGAAAATCTTTCACATTTTCATCATATGTTCCCTTTGTTGCTGGGGATTTCGATTGCTAATTTTGCTTCTTCGATTTGGGCGCCAGGCGGAATTTATTGGGTATGTAAAAAAGCATGGGTGAGTCTCTTCCTCTTCATTCTCGATTGTACTCTCCGCACCATCCACGCATTTTATCCAGCTGGTTTCATAAAATCATTCATGTTTTCATTATCAGTTCCTTTCTTGCTGGGGATTTCGATTGCTGATTTTGCTTCTCCGATTTGGGAGCCGCATGGAATTAATCGGGTATGTTCTATTTGTTTGTCACTTCATCTTTCATTTGTTTGTTCTGTTGTTGATTTGTTCTCTCTCTTGCTGGTGATTTCAACTTTCAAATTGGAGATTTTTAATCGGGAATGTTATTCTATTTCTTCGTCTCTTCGTGTTTGCTGTGTTTGTTCTGATTCTTTTTTAAATTGCGTTTTTTTTGTTTGGTTTTTGTGGAAGCTACAGGTTCTGATACCAGGTTGGTTCTTTTGCTCTGCTCCTATTATTCTTTTGTATTTTAAATCTCTGGTTGGATCATGTGGTGTGGGGCTGCAGGATTGTGTAGGTTCTCATATGCACAGGCAATCTATATGTTTGTTTTTTTATTTTTTATTTTATTTTTTAATGAGTTGTTGATTGGCGTCTTTGGATTTGCACAATACAGTCTAATTGATTCAGTATCTTCTGTATTTGAGAATTTGTTTATGTTTCTATCCTCATTATTATTCTTTATTGGGGTTTATGGGTTTTCTGGAAGGGTGTGTTCTCTAATATGAGGAAGGTTATCAATGTACTTCACGTTACAAATGTGATATTGAATGGAGTATTTGAAGAAATGGACGATTTCTGGCAGAGGTTAACTAATGAAACTGTGATTCTATTTGATATATATTCATTACTGTTTGTCCTACACTGTTATTTTTGCTGTTTTATAGGTATGTAGAGAAAAAGGGTGATCGTCCTTCTATTTCAAGGTCTGTCTTATCTGGACAGTCGGCTAACGAAGGATACATTGAAGGAGTGAGTGTTATAAAATCTATATTGGATTTATTTGATGATGATGAGGTGCGGTTTTAGTGTCTTCCTTATTAGTATTGGTACCTTAGTTCCTTTATTAGATTGTTGATGTCGTCTGTTACAATATAGTTTTTTTTTATATGGTACAACTTGGTTCGGTATGTGTTTTTATTTTTCATAACTAATACATTCCTTTTGTTTACATGATTAATGTTTGCATGCCCTTATGATCATTGCAAGTATTTGAAATATCACTTTTAGCAGCGTAGAGGATACTGAGTATAACTCAATTTTACTCGAAATCGTATTGTTGTATATTTAAATCTTTTATACTAGCAATGGATGGAAATCTGGTGTGCATATAAGGATTTATGGATTTTAATATGTTGCGTCAGATATTGCGGCAAATTTACTAATATGCTTCTTGCCCTTTCTTGTAGGCTTATATTAAGATAGCCCAGGCTATTTCTTCTCGACCTGTAAGTTCTATATTACTGTTATTACTTTGTTTACTTGTTGGTCCCTTATTTGAGAGTGATCAATAGGAATCTACATGTGGTAAACTTCCTAGGTATATCTATTTCTTTCAGGGTTTGATTCCACCTTCATATTTGGATGAGCTTTCCATCCTGCAAGATCGAATAACACCATTTTCCACATAAGTTGCATTTGATATTATAGAACGAGAACTTGGATTACCACTTTGTTCAGAAATCTCACCCGAGCCTGTAGCGGCAGCATCACTTGGACAGGTGTGTCTTTAATTGTCAGAATAATTAGATACTTATTCCCTTCGTGGGGTTTTTTAGAAATTAACACAAAATCAAGATTTGAGGTAAACTAATATTTTCCATTTTTTGTATGAAATTGGAAAAGGTTTATCTGAAGGAAATAGGAGGTGAAGAACGATACCTTCCTCCTTCGTATGTTGTCGCAGCTTTGATTATTGCTCGTTTGTCAGATCTTCTGATCTGTGTCCCGACTTTTTTCTTTCTCTGGGTGGTCAGAGAACTGAAGAAAATAAAGAAAAATGTCTCTCTATCACTCACGCACGGTGTGTGTAATTTCGTGTATGTGTGTTCTATTTATGAACAAAATACTAATATATATAGGCTTCAAAAGTTAATATAATATTAATATATTTGTAGCTCATTAATTTAATTATATTCCTAATAGGCTTCTACATAATTAGTCAATAATATAATTAATTAATCCACTGAGCTACTAATATTTATCAATTAATTGGTCCAACCAATTAATTACAGATAAATAATATTATTAAATAATGTAAAAATTATATTAATCTATTAATAATAATTTATGAGAGACAATTAATAATAATTATTTTATCTTCAATGCATTTCTTGAATTTGATTCCCAAACATATATCACTTAAACACCAGAGGTTGCCATGTTACTATTTTCTATTGTTGGTTAATGTGCCAGAGGCTTCACGAGTCCAGTCATCCAAGAAATTATACATCTATTTTTTGTTATATATCTCCTCTTTTTGATATGAGTTTTGGATACTCCAGTTAAGTTTTTAATTTATGCCTTTTGGTAGGGGTGAGGAAGAATATCAGAACGTAAGATTCATTATGTATGAATTATTGATTCCAAGACATCTCTCATTTTTCCCCCATTTACAAAAAGTTCTTGATGTATGTACGTGTTTGTGCCTTTTTCAATCAATGATGGATTATCTGTAGATTGCAATTAATGTTTTCATTAAATACTATTTTTTGTCCTAAACATAATGGTATAGAAGCTACTCCTATATAATTCATCAACTTCAGAATTCTCTTGTCAATACGGTGACATGTTTTTCTTCTTACAGTACATAAATTCTTGATGTCTCTTATTTAAGAATATCTGTAGCTCCATTCAATTGCCCCTCTTTGCGATCTTTGTTCACATCTACAAAAATAAAAAAATAGATTTACACTCAAATTAGATATCACTCTTTTTCGGATTCAGGAAACAACTCTTCAGAGCGGTGTTCCCTAAGAACTCGATGTTGCCTCAGTATCGTGTCGTGGCCTACATCGTCACCCAAATCCTGACAAGCTAAGCAAACTCGTTTGATCAGGTGTCCAGGCCGAATCTCCAGATGATGATGGCAATTTATGATAGAGCTAAGGTGAACTGGACGGAATTCTTTCTCAGAGAATTCCAGACACAGGATGCAAAATTTGACAAGTCCACATACAACCTCAGTGTCAAGGGAAAGTTTCTATACGGTATGAAGATGACCATAATGATAGAAGATTTTTGTAGTTCTGACCACATCACTTACGCGGACAAGGGATACTTCAATCCCAAGAAGATTCGCTTTCACAGCAAAGCAGCGGCCCTTCAGTAGATTGGGGCGGGGCCAGTTGAAGTTAGGAAAGGGAAGAGAAAAACTTCAACTCCCACGATAGGTTCTACTCCTCAAAAGACCCCTCAGAAGACACCCCAAAACAAATAGAAGAAGTCTTCTGAACAAGCTCTGATCATACCTCCATTTAGACTAAGAGACGATTCTGAGTCATCTGAAAATACAGTCTCTGTGAAGAGAGTTGACTCAAAAGAGAAGACAGTCTCTACTGAAAAGGAAGTCTCAGTGGAACATGGGACAGAACCTGAGCCGACAACTCCTATCTCTCAGTCCCCGCTCGACGTTCCACCACTCAGCAGTATTCCATCTGCTGAAAAGACCGTGTCTCCTATAAACTTAGATGAAATGGAGACCAGCACAGAAGCTGAGACAATCGGGTACGAGGCTGAAGCTCTTCAAGATAGAGCCACCCGAGAAGTCTCCGAGGCCATACCAGAGATCACAAGTCATTCAGACTTGGTGAACATTGCTTAGAAGGTCAGGCTTCAAATGCTGATAAGGTTCCAGGATTGGATAACCCTAAATCATCTGATCCAATACCAATCATGCGAATGATTGAATAACGAGGAGTTGGAGATCCGCCAGTAGATAGGCTACTCCGAGCCTGCGGATATCAGCTCGCTCGAGGACTTAAGGGCGGCGATGCTTGCTATTCTTGACGACCGCATCCCTTCAACAATCACGTCTTCAGAGGGTTCTGATCCCAATGATCAGGACCCACCCAGTGATGCAAGCCCTGAGAAGCCTGCTGAGGGTACTCAATTAGAGGAGGGAGCTCAACCCTCTGCTGACCTACCTGTCAGCTCCCTCCCTCCAGGTCAGTCGGCAGCTGGAACCTCTCGAGATGTGGACCCAGAACAGCTTCTGCTGGGGTCTACATTTGAGGTTGCGCCCAGCTCCAAAGGCTGACGATCGAGGACAGTGGCCAAGGCATTGAAAGGACAAGGAGCTCAGAACCGGCTCTTGGCCAAGGCTGTCCACCGGAGTTGGAAGAAGACCACCACAGCTCAGAGTGAGGAAATTAAGGAGCTGAGGACATCTATTCAAAACACAGCCGCTCCTGATTTCTCTGCCATACTCACTGAATCATTAGCCACTCGAAGAGCTGAATTTGAACAACAACAGGCATCGCTGACAGCTGCCCAGACATCACTTCTGGAGGAATTCAAGGGAGCACAGTCAACACACCTTAACTCAATCTCTTCACTGCTCAGGCCCATGAGTTCAAAATCCAATCTATCCAGAAGGCCTCTGAAGAGAGGATCGATGCCAAGCTGAAATCGATCCAGGAGTTGCTTGATTCCTCACACCGCAAGTATGGTGAGGATCTGATCATTGAGAAGAATGACCTCCACTCGAGGTTTGAGAGTGTGCGAAGGCCTATGATAGGCTCGCTACTACATACTACGGCTTGAATAGCAAAGTCGTTCCGGCCCCAACCCCGTGCTCACTGATGATGCCAAAAAGGGGGAAAGGACAACAAGGGGGAAGAAGTCAGTTCAAGGAGCATCTCAAAGCCAATCAGCTCCCACTGACCCCTTAGGAACAGACAAAGGTCAGGCCCAGGGTGTCTCTAGCGCCGGTGATGTAGTGCGCGCTGAGATTGGCCCAAGTGGCTCAGGATCGAAGGAGCCCAAGGAATCAACAACCCAAAACTTCTGCAGAACACATCAAAGAAGTTGATGAGTTCCTTGAGGAGGACTCAGAAGAGGATGAAGAGACTCCTCTGCCTCCACCACTGGCGGGAAAAGGGAAGAAGAAGCTGAAAATCCCTACCCCACTGAAGAAAGGGACTAAGAGATATATCAACCTAATTGAGCAGGCCCAGATTGATGCTGACGAGAAGTTAGCCAGGGAGCTAGCTGAAGCTGAAGCCGCGAATAAGCCGAAGAAGGCTCTAGCTAAGGCAAAAATAAAGGTGTCAGGAAAGAAGCCTGGTACCAGGCTTCCTCCGAGGAAACTGAAAATCGGCGATTAAGCCTATAGAGAAAAGGAAAAGGAGAAAGAGGCTGAGCAAACTGAGAAGGCTGCAACTGATTCTCAACAACAGCAGCAAGATTCTGAACAGCAGCAGCATCAGCAAGAGAGACCAAGAGCTGAGCCAACTATCGATGAGATGATTAATTTCAGCATTGTTGCCCTGGACAAAAGAGCTCAATACTACCAAATAGAAGAGTTCAGGAGACAAGAAGCTCTAGCCAATGTGAAGGCTGCTGAGGCAGCCAGGGAAGCTGAGCGTCTAAAGCCCAGGCCACCATCGCCGAAAGATACTGAAACTCCATATAAATACAGGCGAGGCAGGAAACCTATTGATCAGAAGATTCATAGATGGCCTAGGGTGGACAAGTGGATGTCGTGGGAGAAGACTCAGAAGTGGGAGTCACTAAAGGCCGAGTTTATCAAAAGATACTTTGTGTGGAGATATTGGCCTAAATCCCACAAGAACCAAGCCTTTGCTGAATGGCTACTCAGATGCAATCCAGAGATTTATGATATAGTTGAGAAGGCCATTAATGACAAGGAAGATGTTCGGACTCCCTGTCTTGACACCTCCGCCACCTCCTTAAAAACTTTGATGGCTCTCTCTACACAAATGTTATTGAAGGAGAAGTCAGGAAAGCTATATTGGCTTCTGAACTGAATCCTAACTTTCCTGAAGATGTGCTTAAGATTCAGAAGGTGCGGAAGGATACTTTTCAGATGTATGGACTCCTTTTCTTGGGAAGAAAAGTCTAAAGATTTCAAGGCAAGGATCCAAAGGTTCAGGAGATAGCTTCTGTTAGTCTTTCTTTTTTTAGATAGCAAGTGATGTACATGTACTGAATTTCTTACATATATAATACATCTTTGTTGTTTAGCCTAACAACATCTCATTGTCTCTATGGCCTGTTTATTTTTAAATTTAACACTCAGAATCACCTAAGTGATTCCCGACTCACACACTTCTTGCTTATATACGTGTTTGTCTGTTTTTGCTTAGATTGATAGACTCTATTTGAGAATGGGGAAATTGTTGTAAGGGAGAAATTATTATTCCCTTATTTCTCAGTAGATTAGAACTTGATGTACAACTCCACTAATTCTACTTGTAATATTTGTAAGGAGTTTGTATCCGATAAGTTTGTAGTGTTAGGTTTTGGCATCATCAAATAAGGGGAAATTGTTGGGATGTGATTCAGCAGTAGACTGATTAGTTTCTTAGAAGATTTGCCTGATCCCAAAACCCTAATTTGATTGGTGAACCATTGTGTTGTAATAGTAACGCCTTAGTCTCTAAGAGTTTTAGATTCAGTAGACTTGCCTTCAGCATGGTTCAGACTCAGAGTTCTATTTGCCGATCCTTCAGTAGACTATCTGCCTCAGTACCATGGAGTGAAGACTCAGTAATGTTGGACTCAGCAGGAGCAGCATACTGAGAGGTGTTCAGATTCAGTAGTTTTGGACTCAACAGGGAGCAAAGATATCGAAAGGAGTCGGCAGAAGCCGGACTCAGCAGAGCAGATTCACCGAACTCGTGAGTCGACCTTCAGTAGAGTTGGACTCAGCAGGAGTATATTACTGAACCCAGGTCAGACTCAGCAACGGCCTGACAGTCTCATTGATTGTCAGATAATCTTATACGTTAAATCAGTAGAGTCGTACGAGGTTATCAGTGAAGTTAGCTTCAGTATCTGCCTAGAAGTCTGTTTGTCTCAACTACTTTCTACGCCTCGACCAATGATGAGCAGCCAGCTGTCAAAGTTCTGGTAAAAGCTGCAAGTCAACCTCTTTCCGGAAATGAAGGAAAAGACTCTGCAAGATTCCGTAAAAGAGCCGTTAGCTATCCAAAGAGAGTGACACGTGGATCGTTCGTCTCCAACGGATCTATCCATGGCTCACTTCTATAAATAGAGGGAAAATCAAATCGAAGAATACTACAACGAACAAGAACGAGCGATTACGAGCAAAAACGAACAAGTTTTAAAGCTTTCCGCAAGAACTTCAGAGAAATACTCGAAGCGAAAGACGACATTCTTGCTCTAGGGAACCAAGCTGATTATAATCAAAAGCATCTAGTATCCAAGTGATCGAATACGAACCCAGGGAGTTTATTCCTCATTGTTCATCACTCTAGAAGCCACCTTCTTGTTCCCTTCCCTCTAACCTAAGCTCCACTGAATATATTCTTAGCTTAGATCCGAAGGAGTTCATTCTTTAACTGTTCTTATTGTTAAGAACTCCTTCATTGTTGGAGAGTTTGTCAAACACTTTAGTTTGATTCTTGTAAACTGAGACTTGCTCAGTATAATCCTCAAGGCCAGTGTTTGTCCAGTGTACAAACCGACTGAGAGTAACTCAGTGTAATAAAATAGTCTCCTGATCTTTTCGGGACAGTGGACGTAGGATTGTTTGATATCCGAACCACTTTAAAATCGTTGTGTTCTGTTTTTACTGTTGCATTGATTACTATTCATAACTGAAAACCGTTTTACAAAATCATACAACAGAGTTTCAGCAAAGCTTAAACTGAATGCACTAACCTACTGAAATAGTTTTAATAAAAACGCTTTCAAACTTAAGTGGATCGGGCCTACACATTTCCGCACCCTACTGAACTCTTACTGAACGGTACTGAATTCTGACATCAGTCAGCTAGCAGGCCTCAGTATAGTCAATCACTCTGTCCACGCGATTCATAACAGCTTGCTTGGTCTACTGAATTTATTCAGCAAGACACTCTCTTGAATAGGATTGTTCTCGTTTTAAGTTGAGAAAGTTTTCAGGTGTATTCCCCCCCCCTACACCTGAACATTTATCTCTGGACCAACTCTCTCTTTCACACTTCTCGCATGATTCCTTCTCTCCTTCCCCCTTCATTGCTGCCTTTTCCTCTTTGATAACTAGAAGTATAGTCTTCCCACTTCCACTACTTCCTTCCCCCTTTCTTCCTTCCCCTTTTTGGCATCATCAATGCGTGATATGAGAGTTGAGATGGTAGTTACCTTACTGGAGAGGTTACCGACTAAGGTCTGAGCTGTGGTAATTCTTGTCTCAACATCAGATACAAGATCAATGTATTTTTCCCATTCGTTATCATGTTCGGTCTTGATGGTCGTCAGAAGTTCAGCTTTATTTCACTCATGCTTCGTGAGAGAGTCATCCAGTAGTCGCACATATTTCTCCTTAAGTAGTTGCATCGCAGTCGCCTGTTGAGTTAGCTTGAGAGACATTGGTTGTAGCAAACCTATTGCACTCTTCTGTTATCCTTAGTATCTCAGTTACAGCGGCAAACATTTTCTTAGTAAATAGTTTTGCTTGATTTTCAATGATCTGCTGAAACTGAGTTGTGAGATCTGACTTTTGAGCTTCTAATGTTGTTTTGAGGATCATTTCAGTATCAGGAGTTGATTTTGTACTGACCCTATGGACTTCAGTGGTCAAGGCATTGAGCTGCTCAGTTTGTGCCTTGGTGTATTGTGACCACTTAATATGAACGTCCTTCGCAAGAAGTATGTTCTTATCTCCTTAGAGTCTCAGGCTTTTATTGATGCTTTTTCCAGAAGCATCAGTAACGTTTCTGGCCTGATAACGTGACGAGTTGAGTCTCTCCTCAATCGTTGTGATCGGTTGTTGTTTGGAAGAAGAGGGTGTAGCTTCGATGGCACCTGATGGGGGTGGTGGTGGTGCATCATTGTGATCACTAAGAGATTTGCCCTTAGCAGATCCTCTATGGTCTGCATCATTGGGTGCTAAATCCTTGTTCGGTTCATCATTATCATTCTGAGTCTATGGCTGAATAGGAGATTGAGTTCCCTTCATAATCAGAAGAAACAACATTGTGGACCTCAAGTTTTCCATTGACGTTATGTCAGTAGGCTCTCCATTGCCTATCTCTTGCCTTATTTGTTGTTCTTCAGACATCAATGTCGGGACAATCCTTAGGTTGAACATCTCGTCCGTGATATCCCAATCCGAGAACCGCAGACGCATTCGCACCCTAGCCCGACATGCTATCTCAACCATATTCAAGTGATCTAGTATTTCGGAATATGTTCGGTTATCTCCTCGGTAGCTCTGTTCTTAGCTACTTGACCAGAGTTTGGAATGTTCTCTAAGACTTCAGTCATAGGAAAGTCTGCTTGAGGTTCAAACTGAGTCTCTTCAGAATATGTTCTTATGACTTTGTCCTTCAGAGTAGCTTCATCCTTTCCCAACTCTGAGTCATGTATTTCGACACGTTAACAATAGTCACAAGAACTTCGGCTATCTTGATCAATTTTGTTAGTCCATAGACGAGTCTTCAAGTGTAGAGGGAGGGGGTGAATACACCTATATGAAGATTTCAACTCGAAGGCGAAGCTCATTATGGTACTAATGTGCTTGCTGAGTACTTCAGCTCGCCAAGAAAAAGCTTTAGATCGTGTGGGCAGAGTGATTCTAACTACTGAATCCTGTCTACTGACTTTAGTCAGTCTACAGTAAATTCAGTGGAAGAGTGAGTGCGAAAGTGTAGGCCCGGTATTATTTCGTCTCTTGTAGAAAACATTTTTATCAAATATGTGAAAGTCGTGCTTGTGCGTTAATTCAGATTTTATTGAAAGACTGAGTTTATGCTTTAAAAGATATTTTATGCAGTATGAACAGTAAGTAATAAAACAGTAAATTGCACAGTGATTTTTAAAGTGGTTCGGATACGCAAGATCCTACGTACACTCTCTCGAACACATGCAAGAGGTCATGTCTTTATTATACTGAGCAAGTTCTCAGTAATTTGTACCGGACAGATTCACTACTTATAGTTGTAGCAACTTTGCAATTGTTCAAACACAAGGTTTGAGTTTCTCCAATTAGAAGGAGTTCTACAATAAGAATAGTTCAACAAGATGAACTCCTTCGGGTTTTTCTAAGCTTAAGATCTTACAAGGATTGCTTAGAATAGAGCAAGGGAACAATGGATCTCTAGAGTAAAGAAAGGGCTTGCATCATGGGTGTTGATAGTTGCCTTGTAGGCATGATCCATTGGCATTTTTGCTGAAGCACCCATGTGGTAGACTGTACTCAAATTCTTTAGCTTTAAACTCTGAAAATATAAAATCAGGAGTAACAGTACTACTATCAGATCTACGTAAGTAGCAAATGAATACCATATGGGCCTAGTTAAAGCTCTTAATATCTTGGTATTCATCTCCTTGTTGGAGATTGTCTTTCCCAACCTAATGATGACGTTAATGAGATTAGTGAATCGCAAACTAAAGTCATCAATAGATTCGCCTAGGATCATCAGGAAAGCTTTGAATCTGTGAAGTTCCAGCTCTAACTTATTTTCTTTAATCTGTGGAGTTCCTTAACTCAGTCTGGCTAGAGCTTCCCAGAGTTCCTTCGCTATCTTGTTGTCATGCACCCTTCCGAAGTATGAGTCACTGAGCGTTGTCAGTATAGCGTTTCGAGCGACTCGATCAAGATTGTGCAATTTCCTTTCCTTTGGCGTGAAGGCACTCTTGTCCTTTGGTACTTTTGCCCTGATTCTGGCTCCTACAGTTGTATATTCTACATTATCGATTATGTGAACAATGGGTCCAGACTCCTGTACCTCAGACATGCTATCGTGAAGAGATGTTAAGTGAGATTCCATTCTCACACGCCATACAGAGTAGTTCTCTAATGAGAACATTGGAACCATCCTTATACCTGACATATCAGACATTGTGGGAATAGTTTAGGATGTTATGAAAAAGATGCAAGTGCAGTGAAAAGCGTTTTTCAAGATCTGTTCAAGTAGACCACTAAACTCAGATAACGGTGATAAGAAGAACACCTCTCTATTATCAATTGTTGGTCAAGAGACGAGTCTTCAGGTGTTGAGGAGGGGTGAATACACCTAAATGTAGATTTCAACTCGAACGCGAAGCTCATTATGGTATTGAATGTGCTTGCTGAGTACTTCAGCTCGCCAAGAAAAGACTCAAATCGCGTGGGCAGAGTGATTCTAACTACTGAACCTGTCTACTGACTTTAGTTAGTGTACAGTAAATTCAGTGGAAGAGTGAGTGCGGAAGTGTAGTCCCGGTTTTAATTTGGCTCTTGTAGAAAAATGTTTTTATCAAATATGTGAAAGCAGTGCTTGTGCTTTAATTAAGATTTTACTGAAAGACTGGGTTTATGCTTTAAAAGATATTTTATAAAATATGAACAGTAAGCAATAAAATAGTAAATTGCACAGCGATTTTTAAACTGGTTCGGATGAGCAAGATCCTACGTCCACTCTCCCGAACACAGGCAGGAGGCCTTGTCTTTATTATACTGAGCAAGTTCTCAGTAATCTGTACACTGGACAGATTCACTTCTTATAGTTGTAGCAACTTTATAATTTTTCAACACAAGGTTTGAGTTTCTCCAACTAGAAGGAGTTCTTACAATAGGAACAATTCAACGAGATGAACTCCTTCGCTTTTTCTAAGCTTAAGATCTTACAAGGATTGCTTAGAATAGAGAAAGGGAACAATTGATCTCTAGAGTGAAGAACTAAGAATTATCTCTCTAAGTATGAGTTCTTCGCTGAGTATACTGTTTTATTGCTAGAGCTTTTGAATGCTTGAATGATTTGGTTCCCGGTGTGTTCTCTGCATGAAGACTATTCTCTATTTATAGTATCGACTCATGAATAGATTCGTTGGAGGGAGTCTAGACACGTGTCAAAAATGCCAAGGAAAACGACATCTCGAATTTGAATATCACTGTAGAGATTCTCTCTTTTTCAGTCTAGGGAGCAGCTTTCTGTCAGTGCAAGTACAGTGCTGGAAGCTCCTCAATGGTCGAGGTTAGGGAATTGGTGAGGCTTGTTCAAACTCCAAACCAGATGCTGAGTTGACTTTCTCTGATTCCTCGAACACTTGTACTGAGTTGTCTCCTGCTGCAATTCTTTTGAGATTTCAGTACTTGGCTCGACTTTCTTTACTTATTCCCCAACTGAGTTCTAGATGTTGAGTCCATCCGGCTGACAAAAGATAACACTACTGAACCTATCAGCTATTGAACTCTAGCTAGCCTACTATGTTCCTAACATGCTGAACTCAACAAAAAATCGTCATATTTGATGATGCCAAAACCTTTACAACACAGATTTACTAATAGAAAAAATAATATAATCAACATAAGTGTAAGTGTGTGATCTGAGGATAAGGTGATCAGTAGTGTTATAAGGAAATGGCTATAGAGGCAATGAGTAGTTGTTAGAGCCAAAAGAAATAGAATTTCATATATGATGGATAATCATTACAGGTACATAGAAATTCTATAACTATCAGAGTTAAACGATAAGAGATCAGCTAGTCTTCTTAAACTTCTGCAATCTCGCCTTAAAGTCAGCTGAGTTCTTCTCCGGCACTTCAAGTCCATAAGATACATAAACTTTGTTTCTTAGCTATTTGATCTCTTCTTTGTCATCAGGATCTGTCAGCGCGAGATCTTTTCTCTGCATTGCTATCTCGATCTCATACTCAATTTCCTTCTGGCATATTTGTCCTTCAAGAGTACGAGGAGGAGCAGAATTTTGTATTCATGTGCTTTAAGAGAAAGACTTGATTGTTCAAGAACAATCTAAATTTCTGCATATACTTCTGAGTTTGAGATTATCAGAAATTTTTTGAACGACATGTCTAGATCTGTGTTTTGAAACCCGGCCCGGCCCAGTCGGTTCAACCGGTTTAACCCGGACCCGATCAAAAATCCGAGTCGGGTTACGTACTGGCTCGTTTTGGCTATCAACCCGGTGTGACCCGGCCGGCTCGGCCGGTTGAACCGGTACCCATGAACCGGGTCAACCCGGTTTGAATGTAAAAAAAAATTGAAAAAAATAGGATTGCAAATCGGTTCGATTTCAAAAATCCAAAACCGATTCGATTGGCCGATAACCGAAATGCTTAATAAATTTAAACTGCATTTATGTTAATGTTGGTAGACTAATTATTACCAACTGTTGACAGGTTGTTAAAATAGGGAGAGAGAGATTTATAGGTTAATTTTCTGTTTGATTCTTCTCTATTCGATGTGGGATGGTTTCTCCTTTTTCATTAACTTTTTTTCATCTAACTACTTACACTCATTCCACATCGGTTGGGAGTTGTAAATATGCTATATTTGTTTTACATATTTGTAAGTCATTTTTAATATTTATTAGTATTATTAAAATACCTATGTGTTTATATAATTTAATTATATATTTATGACGTCACACCGGGTCAACCCACCGGTAAAAAATATTTTTCCGGGTCAATGATCGGGCCGATTTTAAGAACACAGGTCTAGATCTAGCTCATTCATTGTCTTTCGTATGTACCAACTCTTGATGAATTCAACTTTGATCTCTTCCCAAGATTGATTGATTTTCCATGGCACCCATTTTTCAGTTCTGGGATGAATGATCTTCTTGATTGTTGGAATCAGATTCAGTATGATAAGATTTGAAGATCGCAAAATCCTAGTTGAATGATGAACCTTATATAATGTAATAGCTTAATTGAGTTCAGCATGTTAGGAATTCAGTATGCTAGCTAGAGTTCGCAGGGCCGATAGAATTTAGTAGAACATCTCGTCGTTCGACCACAAGAATTCAAAGCATGAGGAACTCGGTTGCGAATGTTATAACCCATCGAATGTGCAAAGGAATTCGAACCACGTATTCAATCTCAAGAGAATGTTATTCAGTAAAAGGTCCGAGGATTCAGAGGAAGTCAACTCAGCATGCTCTTGGAAATTGAACAAACCTCACCTACTCTCTAACCTCGACCAATGAGAAGCCGCCAACACTATACATGCTCCGACATAAAGTGCGTCCTAGATCGAAAAAGAGGGTATCTCTACGAGAACATTCAAATTGAAGATGGTTGTTTTTCTTATCATATTCGACACGTGTCTAGACTCCCTCCAACGGATCTATTCATGAGTCGAGGCTATAAATAGATGTTGGTCCAGGAGACGAGCCTCGTGTGTAGAGGGGAGGGGTGAATATACCGAAAGCAAATTCTTACTCGTAACGCGAAAGTCGAAGTAGACGAATATTGCTACCGAAAAGTCGGGCCGCGCTAAGCTTTCTAGATCGCATGGGTAGAGAGTTCCTCTACTGAGTATAGTCTACTGACTTATGTCAGTGAACAGTAGTTCGAGATCGTAAATTGTGTGCGGAAGTATAGGCTCAAAATATGTTCGTCTCAGTTGAAAACCCGTTTTATGTTGTTTGATTTAAAGTCAGTTTTATGCAATGTGAATAGTTATCAATGCAACAGTAAATTAACACAAGCAATTTTTAAAGTGGTCCGGATACGCTGGATCCTACGTCCACTATCCTGAACAAAGCAGAAGTTCTTAATTAGCTTATATTGAGCAAGTCTAGTCGATCTGTTCACTGGATAGATACGTTCTTTTTTGCTTATACTGAGCAAGTCTCAATTAATCTGTACGCTGGACAGATATCTACTTATAGTTGTAGTGACTTTACAATCTCAACCGTGAAGGGTTTATTTTCTCCAACTATAAAGGAGTTCTTACAATAAGAACAGTTCACAAAGATGAACTCCTTCGAGGTTTCTAAGCTAATGATATTACAATAAGCACGCTTAGGTTAGAAAAGGGTAACTAAAGGATCTCTAGAGAGAAGACCTAAGATGATCTTTCAAATAAGCAAGTTCTTCTCTGAGTTTGGTTTTGATGATCTCATCCCAATAATTTTCTCCTATTTGATAATGCCAAAACCTTTGACAAACTATTTCTAACAACAAGGCTGACTATCTAATCAACACGATTCTTATACATCATGAAGTCAATTTATCTTATATCATAAGACCAAAGTCTTAACAATTTCCCTCTAAAACGTCTAAAAGCAACTTCCCCCTTAGATAGATGTCTAAGTACTGGAGTACAGAGAAAAACACGGAAATATAAGTAGCCATGTGGGTGTGTGTTCCGATCACTGAGGTGATCAGTAAGTGTTGAAAGACAAAGAACACAACCAATTGACAATGAGTAGTTGTCGAAGGCCAATAGAAATATAATATCATATATGATCGGAGGTTACAATTACAGGATATTCTATTCTATTAAAACTAAGACTAAGAAGGAATCAGTTGGGCTTCTTCTTGAATTGTTGGATTCGTGCCTTGAAGTCAGCAGATTTCTTCTCTGGAAGCTCAAGACCGTAAGATGAGTAGACTTTGTTCCTCAGTAACTTGATTTCTTCCTTGTCTTCAGCATTATTCATGTCCAGACTTCTTCTATAGATGTCATATTTAATTTCTTCCTAAATCTCCTTGTTACAGATATTTCCTTGTTGCGTGAGGGGAGGAGGTAGAAGTCTGTACTCAGGTGCCTTGAGAGTCTTACCTGACTGTTGTAGAATGGTTTAGACTTCAGTATAGAGTTCGAGTTCAAGCAATTATCAATAATTCCTTGAAGGTTTTGTCAGGATCAACCTTCTCACTGACTGTAACCCAAATGTAGTAGCTCTTGATGAAGTCGACCTTAGCTTGTCCCCATTTCTGATTGATCTTAAAAGGCACTCATTCATCAGTCCTTGGAAAGATAACTCTCTTGATGTTGTTTCCATGTTCCCTTCTTCTAAAGTATTTTGAAGTGGTGAGAATGCTTTTGTCCTTCTCAGGGATTCGCTCTCTGGCTTCTTTCATAGTTTGTTGTCTGAGGGCCTCAAGGTCTGCTAATCTTGCTCTTTCTCTCGCAGCTTGTACTTAGCTAGCCTCAGCAGTGATATCTAAGCCTCTTTCGCAGGCATCCCATATCTCCTTTATCTTAGCTTCTTGCTTCTTGGATAGCTCAATGGAGGGGATGGTCTGCTGAGCTTCTGGGTCACTAGGTCCAGCTGACTTGGACTTAGAAGCTTCAGGCTTCTTCTCAGCTTCTTTGGACTTAGGGATTTGAGCAGCAACTCTGTTGGATTGTCTGGGCATCACATATCTCGGAAACCGGTAGGAACCGGAGATCTCGATCCGTATGCCTTTCTTGGCCCTTGTCTCCTTTCTTTCATCCTCGTTCTTGAAGTTCTCGCGCCAGCATTTCATCATAGGCAATCTGCTCGTCTAGCGTTTTGAACTTAAGTTTCTTGGCTTTTAGAGGACTGTGGGAGGCAGGTGCTTTGCCTTTCACAATTGACCTGACTGGCTCATCTTCAGGAAGACCTTCTAGTCTTGAGCCAGCCATCACCACTACTCTTCTGCGGGTTCTCCTGACCCTTCCCCCTTTTCTTCTTCTATCCTTTTCTTCTCAATTTCTTTCTCTTCAGCCTTGATGAGGGTCAGTACTTTACTCTTACTACTTCCTTCCCCCTTTTTGGCATCATCTACTAGGCTTGCCAAGGTTGTGACCTTTCTCTTTAGGTTTTCTACTGAGAGACTGATAGATTCCAATTTAGCGTCAACATCCCCGACGGCGTCAGTATACTCATTCCATCTCTTATCATGGTCAGCATTGACAGCTTTGAGTATGTCAAATTTTGTAGCTTCAATTCGCCGTAGGTATGTTTCTACCAAGTCAGTAGCGTCTTTCTTGATAGCAAGGCCGACGTTAGCTTGTTCCACAAGTGCTTTTGATACACTTTCAATGATTAGCTTGTTTCGCTCTTCGACGGCTTTGAGGACATGATCTAGTGCAGTGGTCATGGTTTCAGAGAATTGTTTGGCCTGACTCTGCAGGATGTTTTGATATTGAGAGTGCAGATTAGTCCACTGGACTTCAAGTGCTCTGCTGAGGATCTCTTCAGTTTTAAGAGAAGTTGGAGTACTGATCCTCTGCACTTCTAAAGCCAAGGTGCCTAGCTTCAGGGTTTGAGCCTCAGAGAGTCGGATCCATTTGTTGTTTACGTCCTGAGCAAGAAAACGGTTTTTATGACCCTGTCGCTCGAGACACTTGTTGATAGACGCCGCATTAATGTCCTTTATGTCAGCAACTTGATATCGAGATTGCTTCATCTTAGGCTGAGATGTAGCGACGTAGAGATAACAACTCCTGATGAAGGCGGTGGAGGAAGTGAGTCATCTCTGGGAGATAATCTCCGGCGAAAGACTACATTTCTGCTTATAGGGAACCAAGCTGAATCAGAATTATACAGCCTCTAGTATCCACGCGACTGAACACGAACCCAAAGTTTATACTTAGCAGTTCGTCGCTCTAGAAACCACATTCTCGTTCCCTATCCCTCTAACCTAAGCTCAACTGTTCATATCTATAGCTTAGACGAAGGAGTTCATAGTTGAACTGATCCTTATTGTAAAGGACTCCTTCATTCTTGGAGAGTTTTTCAAACACTTAGTTTGATACCCCGTAAACCGAGACTTGCTCGGCATAAATCTCAAGACCGAGTGTTTGTCCAGGTGTACAAACCGACCGAGACTATCTCGAGCATAATACATAGCTTCCTCGATCTTTCGTGACAATGGACGTAGGATTGTTGGATCCGAACCACTTTAAAAATTGCACCGTGTTACGTGTTCTTTATTTACCGTTGCATTGATTTATGCGCATACTAAAAATATCTTTAAAATCATTCAACTGAGTTTCAGCAAGCTTAATCGACTGCACTAATATACTGAAACTGTTTTGATAAAAATGTTTTCCTAACTCAACTGAATTTGGGCCTACACATTTCGGCATTATTGAACTTTATCTGAACGGTACTGAATTTTGACTTAGTCAGCTAGCAGGCCTCAGTAAAGTTAGTCGCTCTGCCACGGGATTTAGAACAGCTTATCTGGTCTGCTGAACTCATTCAGTACGACACTCTCCTAAAAAGGACTGTTCGCGTTTTAAGTTGAGAAATCGGTTTTCAGGTGTATTCATCCCCCCCCCCTCTATAGCTGAACGTTACTCTCGGGACCAACAATTGGTATCAGAGCAGGAGTTCTCTAAGACTCTTGTTATTCTGAAACTGGTCTACTTGAACGGATCCGGAAAATGTTTTCACAGCATATCATTCTTCATTCATATCATTACTCATTATGTCTGATATGTCAGGAATCAGAATGGTACCCATGTTCTCAGTAGAGAACTATGGTGTATGGCGGGTCAGAATGGAGGCACACCTGACCTCCCTCCACGACAGCATGACAGAGGTTCTAGAGGATGGACCTATCGTTCCAATGGTCGATAGCGTCGTAGCTCAGGACCCAGCACAAGGAGGAGGAATGGTGACCGGGAAGAAGATACCAAAAGACAGAAGTCTCTTCACCCCTGAGGAGAAGAAGCTTCACAACTAAGACCGCGTCGCCAGAAACGCCATACTGACCACTCTGAGTGATTCTTATCTCGGAAGAGTTCGGGACCGCAAGTCCGCGAAAGAACTCGGGATGCTCTAGCGCTATCGAATCGGGGGACTCGGAAGATCAAAGCGAACAAACTCGCGCTGGAACTTCAAAAGCCGGAGAGACCTGTCTCTCATGCCCGGTGACTCCATTCAAGATCTCAACGTCGATTCACGGATCCAATGAACTCTATCAACGGGCCGGGAAAGACATTCTCCAACCGAGAGATGAATCTCAAAATTTTGAGGGCACCGCGTGCCCGGCCACCTGGACTCCCTTTGCTACTTTATTACGTAATTCGATTTAGATATTGTTACTCCCGACCATATCTTTTCGTAACTTAAAGCCGAGGAGTTCGAGTTTGGATTACCTCAAAGGAAGCAATGGAGCCGAAGCCGACACCCAAGTTGACCATGCTTTTAAAGCATCGGTCACCAGCCAGCCTCACGGCGTCTAGCAAAGGCCGAACCTTCACTAAATGACATACAAGAAGGAAACTTAGCCAAAAATTCTCGCTTGCCGTGAAGTATCGAAGGAGAAGGAGAGGCGCAGAAGCTCTCAAGAGTCGTCGAGACTCTAAGGGTAAGACTGAATATACACCCAAGCACACTCCTAACTCACATACTTCTGAATGCAGGAAACAGGAGGACTCGACTCGTCGAAAGACAAAGAAAAAGCAAGGAAGAAAGAGTCACAACCTGCTATAACTGCAAGAAGCCGTGACACACCGCATGACTGTCCTGAGCTCAGTATTGCTTAAAGAGCAGCACGCAAAGCACGAATGGAGAAGTTCATCAAGAAGCAACAAGCATATATTGCTGGTGAACTCTCAGACGACTCAGATGAAGTTGACTCCTTCATGGATTCATCAGACGATGAAGAAGCTTTCATGGCCATAGAGCTTGAAGCTAAAGAAGACGCTGAAAAGTGTCTCATGGTAGGAGAAGAGGATGAGGTAAACTCTCACGCACCATTTAATTCTTCTTCAGACTGCACACACGATACTATTTCAGGTGCAGATGAGAATCTGGACGTCGCGATTGCATACGAAGAACTACTCGACGAGCAGATTCAGATGAGTATGCAGCTCAGTAAGACTCTTCGTGGAGTTGGATACCCCCGGAAAGTGGAGAATCGGGAGACTTTCTCGAGAGAGTCGGGTTGCTAACGAGTCGAAGGACTTGTGTTGAGACTCGGGGAGGAGATAAACTCTCGATGGCCAAGTCTCAAAGCATCAAGAAGATCGATCTCGCATCGACCAATGACTTGACTCATAAAGATACCGAACCGAGCTCATCAAGCAAGAGTTGTCAGGACTTCAGACCGAGCATGAATTGCTAAAGAAAAGCGATGATGTCTGGAGGAACCTGATGACAGAGCGGTACATAGGGCGCTGAAAAGAAGCTTGAAGCTATGCTAGCAAGCAACAAGCCCAAGCATTGTAAGGAGGGACTTGGATTCAGCCATGGAGCCTCCTCATCTGCCCCCGTACGCTCATTGGCTAGCTGATAGGTTTGTTCAATGGGAGACCATCAATGCAGAGATACTAAACCCCCTAGCCAAGAACAAACAGAAGATGAAGGCACCTCATTCCAGTTATCAGCACTCTGACAAGAAGATCAGCACCAAATTACCCCAGTTCAGTCAAGGGGGAACCATCAAAGCAAAATGGGCTGATCAGTATGGACCTCCACAGCTGACGCATCTAGCTCAGTATGGCTCATACTACTATGATCCTATAGTTAGAAGAGGATCCAAAGGTCAGAAGAAGATGAAGAAAGTCGTACAGAAGGCAAAGGTCAGCAGTCCACCCACGCAGAAGATCAGGACTCCTGGACCTGAAAAGCCTCAGAAGTCAGCATCGACCAGTCCAGTGGTCAAATATGTTGACAAAAGTGGAAAGAAACTGTCTGAGACCACTAGGGTCGTAAGACAGATTTGGGTTTCCAAAACTAACATCTAAGGACCCAAAATCAAAAATAAAGGGTACCTAAATATAATTATGTTTTGCAGGTGCACAAGGACCCTTGGTATGTGGACAGCGGAGCTCAAGACACATGACATACGAAAAGGACCTACTGAAGAATTATACTACTGAAGAAGGACCCCGAATCGAGTTTGGAGACAACGCAAAAGGCTATACCAGAGGATATGAAACACTCAAAGATTGAACCGCAACGGTTCCAAGAGTATCATATGTTGAAGGACTTCAAAGATAATCTTCTCTCTCGTTAGTCAATTTTGTGATAACTCGAATAGAGTGATTTTTTACGCTGGTTTCTGTGATGTCATTGATAAATCTATAGGGAAAACAGTGTTGTCAGGTTCGCGCAAAAAGAATATCTATGTAGCTGACTGGAACTCAGCTGAACCTGAAGCTTGTTTGTTGGCGAAGAATGACAACAGAACGGGATGGCTCTGGCACAGAAGACTCAGTCATCTCAACTTCAAGACGCTTAACAAATTAGCTAGAAACACTCTAGCAAGATGACTGCCGAATGAAGTATTCAGCAAAGACACTCAGTGTGAAGCATGTCTGAAGGGAAAGCAAACAAGGAATCAAAATCCTCCTGTTCCATCTCCTTCCACTGATGGAGTCCTTCAGCTGTTACATATGGATTTGTTCGGTCCAGTCTCTCCGGTGAGGATCAGAGGCAAGAAGTATGCATTAGTGGTCATTGATGACTACTCGCGCTACACATGTGTCATATTTATTGCCAACAAGTCTGACGTCAAAACATTGTTACCAAGGCTTCTGAAAAGGCTCAGTGTCGAGAAGAACACGAAGATCATCAAGATACGTTCAGACAGAGGAACTGAGTTCCTAAATTTTATGGTAGAGGAGTTCTGCAAAGCAGAAGGCATAGAGCATGAGAAGTCTGCCGCGCGCACGCCTCAACAAAATGGGGTTGCTGAGAGAAAGAATCGAACACTCAAAGAAGCAGCAAGAACCCTGCTCGCAGACTCATGACTCCCATCCAAATTCTGGGCAGAAGCTACTGATACTGCATGTTATACTCAAAATAGATCTCTACTGACAAAGCAGCATAAGAAGACACCATATGAATTATGGAACGACGGAAGCCTTCTTTATCTTATTTTCATATTTTTGGGTGTTCTTGTTTTATCCACAATAATGGGAAAGATCAGCTGAAGACTTTTGATAGCAAGTCAGATCAGGGAGTCTTCTTAGGATACTCTCGGGTCAGCAAAGCCTTCAAAGTCTTTAACTATCGGACCCTTTGAGTGGAGGAAATCCCTCATGTTATTTTTAATGAGTTTGCTACTGAAGACAGGAGAAGGAACTCTAAACTCCGAATCCGAGGACATCGAGAAGCGCCTACGGATCCGAGCTTAAAAGATAAAGTTGAAAAGATCCAGGCTATGTTGGGATGATGATTCGATGAAGAAACCGAAGACAAGTCTATCGAATCTCAGCCAGCAGAAGTAGGCGAACAGTATCGACTCTACCGAACGTAGTCAATCCCAGGTAACTCAGGTCGATGAAGAAACCCAAGTGGTAACTGAGTTCTCTACTGAGGATAATAATTCAGGGGGAACTAATAATGTTCCTGAGCTAAATGCCCCTGAACCTGGTAACTCAGTAGATCATACTCTTGTAACTGAATTGCTTCAATCTCAGAATAGTACAACTGAAATGCCTAACTCACCTACTATCTGTGTTGAACAAATTTCAGATGAAGAGTTGAAACATCGTAGATCGTGGCTAGACGCTCACACTTCTGATTTAATTATTGGAGATCCTTCAGCAAGCGTAAAGACAAGATCCAGATTCTATCAGGGAGAAAGCGCCTTATATTCCTGCTTCTTGTCTACTAAAGAACCTCAGTCAATTGAGGATGCACTTAAGGACACCGGGATTGGATCATAGCTACGCAGAAGAGTCGAATCGGCTCACGAGAAACGAAGTTTGGGAGTGCCGATGCACCCGCATCAACATGTGATCGGAACCAAACGGGTCTTCAAGAACAAAGCGAGATGAAAACAACGTTATAGTAAGGAACAAAGCAAGGCTCGTGGCAAAAGACTACTGTCAAGCTGAAGGGATAGATTTCGATGAAATGTTCGCTCCAACTGCAAGATGGAGGCAATCGACTATTCCTAGCCTACGCAACACATCGAGATTCGTAGTCTATCAAATGGATGTGAAGTCTCGCGTTCCCGAACGGCGCACCGAAAGAAGAAGTCTATGTAGAACAGCCCCTCCCGGCTTTCGGTAGGGACATCAGTCTACTGTACTCAAAAAGGCTCAGTATGGGTTAAAACAAGCACCTGTGGCTTGGTACGATACCCCGTCCGAGTTTCTTCTTCGTAAAGGTTTTTAGAAGGGCACAGATGAGACCGCACATTATTCAAGCATTCGACCGGAAGACGACATTTTACTTGTGCGAGATCTACGTAGATGACATCATATTCGGCTCGAAGAACGTCATCACGTGTCGCCAGCTTGAGAAAATGATGAAGCACAAGTTCGAGATGTCAATGATGGGAGAGATGAACTATTTCCTTCGATTTCAAGTCAAACAATCTCGAGAAGGGAACGTTTATCAATCAAGGCAAATACACTCGAGACCTCATCAAGAAATTCGGTTTCACATCCGGCAAACCAATCAAGATCCCGATGACCACGAATATAAAATTGATCTTGATAAAGAGGGAGTATCAGTAGACCAAACATAATTTCGTGCTATTGTTGCTTCTTTATTATACTTAACGTACTACTCGTCCGCACATAACTTATGATGTAGGTGTTCGCATTTGGTTTCGGGCGAATCCAAAGCAGTAGTCACATGGACTCAAAGAAAGAAGATTCTCCTCTATCTCGAGGAACACCGACATGGGTTTATGGTATCCAATGATGATAATATTCAACTAACCGGGTTATTCGATGCCGACTATGCAGATGTAGAATCGACCGAAAGTCAAGTTCTCGAACGTGTCGTCCTTGACAAGAAGTCGATTTCATGGTTCTCAAAGAAACAACATTCGAAAGAGCGACATCAACTACCGAAGCTAAATATATGGGCTGCCGAAAGTTGCCGCGCCCGAATCCTTTGGGCCGAGACAGGCAGCCTACGCGACTATGATGTCATTCGAATGAAGTGCCGATCTTCTCCGCTACGCTGCATGCTATTGCAATCACTCGGAATCATGTACTTCATACGAGATGCAAGCACGTGGACATCGACACCACTTCATTCGTGATCATGTCGAAAAGAAGGATATCAGGATGGAAAAGATCCATACTGACCATCAAAAGGTTGATATACTGACCAAGCCTCTAGTTGAAGCCAGATTCAGAGAACTTTCAGTAGAGCTAGGTCTACTGGACCCTACTGATTCGAGTCAGTAAGTGGATTCAGGAGAGGAGCATTCAGTAAGGGGGAATGTTCACTCTCAATGCTGAGTAAATTCAGTACGTAGATACTCAGCAACCATCTACACGAGGTATCAGCTGACTACGATGTTCAAACCGACAGTTTACGTATCTCTACTCGCAGCTAATAGAACAGTTTCAAGTGCATTTACGACTCGGGATTCACTTCGTATTCAATGCCTTAGAAAATGTCATTTAATATTAACGGTTTACATTTAATACACGACATTCTATGTAAAAACATGCTAAACTCTGCAACGCATTAAATGCATGCCGTATCAAGTTACTTCTTTGGCTATATACAACTGTATTTTGACTTAGGCGGCTAATATGATTATTGCCTATTTTATAAAATCTAATCCTGGCCGTCCATCTCAAAAAGCATGTTCAAACTGAACCGTAGATAATTAACTGTTTATCTTCCTTACCATATATATATATATACGTTCAAATGTTTGAAACCGCCATTTCTACTCTACAAATATCTTTTGAACCCTAGATTTTCTGAGATTATCCCTACTCCTTTACAAAACTTATCTTTCAAAACTTCTCAGAAAAATCTTTGTTAAATTTCAATGATCATTAAGTATCGTATACGTTTATTTTTCTTGTACTTTATTGGATACTGATCTACTGTGTTTGCAGATTACAGAATATGATAGGAAATATTGTGGTTGCTCCTACCGATATGCAAGAGATCCTTGAGAAGGATCGGGTCTGGTGCGAACCAGTAATGGAATTCGACGCTTGTGACCTTGATTACATGGAAGAGATCTTCTACGCCCTTCGGGAAACTGGGCTTGAAGGTTTTCTGACGAGGAAGCCATCGTTCTTCCTTCCGCGCCAGATAGCTGAGCTCTATCTGAACTCAGAATCTATAGATGGAGATATTCGTTGCCGCTATGTTGTTCACTCAGTAGGCGACCCCTCTCGTACTGATATTGAAGTCAAGCAGATGTCTATCCGAGAAGCACTCCAGAGAAGCTTCAACCTACCCAATGAAGGATTCACCACAGTAGCATACAAAGATGATTTAATGGATGAATAACTGACAGAGTTATGTGGGAAGCCGACAACTTTCAGAGCCGCATTTCCAAAGAATGTCATGCTCCCACAATACAGAGCATTGGCCTACGTCGTGACTCACCGCTAACGAGTCGGCCGGATCCTTCGATCAAGCTGTCTAAAGGCCAAAGATCCGACTTATGATGGCCATACACGACAGAGCTAAAATCGACTGGACATAATTCTTCCTCAAAGAATTCATGACGCAGTCAGCTAAGTTCGACAAGTCATCCAAACGGCTGAGAGTCAAAGGAAAGATTATGTATGGACTGAAGCTATCCATGATGATCGAAGATTACTGCGGAACGAACAACATTACATTTGCTGACAAGCAGTACTTCAACTAGAAGAAGGTCCGATTCCAGAACAGGGCAGCGGCCCTTCAGCAGATCGGATCAGGGCCCGCTGATCCTAAGTTCGGGACTCAGAAGACCTCTACACCAACCAAGAAGAGGTCCCCTCCCAAGTCTACTCCTAAAACACCAACCAAGAGGCTGAAGAAAGTCGGTGAGGTCGTGCCGGAGGCAGAGCCTGAGGCAGTGGTTGCTGAGCCTCCTCTGCAGTTGAGGGATGAACCTGAGTCATCCGAGAAGACACCACCAGTGGAGAAGGCGCTCTCACTCGCGTGGTGAAAACAGCGGACCAAGGGGTCCAAGCTGAATCGTGGAAACACTGGACAACCCCTTGGATGTTCCACCACTCCAAAGATACCATCTGGCCGAGAAATGACCGTCTCCAATAGAGGTGGAAGACTTGGAGACAGATTCAAAATCTGAATCAATCGGGATTGAGGCCTCGCCCTCTCAAATCACGAGCCTCCCGAGAGATTGCCGAACGGATTTCGGAGATAGCCGACCACAACGATCCGGGTCTTATTAGCAAGGCAAGTGCTAGGCTCCACATGCCGATCCGGTCCAGGAGTGGCATAATCTCAAGCGCCTTATCATTCACCACTCATGCGAACAGTTCCATGAGGAGGAGCTGATAATAAGGGGGAAGATTGGCTACTCAGAGCTATCCGACCTCGGCACTCTTGAAGATCTGAGGGCTGCGATGCTCGCAATGCCGAACGACGCACAACCCGTCTCAACATCAAGCACCCTCGACGGGTCCCGACCCCGGTGATCGAGGACCCGCCCCGTGATTCGTGCCCTAAGAAGCCTCGATGAGGGATCTCAACCGGACAAGGATGCTCCAACATCCACTCGCCGAACCGCCGCCAAGCATCCTTGGTCCAGTCGGGCCGGCGGCCGGTACTTCAAAGGCAATCAACCATCTCTACCTAGCATTGAAGTCCGCCTTTAAAGTAGCGCCCAACCCGAGAAGCCGACGCTCGAAGTCAGTGGCCAGGGCACTGAGGAATCAAGGTACTCAGAACCGATTACTCGCCCGCACCGTCCACAAAACGTAGAGGCAAACCACTGAGGCTCAAAGTGCTGAACTCAAGGGACTCAGAACAACTATTCAAACATCTCCAGTCCCTGATTTCTCCAACATTCTGAACAACGTACTTGCCGCACAGAGAGCCGACTTCGATGAACAGCTGAAGACTATTTAGGCTGGCCAAGCTCAACTTCTAGAAGACTATAAGGTCACTCAGAAAGCTCACACTGAATCCGTCACCTCCATCTCTCAAGCCTCCGATCTCAGGCTCCAAACAATTCAGAAGGCGATTGAAGAGAGAGTGGAAAACCAAACGAAAGAATTCCGCATGGCAGCAGACGCCTCCCACAAGAAATACAATGCCTCACCACCGAGGAGAGGAAATGAGCTGCACAAGAAGCCGACTAAGCCGCAAAATGCCTTGGAAGATCTCGGCAAATAACTTACAAGAGTCCGGACAAAAAGGTATCAGTCCCCCCCGAGTAAATTTGCTGATGCCAAAAAGGGGGAAAGAAAAGAAGGAAAGAAGGAAAGATACCGGAACTGCATCGAAGGTACCAAAAAGAGTAAGGTCGCGGGCAGGGCAACTCGGACTGCACAACCGCTCCCACCTGGACCCTCTACTCGGGATCGGCAAAGCCTGTGGTATCTCAAAAAGGCAGGGCGATGTAGTGTTCAGCCAAGAGGCCAGACCCAAGGAAGTGGCTCGAGCAACCCAAACACCCTCTAACATTATCAAAGAGGTTCTTGAGTATGCCGATGAGGAGTCGAAGAGGAAGAGGTTCCTCTACCTCCCCCAGCTTGTCCGGGAAAGGCAAGAAAGTTGACGACGCTTCCTCCCCTCCTAAGAAGAAAGGACCCAAGAGGTATGTTACTCCGGAGGAGGAAGCTCAGATAGCTGCTGACGAGAAGTTAGCAAGGGAAATCGCTGAAGCTGAAGCTGCTAATAAGCCTAAGAAGAAGCCAGCGAAAGGCAAAACAAAAGCTCCAGCAGGAGGAAAGAAGACTGGACCTAGACTGCCTCCCCGAACTCTAAAGCTGAGTGATGAGGCGGGCATAAGGAAAAAGAGAAGGAGCAAAGAAGCGACGAGACTCACCGGACAGCCAGGTACTTCAAGGAAAAAATCAACCACACCCGCCGATTCGGAAGAAGAGCCTCACAAACCCTCCTATGCCCCTTTTAAGGAACAGGATCTTGAGATGCAAGAAATATGGGCTCGGGATGGAGAGGTACTTCAGTATGAGAGGAGAAGAAGCTAGACAGATAGAAGCAACTCGAGAAAGTGCTCGGATTAGCGCACCTTGAAGCTCGAGGCCGAAAGCCCAACAAGAAGCAAGTCATAGGATTCCCGAGAAAGCCGACATTCCATACAGCATATGGAAGGTTCGTGAAGCCTACCGATCTCAAAATTCACAGATGGCCGAGAGTTGATGAGTGGATGCCTTGGGAAGTAACTCAAAGGTGGGAGACGCTGAAGGCTGAATTTATTAAAAGGAATTATTTCTGGAGGTACTGGGCCGAGAAGCACAAGTCTGTAGCCTTTGTTGAATGGCTCATGAGGGCCGACATAGAAATGTTTGCCAGAGTTCAGAAGGCTGTAAAAGACAAGGTAGATGTAAGAGTACCATGTCCAAGAATCATGCCGCCCCCACTGAAACTAGACGGCTCCGTTCATTATGGAGTCATTGAGAAGGAAGTCAAGGATCTTTGCTGAAGCCAAGTTCTTAGATGAAGACGATCCAGCTGACTTCGCTGAGATACTGAAGCTGAGGAAGGTCACCTACCGGATGTATGGACTGCCTCTTCCTGAAACCTAATCAAAGGACTTCAAAGACAAGATTAAGCGGTTCAGATGACCATTAGCTTTTGTGTTTCTTTGTATCTTTTTTCTGTTCTTCTTAGTATAGCGAGGCGCCGACGATGTAACTGTACTCAAACTTTTCAAATCTATAAAACATCTCTCGTTATCTGGCCCCGACAATTCCTTATTGTCTAAATGGCCTTGTTTGTTTTTATGCTTAACACTCAGAATCACTGAAGTGATTGCTGACTCACACACTCACTGTTCTTATATACTCGTCGTCTTACTTTGCTAGATTCCGATAGATTGCATAGTTGGGGAATATATAGTTAGAAAGGGGGGAAATTGCCGATTAGTTTCTCGTATAAGGTTCGATATTTCTCGCTCGATTCCCTCGAGTAGTCTAGGACTTGAAGAACAACTCCACCGATCCTACTTGTAATATTTGTAAGGAGCTCTGTTTCTGATAAGTCATAGTGTTGGATTTTGGCACCATCAAATAGGGGAAAATGTTGGGAGATGATTCGGTCCTTCTCACAATCGGCTGAGACATAACTCGACAGCCCCATGCGCCGAATACTTATCGAAGATTTGAAGATCCCAAAACCCTATCTTGACTGATGAACCATTCAGTTGTAACCTGTTTTGTTTTGTCTCTGAGGTTTCAGACTCACTAGACACTCTGCATCTGGTTCGGGCGCTCAATAGATTACTTGTCTCCGTACCAGAAGTAGAAGACTCAGTGATCTTGGACTCAGCAGAAAAGCATATCGAAAGGAGTCGATGGAACCGAACTCGGCGAGAGTAGTTCATCGAACTCGTAGCTGATCTTCGGTAGAGCCGACTCAGACAAGAGCATGCTACCGAATAAGAGATCGACTCAAGAACGGGCCGGGCAGTCTTCCGACCGTCGGATTCTCTAAAAGTCAAATCAGCAGAGTCAATACGAGGAAGAGAGAAGTTAGCTTCAGATCTCCTTGAAGTCTGTTCTATCTCACCAACTTTCCTGAACCTCGACCAATGACAAGCAGCCACCTGTCCTATATCTGTTAAAGCTGCAAGTCAACAACTTTCCAGAAATGGAGGGAAAGGACACTGCAGCCATACTTTGAAAGAGCCGTTAGCTACCCAAAAGAGAGAGACAAAGGATCGTCATCTCCAATAGATCTATCATAATCTCTGCTTTATAAATAGAGGGATAAAATCAAATTGAAGAGCACGAGCATACATGAGAATACGAGTGAAAATACGAACACACAAACGAACTCAGTGTATTCAAAAAGCAACTCATAAATGTCCTAAGTCTTACGCAAGAAGTTCAAAGAGATAATCTCTGGCGAAAGACTACATTTCTGCTCATAGGGAACCAAGCTGAATCAGAATTATACAGCCTCTAGTATCCAAGCGACTGAACACGAACCCAAAGTTTATACTTAGCAGTTCGTCACTCTAGAAGCCACATTCTCGTTCCCTATCCCTCTAACCTAAGCTCAACTGTTCATATCTATAGCTTAGACGAAGGAGTTCATAGTCGAACTGATCCTTATTGTAAAGGACTCCTTCACTGTTGGAGAGTTTTTCAAACACTTAGTTTGATACCATGTAAACTGAGACTTGCTCAGTATAAATCTCAAGACCAGTGTTTGTCCAGTGTACAAACCGACTGAGACTATCTCAGTATAATACATAGCTTCTTGATCTTTCGGGACAGTGGATGTAGGATTGTTGGATCCGAACCACTTTAAAATTGCATGTGTTCTATGTTCTTTATTTACTGTTGCATTGATTTACTGTGCATACTGAAAATATCTTTAAAATCATTCAACTGAGTTTCAGCAAGCTTAATCGACTGCACTAATATACTGAAATTGTTTTGATAAAAACGTTTTCCTAACTTAACTGAATTTGGGCCTACACATTTCCGCACTACTGAACTTTATCTGAACGGTCCGAATCCCCGACTTAGTCGCCCAGCGTGCCTCGGCAAAGTCGGGCCACTCGCCACGCGATTCGGAACAGACTTTATCCGGCCTGCCCGAACTCGTTCAAGATCGACACTCTCCCGAAAAGGACTGTCGCGTTTTAAGTTGTGAAATCGTTCCAGTGTATTCACCCCCCCCTCTACACCTGAACGTTACTCTCGGGACCAACAAAGCCCATTAGGAATATAATTAATGGGCTACAAATATATTAATATTATATTACCTTTTGAAGCCTATATATATTAGTATTCTGTTCATAAACAAAAAAAACACATACACAAAATACACACACAATATACGCGCACGCGTGAGATGTGGAGAGACAATATTCTTAATTTTCTCCAGTTCTCTAACCACCCAGAGGGAGAAAAGGCCGGGGATACAGATCAGAAGATCTGACACACGAGCAACAATCAGGGCTGCAACAACATACAAAAGAGGAAGGTATCGTTCTTAACCTAATATTTCCTTCAAGATATAGCAAATTTTCATTGTTCCCTGAGTTCGACCCTGTTCTATACTCATTATAAAATTCTGAGTGTGTGCAGGAATTTTATTTGGTGTGAAAACAACGATCACCACAGAGTCACGTCCACCTTACCAGACTCTGAATCTTGGATAGATACGGTCTCATGGATCACTACTGAAGGTTCAGGCTTCTTCAGTGTTTTCCTCCTCTTCTTCTGAGTCGGGTGTGGGTCCTAAGTGGACTGAATAGGATGCTTGTCGTGAGGTCCACACCCTATGGATTTTTCAGCTGCTAACGCACTTAAGAATTTGACGTTCTTTTTATCGATGAGATGTGCGTCAGCAAAGGCGAATCTTCCTTGGCAGTAGTCCTCAATCAAAATAGATACTTTGTTGCCGTATAGGAGTTTGCCTTTCGAACTAGTCGCAATGAGGTCTTGTCCTCATTCACCACGAACTTTTTTGAATTGAGCCTTGAACTCGGCCAAGAAGAACTCGATCCGATTGATCCGACGCCATCCGTGATGGCCATCATAATCTGAATGAGGATCCTGAAGAGTTGATCATAGGATCCGGCTGAACTGGTGAGGATGTGATTGACTATGCACGCCAATCCTCAGTGTTCAGGGAGCAGCTGATTTTTGGGAAAGGCCGCTTTGAACACAATGTCCTTCCCGCCCACTGAACTGGCAGAGGTACTTGTTGATGGAAGTCTCCTTGTACCCAACAGGAGAAATCTTGGTGTGGGAAGATTGAAAATGAGGCGAAGACACTCAGCAATATCGAGATCGGCAATCTTCGCTTCCCATATGTTGTTACTCGTTTCTTGCTGGTAAGATATGCAAGAAATGTCCTGAAGATCTTCGCTCTGTCAGAGATTCATGTAGAACTTTACGACTTGTCTTGGGAGGCAGTGGATGGGAACCCTAGATAACTGAGTTTAAAGGTGTGATGATTCAAGGGCATCAAAAATCTGCTCCATGTAGTCCACTCCACACAATCGGAATGCGAGAACCGGCTCGAACCAGACTCTCTGAGAACGGATGATCTCCTCCATGTCAGACGGGATCAGGACTTCGTTGTTGGAGCGATGTTAAGTGCGCCTCCATCCTTACACGCCATACCGCGTAGTTTTCTACTGAAAACATGGGTACTGTCCTTATACCTGAAATATCAAACATTTTTGAAAAATATGGTATATGATGCTATGAAGAGTAGCAAGTGCAGAGAAAACGATTTTTCAGGATCTGCTCGAGTAGACCGGTTTTCAGAAAATAATGATCAGAAGAACACCACTCTGATACCAATTGCTGGTCTAGAGATGAGCCTCAGGTGTAGCGGGGGGTGAATACACCTGAAAGCAAATTCTTACTCAGAACGTGAAAGTTAGTAGGACTGAATATTGCTACTGAACAAGTCAGTTGTCGGTTAATCTTTCTAGATCGCATGGGCAGAGAGTTCCTCTACTGAGTACAGTCTACTGATTTATGTCAATGAACAGTGGTTCAATATCAGAAATTGTGTGCGGAAGTGTAGGCCCAAAATATGTACATCTCAGTTGAAAACCCGTTTTATGATGTTTGATTTAAAGTCAGTTTTATGCAATGTGAACAGTTATCAATGCAACAGTAAATCAACACAAGCAATTTTTAAAGTGGGTCGGATACGCTGGATCCTACGTCCACTATCCTGAACAAAGCATGAGTTCTTATTTAGCTTATACTCGAGCAAGTCTCGTCGATCCTTCACCGGGACGCATACGTTCTTGTTTGCGTATACCGAGCAAGCCTCTCAATTAATCGCACGCTGGGACGTATATTTACTTATAGTTGTAGTGACTTTACAATCTCAAGCGTGAAGGGTTGGTTTTCTCCAACTATGAACGAAGTTCTTACAATAAGAATAGTTCACAAAGATGAACTCCTTCGAGGTTTCTAAGCTAATGATATTACAATAAGCACGCTTAGGATAGAGAAGGGGAACTACTTCGACGTTTCAAATAAGCAAGTTCTTCGCCGAAGTTTGGCTTTGAAGTTCGCTAGAGTATATTCGCTTAAATGTCCGGTTCCCCTATTTGTCTTTCTCGCATAAAGACTCTTCTCTATTTATACTCTTCGATTCATGAATAGATCCGTTAGAGGAAGTCTAGACACGTGTCGAATAAGACAAGGAAAACGGCCATATCGATTTTGAATATCGTTGTAGAGATTTCCTTTTTTTCATTCTAGGAGCCGCTTTATGGCAGAGCAGATAGAGTGATGGCAGCTCCTCATTGGTCGAGGTTATGAGAGTAGGTAAGGCTTGTTCAAACTCTAAGTGTACGATGAGTTGACTTCTTCTGAATCCTCGGACCTTTTACTGAATTGTCTCCTACTTCCATTCCCATGCTTCTGAGATTTCAGCTCATGGCTCGAATTCCTTTGCAGATTCAGTTGGTTATAACTTACCCAACTGACTTCTTCGATACTGAGTTCCTTCGGTTGAGTGGCAGATCTTCTACTGAATGCATCAGCTACTGAACTCTAGCCTACTGAGTTCCTAACATGCTAAACTCAACTAAGCTATTACATTATCGAAGGCTCATCATTCAGCTAGGGGTTTTGGGATCTTCAAATCTTATCATACTGAATCTCATCCCAACAATAGAGAAGAATCTTCATGCAGAGAAGACACGGGAACCAAAAGCATTCAAGCGCACAAACACTCTAGCAAACTCAAAGTCGAACCCAGCGAAGAACTTGTATACAAGAGAGATCATCTTAGTTATTCACTCTAGATATTCATTAGTTCCCTTTCTCTATTTTAAGCAGACTTATTGTAATATCATAAGCCTAGAAAAACTCGAAGGAGTTCAGCTTTATGAATTGTTATTATTGTAAGAACTCCTTCATAGTTGGAGAAAATCAAGCCCTTGTGTTTGAATTGGGACTTGCTCAATATAAACAAACAAGACATGTATCTATCCAAAGGTACGCATCAATCACGAGACTTGCTCAGTATAAATTAATTCAAGAACTCTTGCTTAGTTCAAGACCGTGGACGTAGGATCTTTTGTATCCGAACCACTTTAAAAATTGTTTATGTCAATTTACTGTTGCAATGATTATTTTTCATACTGCATAAAACTGACTTTAAATCAATCAGCATAAAACGGGTTTTCAACTTAGACGAACATATTTTTTAGGCCTACACTTCCGCTCACCATATCTGATACTGAACTATTGTTCACTGACTGAAGTCAGTATATAGGACTCAGTAGAAGGATACTCTGCCCAAGCGACCTAGAAAGCTAATTTGGCCAACTGACTAGTTCACTAGCAATATTCAGTAGCACTTACTTTCGCGTTTGAGTTTGGGATTTGCACTCAGGTGTATTCAACCCCCCTACACTTGAAGGTTCGTCTCTGGACCAATAATTGGTATCCGAGCGGTGTTCTTCTGATCATCGTTTTCTGAATACTAGTCTACTCGAACAAATCCTAAAAACCGTTTTCTCTGCATTTGCTTCTCTTCACATCATCATATACCATATTTTTCAAAATGTCTGATATTTCAGGTATAAAGACGGTACCCATGTTTTCAATCGAAAATTATGCGGTATGGCATGTAAGGATAGAGGCGCACTTAACATCGATGCATGAAAGCATGACTGACGTTCATTGTAGTTGTAACACGATGATGTCCAATTTCCTTGCAGTTGTAACATGATGATGTCCTGCCTTCTCTTCTAGGTCTGTCATTCATTGTAGTAGCAGTTGTGTCAGTGTTCCTGCATTTAGTTTGAGAGTTATTCTTACCATGAGAGTTCTTAGCAACTCTCTTCAGCTTCCTGATTTTGTCCTTCTCCTTTTGATACTTCACGGCTAGAAGGGCACAACGTTCAATAAGGTTCTCAGCAGTAGGATTTGACATTGTGCTCGCTACTAATTGACTTGTTGTTGATGGGCTTGCTCCTGGAGTGCTGACCATTGCTTTGTAAGTGTGGTCGATTGGTATGTCAGCAGGAGCACTCAAACTTTATTAAGGGAGACTGTACTCGAACTCTTCAGCTTTGAGTTCTGAAAATATAAAATTAGGAGTAGCAGTGTTAAGATCAGAATGTCTCAAATAACTGGCAAATGAATACCATTTAGGTCTAGATAAAGCTCTTAGAATCTTAGTGTTCATCTATTTGTTGATGAACATCCTTCTCATCCAGTTGATGACGTTGATTTGATTCGTGAATCTTATGTTGAAATCATCAATTGATTCACCGGGAAGCATGCAAAATGTTTCATATTTCTATAGATCAAGCTCCAGCTTGTTTTTTTTTTATCTCTGGAGTCCTCTGACTCAAGACAGCTAGAGCATCCCAGAGTTCTTTTGCGGTCTTCCAGTCGTGCACCCTTCCTAGGTATGAGGCACTAACGTCGTTAGTATGGCATTTCGTGCGACTCGGTCAAGGTTGTGCGACTTTCTTTCTTCAAGCGTGAATGCGCTTTTCTTAGTCGGAATTTTCTCCCCTATTCTGGTTGCTACATCTCCCACAGCTACATATTCAACGCTATCTTTCATGGGAACGATGGGTCCAGATTCCAGGACTTCAGTCATGCTATCATGTAGTGATGTTAGATGCGCCTCCATCCTTACACGCCAAACTGCATAGTTCTCTACAGAGAACATAGGCACCATCCTTATACCTGACATCAGACATTGTGGAAATAGAAAGAACTGCAAGTGACGAAAAACATTTTTTAGGATCTGTTAGAGTAGACCACTGTATTTCAAAAAATGATGATCAAAAGAACATTGCTCTGATACCAATTGTTGGTTCAAATACGAGTCTTCAGGTGTAAGGGGGTGAATACATCTGAGTCCAAGTTTTAACTCAAACGCAAAAGTCAGTCTTTTACTGAATATACTTATTGTTGGTCCAGAGACGAGTATCAGGTGTAGAAAGGGGGGTGAATACACCTGAGTCCAAGTTTTTGCTCAAACACGAAGGTCAATCCTATACTGAGTTTTGCTACTGAACAGGTACAGTGCTAGTTAAGCCTTCTGATCGCGGGACAGAGTGATTCAGCAACAGAGTTATTTCTACAGACTGATGTCAATACTGAGAAATTCAGTAGCAGAATATAGTGCGGATTAGTGTGGGCCCAGTTTAATTTCGTCTCTTTGAAAAATGTTTTATGCAAACCAAAGCAGTTTTGGCTAGTGCAGTTTTCAAGTCTGTTTTATCAAAAGTAAGATTTTGCAAACAGGTTAAACACATATGCAATAAAACAGTAAATGACATGAGAAATTTTTAATATGGTTCGGAAACACAAGATCCTACATCTACGATCCTTCAGAACAAGAGGTCTTGTTGATTTATCTGAGCAAGCCTCAGCAAGGTTTCTGTGCACTGGACAGAATCTTCTAAGTTATAGTCCTTAGCGACTTTGGCGGCATTCAAACCCCGAGTTTCAAAGTTTTCTCCAACAATGAAGGAGTTCTTACAGTAAGAACGTTTCACTAAAAGTGATCTCCTTCGAAGGTTCTAAGCTTAAGATATTACAATGAAGGCTTAGAAAAGAGATCGGGGAACAACTCTAGAGAGAAAAACTACGAAGAAATTTCTAAAATTCTAGTTCTTCGCTGGATGTAGCACTGAGCTTGCTAGAGTGTAATAAGAATGTGTATGTGAGATTCTTGCGTTTCTATTCCCGTTAGTTTGTTGTGTTGTTGACGAGTTGTTGTTGAGGATGATCTCTTTATATAGTTGTGACTCAGGTATAGATCTGCTGGAGAGGACGATGCAACGTGTCACTAGACTCCAAGGAAAACGGCCATATAATTTTGAAATGTCGTTGTAGAGTGGTTGGCTTTCTGTGCATGAGAGAGCACTTTTGTGTCGGAGCGAGTAAGCTTCGCTTGCTTCTCATTGGTCGGAGGTATTGCGGTAGGTGAGACTTGTCGGACATTAGTCTTCCAACCGAGTTGACTTCCTCCCGAACCTCGGACACTAAGTATCCTCTGCCGACATCCGACCGATAAAGGTCGTGCTATCGATATTCCTTGTATGGGTTCCGCAACCGAATTGCGGCTCTTTCGGTAGATCAAGGCCGATCATACCGAGTCTTCTTTCGAGTCTCGAAGGATGATCTTCTATCCGAGTGCTTTCAACTTACGACTCAAAGATAATCAATCGAGCTCTTCACTCATTCGGTAGATCAAGGAAGATCGTATAGAGTCTTCCTACCGAGTGTTGAAGGATGATCTTCTACTGAGCACTTCCAGCTACTGACTCTGAAGACTACTGAGCTCTACTGAACCGATGACTTGGGGTTCTGAAACTTTAACTTCTCTACTGAAGTTCCGTCACAATAATATACCCCTTACAGGACTTAGACAAAATAATCTATTAAGATCAAAGCAGGTCTAGCCTATTACGTCAGTCAGTTTATTACAAACAGGGGATATGACAGGGTTTTGGGATCTTCAATTTCTCAACAATGTAGTTCAGTATCCCTACAATTTCCCATAATCCTGACTCATATTATACAAAATCTTGTCAGTAGTTTCTACACATTTTACAATTTCCTCTATTAGATGAGTTATGTAGAAATATCTACTGAGTCAAGTCCTATATATCCCCCTAACAATGGTCTACTTGACCACTAACTCATATCCCTATAATTTCCCCCTAATTGATGATGCCAAAACCACTAAGCACTAAACTAATAACCACAAACCTCAGTTTTTAACAACTGGAAGAAATAAGCCGGAACATCACTTGGGTAGCATTGCCATACACAATAGGCTTTGATGAAGTCCTCTTTCAGACCTTCCCATTCCTCGTTCAGGTTCCAAGGGATCCATTTGTCTACGCAGCGGAATGGAGTTTTCCGGAGATATGGCTTCTGCCCACTGCGTCTATAGAACTTGGAAGTCGTTAGGATCTCTCTGCTTTTGACTGGAACTGCTTCCCTGGCTGCTTTTTCAGTTCTTGCAATATGCTCTATCAGTTCAGCTTTTCTCAGTCTCTCTCTAGCTTCATGCATCGGCTCTCTCGGCTCGAAGTCAAGGCTCATTTCTCTTGCGTCCCACAAGGCTTTTTTCCTCGGCAAGTTGTTCTTGTAACCTTACGAGTTTTCTTCTTCACCTTTCGGATAGTGGTAGGTTGTCGGTGTCGGACTCTTCGGTGGACTCGGGCGATTTTTCAGTAGACTTAGAAAGTTCTTCGCTGGATTTGTTTTGAGGTTGCTAGAGGTTTGAATGCGTGAATGATTGTTGTTCCTGGCCGTTGTCTTCAATGTTTGAAGATTGTTCTCTATTTATAGTCTTGACTCATTAAGAGATCCGTTGGAGATGACCTAGCTACGTTTAAAAAATGACTAGGAAAACTGTCATCTTGAATTTGAATACTACTGTAGAGATTCACTCTTTTTCAGTCTTAAGAGCAGCTTTCTGTCAGTGCAAGTACAGTATTGGTAGCTCCTCATTGATCGAGGTTGAATGGTAGGTGAAGCTTGTTCAAACTTAAAAACTGATGTTGAGTTGACTTCCTCTAATACCTCGGACATTCAAACTATGTTGTCATCTACTGATATTATTCTGAACGATTCAGGTTGCAAGCCGATTCTCATTTGTACCGATATCCAACACACATTCGGTAGGTTACGAACAACCCTACTGAGTCTTCATTGTTCACTCAAACAATGAGAAATATAAGCTACCGAGTCTATCGCCTACTAAACTCCAGTTAGCCTATTGAGTTCCCAACATGCTAACTCAACTAAGCTATACATTATAAGATTCCATCACTTAGCTAGGAATTTTGGAATCTTCAAATCTTATCAAATCTTATATTGAATCATTTTCCCAACAACCTAAATATTCGAATATTCGGTTCAGGGTCGGTTAGTGCATGTATTTGGGGATCATTTGGGTATCGGGAATCCTGTCAAAAATTATTACTCCCCTCCATTCCATCTCATTGTTCTACTTTCTTTCGGTGCGGTTATTTAGGCGGGTTAGTTTTATATATAATAAAAGTACGGGTTTCATATAATTAATTAATTGTTTAGTAGTTTGTATGGTAAATGTATGAGACTCATATAATTATTTAATTATTTAGAGTTAATAAAAGTGTGAGATTTATTTTTTTATTTAGAAATTGAACAAATGAAATAGAATAGTTCGAAATACTGAATAAATGTAATAAGACATCTTATACTCGTAATATTACCTGTACATATAAATGGGGCCTTAAGTTCTTTTCAAGATTTAAAGTGGTTGTCTTGTCTCATTTGCCTTGTCAAATCCGACATTACGTTTTGTGTATTAGTTCATTTAATCGATCAAGGGACAACTTTCCAATATCAATCAATGCACATACACCACTTTGGATTATTTTAGTTCAGTATGCACTATGCAATGACGATTTAATTAATTGTCATTCAATTTTAAATAAATTTAGATACATTTTTAGTCATACGACTATCTTCAATTGGTGGTGTAGGAATGTCTGAAGTTAATCATTATACTGACAAGGGCTTATATATCATATATATTCCTAATTGTTTATGTCTCTCTTGCTAATCATACAAGAAACATGATATTGCGCGCAATTGCAATTTGCAAAATAGATACCTTGATTCCAAATAGGACGATTATCGACACACATGAATTTCGTGCATTTTAGTGAAGCACGCACAACAAACATGGATGTAACTTTTTGTGACGAAGAAACTTGCAACTGCTATTCAATGTATACGGTGAATGAATATCATTTTTATGTAGTATTATCTATGTTTTACTATTTCTAAGCCACTTTTTTCGTTACGGAAATTAAGAAAAGTTGATGATAAAGTATGATAGAGATGGTACATAATAATATAGGGGAGATAATATGAGTGAGATGAGAGAGTTGATGATAAAATATAATAGAGAAAATGAGTGAGATAATGATAGAATAAAAAAAGTAAGAGAAAAGATGAAACAGTAGGAGATAGTGTATTAACTTTTCGCCAAATTGGATTGGAGTGAGAAATAGTAGGATGTCACAATCGGGAAAGTGATTCAAAAATAATTGGACGGAGATAGTAGTATGTAAGATATACGGAAGATGTATGCCGCGATGAACTAATCATATATAACAAACTCGCTCTACATAAACTGTTGTAAGTTCCAATATATGACATTTTACTACAATACAACATATTTCATGACTGGGTCAATGTTGCATGGGGAAACTTGAAATTGTCAAAAAGCAATTTTCATTTGTGCAATCATGGAGTCGAGGGTGAATCCAAACTTAAAATTAAAGGGGCCAATATGCAAATTTAATAGTAAAATCTGCAATTTCAAAAATGGAAAATTTATAAATACAGAAGTATCAATATGTCCTTAGAAAGAAGACGAAAAATAGCAAATTTTTGAAAAATATAAAAAGAAAATCCATTTATTCAACTGCATGGTGTTATCATCAATTTATCTAATTATATGCATCTAATGCCTTAATGATATATCATCGAAACCTTTATTAAAATATATCTATATGGGTATGGATCTAGTGGGAAGGTATAGTTATATAGGAAGATAGGAAGTATGTATATTTCGTTTTATGCATATTTTTTAGTTTTTTTTATGCATAAATCTTGTAACTTTTACATTTTCATTTCTTATGCATAAAACATATAAAGAATATTCAGAAAGATATTCAATCCAAATCATCAAATAAATTAAAATAAAGGGTGTAGATTTCTTCTTATTTTTAATTTTAAGCAGGCTTCTTAACGATCCATTCCCTATCTACAAAGATTTATACCTACTTAGCTGAAATATATACTGGTTCCGTATGATAATCTATTACCATCACAAGCAAGATAACATTTAAATGTCCTCGGATAAAATGATTGCAAAAAGTGATGGACCAGATTAAAAAGGCCATATACCTTTTCTAGAAGAAGATCAAACTTCTGATAAGTCTGACAGCTGAGTCGTTGTAGCATAGTGGTAAGTATTCCCGCTTGTCACGAGGGTGACCTGAATTTGATCCCCGGCAACAGTATTTTTTTTATTTTTTTTTTAGTTTTCGCAAATTTTATTTCTAGAGGTGGGGAATTCTTAAATCGAGAATCATCATTCTATAAAATCACTACTGGAAGTTCAGGGAATAGCTATGATTCGCCCTTGGCATTTTATAGTCATACTTTATAAATGGACCTTCAACTTTTTTTCGAGATTTAGGATAGCTATCTATTTTGCCGTGTCAGTCTGTCACTATTTTCGTATTAGACTACTAGTTTATTGAATTGACTAAGGTACACTTTTCCAATAAAAATGTGTATTGACATTTTAATTGTTGTGTACAAAATTCTGTACATATCCCTTAAAAGTTACAGATCATATATCTCCTTTTTTTTCCCCTAAAATTATAATTTTACACCCCCAAAGTTGTCAACCTCGTGTATTTTAGTAAAACAAGCGCAATGCAACCGTAGCATCAATCTCATTACAGTTCATGGGTCAAGTGGAAACATAATGAAACATGACATGGCATATGAATGACTGTCGTTGTAATACAATAATAATACACTTAATTGCAGAAAATAATACAACATGAAAATGGATAGCCCTTGAAAGCTTTCCCGTTGGGACTTCCACTAAATATCCCCAGCCTCTGTCCCAGGCGAAGAACCTTTAGTCGAAGCGCCAAAAAGAAGCTTGGGCTATCCAACTCGCATACACTACACCTACACCAACTAACTTACTAAAAGGTCTCATGCAGCCAACATTTATTCCCTTTCTCGCTCACAAAACAAGCTATTCCAGATCGATTGCAGCGACATTGCTGTTCTTGGGTCCACGAGTCGTAGCTTTATCTGGGGTGATCATTTCTAGAGCATGGTCAATGCATTTGTTATATGAAAAGTCTTCCTCCGTGCCATCAGTTCGAACCAAGAAAAAGCAGTTCTGTTTGTGGTCTGGATGACGGCCAACCTGAAGTACACAGCAAGAAATGAATGTCAACACGAGATGATCTGGAATGGTAGTAAACTAGTAGTGTTCATTTATGTAATTATCTTTTTCCTTCTTAACGAGATCATCAACAGAAAAACATGTGTTTTTAAGCTGTTGTGGCGAGTAGGAACACAAGAACCATTCTTCAGGAAATAAAATACATGAATTCAAGAAAAAAGGAGAAGATCAGATATATGTTCATTTCAAGAAAAACGCAAGGAAGTACACCAATCATCATGGTTTAAATGAAATCAAATAAGCCAAGGAGATGATGAAAAATGATCTAACATGAGAAGGAAGGAATGATAAATGTAACAATCTTATTCCCGAATTCTTTTTGCCCTACAGGCTAGCCTGTTTAACTCGGGCATGGATGTACCTTTTTCTAGGATATATATTGTCATAGACATATTTATAACAATCAAATAAGATTCAGAAACCCTCACGTACCTTTATGTCCAAAATGCCAGTTCCATACTTATCTTGCAATTTTGGATGAAAATTTAGAGCAATCATTGCTGTAGATTTATCATCGCCACTCAAGTTTCGATTTATGGGATACCTATGCAGTTAGAAAAAGCAAAGTTACATAGATGACTCCAACAGAAACAGCGAAAGATGTAAATATTTTCTATAATCAAATAAATAACCTGCAATTATATTCAGACATGTAGGTAAGCTTCAATAATAATGATATCTGATTCACTAATTAAACATCCTCTAGAAATATTTTATTAAGAAACCTATTAGCTAAAAATAGAGGTGACAAGGTGGGAAAAAGTTCGCACTTGGGTGATGATCTAGATAATCGATACGTCCTCCTGCACTTGATTGTTCCCAATTCAGCCTCATTTCTGAGAAAACATATTAAGTTTTATATGCTTAAATTACTACTCAACAAATCATCAGTGGAAATTGATGTTCACGGGGCATCACAAATACTTCTAGCCAACAAGTTACTATAGTGCATAAGCACAGTGGTTAGCTTTTTTATTTAACCTCTCCTATTGACTGCTGCAGAAATGGTAAAGGATTCTGAACTAACATGTCAGATTTCAAATCTAAAAAGCTCAAACTAAGTTAAAAGGACATCAAGAATGAGGAAAAGATAGAAAGGACATCACATACTCTTTCAGGATGCGCTTTAGCTTCTGCTTAACTTTCCGTATCCCAACCACATTGAAATGTTGTGAGAGCATTTTCTGAAGCAATATCTTTTGCTCCTTTGAGTTGAAATGATAGGAGGCAATTGATTTCTTTACAAACTTGCGTTGTCTCAGCATTTGCTTTAGCTGACTTAACATGGTTGCTCAGGAGAGTGTAAACATTTGTGGGCTCAGCAGGTTCCTGTCCCTAATGGATGAAACAAAAACCCATATAAAATAAGTCCCTCAATCAAAGAAATTTAGTTTTACTTATACTATGCCTACTGAGTGAGCAAGTATACTGTAAAAATATCCATGAGATATGAATAAGTTTTATTCGGACATAGTAAATTTGGTCTCATGGAAGAAAGATATCTGATACATTATAAAACCTGCAATATTTAGATGGTTTAAAATATATCTGATGCTTTCAAGTGATGAAGAAGTATACTACCTTTCCCTTGTATAAAATATCAAATTGGCAACCAGTTCCAATTGAAGGAGTTTGTCCCCATGACAAAGCCTCAAGACTTCCTTGAAGACCATCCATTTGTTCCGCCTTGGCCGCTTTTACAAAACAATCACTAGGGTTCTGTATTTTGGTTCACAGGTTTAGGGAAAAACACAAGCAATGGCATCATATTCTCAAAGAAGAAAAATAATATGAGACCAAAGCAAAAGGAGGAAAGTAAATTTGAAAGGCCACTAACCAAAAAGCAGGCCTGACTAAAGGGTGAAGAAATATTAGTTTCCCTTCTTTGATGTGCAAGTCCTCTGGCATTCAGTGGCACAAACTCTCCAGTCGCTGAAAGGCAATTGGCAGCAACAACTAAATGTTCTGGAAGAATGGACTTGCCAGTGTCACTGATAGCAGCATGCAAATTCTGAATGAAAAGATAAAATATTAGTTTTTCTTAACATCAACAAAATAACAGAGGCATCAAGGCAATGCCAACACTTGTCAGCCTCCAGTATCAGAGCCAGAAATGAACAAGCATAGTAGTACATCGCTGAAAAAACTTTTTGGTGAGGTCAAAATGATCTGAAAGAAATGAACTCACGTTTACAAAATACTGCCATGCAACATCAATTCCATATGCTTCGCAATAATCCAGAAGAACATCTGGATGACTGCGCTCCCAGTCAATTAAATCTCTAATAGGGAGGCACTTATCTACGAGGGTGCTCCAGAACTTTGTCAAGTCACAGCATTCTGAAGTCGACACTTGCAAATAAAGTTCAACTGAAGGACATCCAGTAAGTTTCGGATGACCAGATCCTTCTTTCCATAAGATATCGACCTTCTTGAATTCGGAAATCCTAATTAAGAAATAGCAAATATTAGCATAAACAAGAGGTCTAATTGTATATGATTCAATGGGTTTACTGAAAGGTGATCCACACAAATACTAGAAAATAAAAAATTATAATGAAAACCCATACTGACCATAAGTAACAGAAATACAAGATGCACTTAGTACCAAAGGTAGTAGACCAACAAGAAATTGAATTATCAGAATTCAGTATTTTGCCCATCAATACATTTTAAACCTGTTGGATTATGTTGACATATCTGCAGATTAAGCACTTTATCCTCTTCAAATATGATCTTTTCCAAATGAAGAACAAGCAAAAAGCGATAAAAAAAACAACCATTCAGATATTTTCACTAGTAATGGCTTATTCAAACTGGAAAAGTCCCTTAGCCAGCCTCCATACATAGTTGATGATATGTAATATCATTGAAAATCTTGATTAGGGGAACATATGTGTCTGTCCAAGAATCCGCAGACCTGGCAAACCTCCCTACTTTCCAAACATTAAATATAATATAGTTTCGGGGTTATTGGTGAAATAAATCACGAACTATAATCAATTTGCAAATTTAAAATGAACTTTTAACATGGGCGAATTAATGCACGAATTTTCTAACTTTTTGCAATTGAAGGCATGTTTTGCTCCCCAATTTTCCAAACGGTCGGAAAAATTAAAACGATGTTTGTTTTGTTGAGTTGGACGCCTGATTGTACCAGAACCAGATAACTACATTACTCAATAATACGACATCGTTTTGATGCAATCTCATTAAAAGATACAGAACTAAAATTATATATTTTCATTTTCAATTATTAACCGCAAGTATGAAGCTTTCCTTCTGATTTGAAAATGTGAGAGAAATCCCCACGCCATCATAATCCCCTTGATGTCCAACTCATCAAAATGAGTTCAGACACCCAGAAAAAGTGGGGAAGAGATAATGCCTTCAATTGCAAAAATTAGAAAGTTCAAGCATTAATTTGCATAGGTTTACAGTGCATGGTAAATTGGCAAATTGGCTATAGTTTATGATTTATTTAACCATTAACCCATATTTTAAAGCTAAGTATACTTATTTGTTAAGAAGTAATAACATACTCCCTCCGTCCCATTAAAAGCGTTCCCTTTCTTTACGGCAAGGAGCTAAAGAAAATGGTGTTGTGTGTTGTACATTTTGGGTAATTGATTTATGTCCACACATTGCCTTTTCAGAAAGATGACACATTTTATGGGACAACCTAATTTGGAAAGGATGAAGCTTATAATGGAACGGGAGGTCATATAAATTTAGCTAATGTAATAAAAAATAAATGTAAAAATATTTATATGAGCAAAATAACAAAATTTAAACAGATTGTATCGTGGCAAGTTTGCAAATAAGCTATACGACCAGCCAATCTGGTTTTATGATTTTAGTGGCTTGCATCTTTGCCATCTTAATATATCTATCTAGCACCCTCTTTAACGCACATTACCAAAAATAACATAGTGGAGCAACTTATATCTGCTGTTGTTTTGTGCATATATGCATCTGATATATACTTGTTTCTACACATATTATAGTTGTTACTTATTTTGGTTGTATTACATGATATTACTAATTAAAAAAGTATACAATAAATTTATTGAGTAGCTAAAAAGAACAATATGGGAAAATAGAGATGGTTTTGATGACACTCCTAGCTACACATCAAGTGTACAATTTAAGTTATAATGGTTTATAAGTAGGCTGCCTGGGAATGATGGTTTATAAGTAGGCTGCCTGGGAATGACAGACACACACATCAACCACATCAACGGCACATGAATATGATTAATGTAATTCAATAAAATAGAGATAGTAATGACAGAATAGCAGGAAAATATGTGTGTGTGTGTGTGTGTAAAAAGGAAAAATATGAACTAAATGATGCAGTAGTGTTAGCTTCAAACCTTTTATGACAGTTTGAAGAAGGGCAGGCAACACCATATCACGAAGAATATCCATATCGGGAATTCTTGAAAGTCTTGAGCTAATGCAGCTGATATGCAAATTGTAGTGTCAGAGTTAATGTCAGCTTCAGAACAAACCCTGCCCAACATGCAGCAAGATTAGAAGGATTCAAGATTCCTTTAGCTGACCAAAGAATAATTGAGACAGAGAGAAGCTAAAATGTGTGAGATATATTTAAACCCTCAGGATTAGAGAAGCTGAAATGTAAATGATATATTTAAACACTCAGGGTAAAGGTCATTGGACCAGAAACTATCAGTTATTTCTTTTCGAATTTGTTAGAACCCAACTATTTTATGAAAAGTTTCCAACTCATGTGGTAAGAGTTCCGCTCATACAGCATTTGACACGGTTATGTATGGGTCCACCCGAGTACCTACATTAGTTTATACATTCACTGTTAAGATATGGATAGCCCATATGAGAGAAGAGTCTTACTCGCTAGATATAACTAACTTGGGAAGATTGAATTTTGATTTTGCTCCATTCAATTTATGATTCATACGAAGAGCACTGATAACTGAGCACAGTTTCAGCCTTCTCTTCCTGGCGACTTCCTGAGAGGCCAACATATTGACCTGAATAAATGTACAAAGATGCACAAAACAGCATTGTAAAATAAATTATTACCTTGTGGATATGAAAATGACAAGTCCAAGGCTTGGTGCTGGAGCTGCTATTTGTCCTCTTGGAGAAGCTAACAGAATGTTAGACATATAAAGGAAGTTTAAATAATGTTAAAAACAAGAAATGTAAAAAAGATAAATCTGCCGAAAAGAAAGCTTACCATATCCTTATATCAGAAACTATGTCCGAGAAAGGACGTGTTCCAGATGATTCTTGACTTCTAAAGCTCCATATTCATAGCCATTTGCCCATGTTCTAAGTCTTCGGGACAAAAACAGTGATGCAGTTTTATAGCCAGTACTCCTTTTCACTCCACATTCAAGTACTTTCTGCATGATCAAATTATGAGTGAGATTTCTCATATGCATTTAAGACAAACAGAAGTACTCATTCTATGTTCCACAGGTATTAGAAAATGAATTGACATAGATGCAGTAAAATGGATGAACATATACAACTTCCCTTATACATGCAATGGCATGGAAACATAAAAAGAAAAGCTCAGAATAATCTTTTTATATTTTTAGATGAGGTAAAAAGGTCAAAATATAATGATTTGGAGGAATCCATTAATGAGGTTCTGGGATTATTAAATTAGGGGTTTCGTGGTGGGATATTAACCACTTGTACTGGATATAATTAGGTGCGGTGTCATTTAGTAAGCTTTCTATGTTTTTTTTATAGTTGGGATTCGCCATCCCCTTTGTAGTTATATTTTCATCATTAATACAATTTCCTTGTTTCCTATCAAAGGGAAATTGCAAGATAATAGAACAAAAAACTTGAAAGTTGAAAATGGTCAAAAAAAATTACAGTTTCCTGAAAGATATTATATAAACATAACTAATTGTCTGCCAAAACTGCTAACATGGTTAAACCTTATTTGAACTGTCTTATATACTGAAAAAATATACTTCTAAGCTATGATTGATTGACTTTAGGACTAGATCCAAAATCGTTCTAAGCTTATCAGTTTCAGCTGTGAAATATAATAGCACATAACATGTATAAATCATAAAAAAATAATCCATTGCTCAGATATGCATTTATCCCATATCTGAACCTAAAGCCAGTCTCCCTGCCTTGTTCACAAATTGCCCAGTTTTGGTTTTAAGGTCTCACATGTCGGGGTACAACCAATGAATAAACACTGGACTTGCTGAGAATATCACATGGATGTTATGGTCATTAAAAAACACCTACTAAGCTACGGATGTTGGAAACTGACCTATATGCATTCATCAATCAACCCATACATTAGACACAGTACCTTTAAAGATAGCAAAGGCGAGGGTTCTAGTGCACTGATTGGCTGATCCAAAGCACTGTATGCAGCTTCAGAAATGGCACAAGCTGCAATTGAGCCAATAGGATGACCGCCCATATGAGCCTCACGGGTAGCATCCATTTCGTCAGAGCAATAATTAAACTGAATAATTTGATTCCCGTAACAACTTCTGATAGTTCCATCATATCCTTGTAATAAATCTCGCATGAAAAACATCAACCGTCGGTTTAGACCTCCAGGAATATCCGCATGGCCACCAAAAAAGAACTGTCACGGCTTGTCAGTGAAAGTACAAAAAACTCAGAGGATTTAAACCGGCTGAGAAGGAGTTGGCAATCATGGTACATGGAATATAGGAGTTTATGATTAACTCAGAGCCATGCAAATTTTGGGCATAAGGGTTCTTGTGACGGTTCCACGAAGCACAAGACAGGCACCGTGGAACTGGAAAAAGATAATGAAGCTAATGTGTGCTGTAAACCCAGACACATGCTATGCTGGAATAGTTTTTGCAAATTGCCTTTGCTCCCAGCCTTCAGCATAGCAATAAATGTATTATTATTACCCGAGTGCTTGTAAACAAGATTTTGCATGTCCCGGAACACTGACTTGGCTGCAGAAACTGAAGCTTGAAAGAGTTCTGGTATAGTCTGTTGAGCGATCAAAATCCTCTCCTTCTGAAAATTCTCCATGTAATCAGTCTCTTCAGAGCTATCGACAAGAAAATCTTGGTTGCGACCCACCATCAACAAACTAGCATTCGATACCTTTTCTGCTTCCTGCAGACCACAGGATATTTCTTCCAGAAGGTTCTTGTGAGACTCTGAATCTTGGGTCAGGTACAGGTCTGATAATGAAACAGTGAGTCCCCCTCCTTGACAGCCACTCACAAAGAACTTCCTGCCCACCATTGAAGAAGTCAAGAGCGCTACTTCGGCAATGTCTTAGGAGGCACTGAAATAGGTTGCCACTGCTGTCATTTAACCAGGATGACCTGCGGGAAGATGATACGAGCTCCCCTTGCCTAATAGATACACCATTACATGCATCATTGAATTCAAAATCCAGAGGCAAAAAGAAGACTAAACAACTGCCTCCCAGTCCAGAAAGAAGCTCAGATTTAGATTTCATAACAGCAGGCAATACTGGTATGCAAGAGCAGAACATTTGCAGCTGCTGCATCTCAACTTTATTCAGAAAAACTCCATCATCCAGGCAAAGATAGGCAGCAGTCAGACTATCTTGACCTAGTGCCAAAAGGCTCCGACCATTCTGCCCATTAACTAACTGTTCTTTTAAAGAAACGAGCTCGTTGAGTTCTACTCTAGAATTTATAGACTGGGGAACATAACCATGGAGACAATCTCCGTCAAAGTCCCCTCTAAATGGGGAACATATGAGAGGATTAATGCAGAGAACAGAGTTTATTGGAAGAATTTTTACAGAGAGAGCAATAAGGGAATGTTGATGAATAGATGGAGGCCTGTTAATCAAAACAATATCTCCATCAATAAGAGGCCTGCAAATAGAATCTCCAGCACGTAACATATCCTTAAACCATATAGAAATCCTTTGACCATCACGAAGCCGAGAAGTGCCCTTTTCGGTGAAGCATATAATCACAGCATGGCATTAGCTTATCCCAATTCCATTCATTGATATAGTCAGCAATAAGTACATTTTCCCGCAACATGAACCGGCACACCAATTTCATGAACCTTAAGTCTGGGATCACCGACAACCACCATACGAAAAGAATGATCTGTCCGCTTTCCGAGTAACAAATCTTTTAGGTTCTTCAGCCCTGATGAACTTGAAGCAGAATCATTTGTTGATTGTCTCTCATATACTCTCTGTATGTTTGACAGCTTTTCAGAGCGTATCTGCAAAAGGAGAGGTTTAAAGAAAAATTACTTTCTCAAAGTAAATACCCATGTACCACAATATATATGCGTTTGTTGTGTAAGGTAAGGTGAAGTAATAAAAAAATAATGTTTGTTTCTGTTTCTTGCCTTGGAAAGTTTGTAGCGTTCGAGAACCACGAACACTTAATTCATTTGGTAAGCCTCTAAAATCAATAAGCTTTCTGTACATCCTCGTGGTCTCATCCTATATGTTGGTCAAGTAAAAACAGCATGGAATTATGTAATTATCAAGGCATAGAAACAGAGAAAATCATATAAAACTCATAAATTATTGAATTGGAGGAAAGAAGTTACAGATACTTACAAGAGTTATGCCCTGACCGGATTCTCTCACTCGATAACTATTGGAGTCACAATCAACGAGTTGAGAAAGATCGAGTTTTTCCTTTTGAAATTGAAAAAAGCTTCCAAAGTCCTCGGTACATACATCCTTTAAAATGTTGTACACCTGAGAAGCCAATTGCAGCATAAGTATCCACTACCCTGCTTACGGATACCCCTGAAGTAAAATATGAAAATAAATTTCACAAATTGAGAAAATGATATAATGTTGAGCAGGATCTTTCGAGATCGGTTTTGTATCATGTTAACCAAAGAGATACTTTGCATATAGTTAGCTCAGCACCAATCAAGAATGCTCACGGCATTTCAAGAATTCTTTTTATATGTTCATTCCAACCCTCAACCCTCTTTTCTAGATTCATCGATATTGAATCAACCGGACGCATTTCTAGCACCTGATATACTTTTGGGATCCCCTAGGTTAGGATCACCAGATCTTTAAGTATACCTTGAAATTGTCACATTGAGTAAATGAAAAATGAAAGGTCTAAACACTCTTCTCTTCTAGCAAAAGCGACAGTGGTAACTGCATGAATAGCTGTATGCTCAGCCAGTACAAAATAAAAGTAATATCCTTGTTCCATTATTGCCTTTAGTCCAGTATGTCTAATCTAAAATATAAGGATTGATCTTCCAGGGAAAGTCTATGACAACAGCTCAAAGTTCAAACCTAGCCAGTCTCCGCATGGGGTTAGATGCTAAAAGGAACTAGGATTTCAATTATTTGAATCAGTTAATACAGCAACCAAGTTGTCCCTAGTTAATTAAGATGAACTATAAGAAATGGATATCATAATCATAGTTGCTAAACTTTCAGACATCATCAGTAAAATCTTTGAAACTCAGTATAGCTCCAGTACTCCAGTTTCTCACGGTTTCTCCCAAATATGGCTATTTAAATTATATTATTACTACTGTAAGATATTAAATTGCTATACACTGAGGTAGAATAGAAGCACGAAAGTACAGCATATTCCACCAAAACAAAAAGCCAATGAACAATCTTACTTGGAGCAGGCATTAGAACTCTCTTGTTTGATGGCAAACTACTTTGTTTTTGAGCTGAGTCTTTTGGGAGTATATCCTAATAATCAGAAGCCAAACTATCGTGGAGCTATTACCTGCCAATGCTTCACTAACTTCTGCAATGATTGCACTTTTTGCAAACACATCTTTCGAAGATACTTTGAGATTTCATTTTTGGATATCCATCGTTGGGTTTCCCCTGTTATTTGGATGGGAGATACATCGATATTAATCAAGTAAAAAGGTGCAAAGTACCAGGTAAATGAACTTACAGTACAATATCTCTGCAATTTCTAGGCTGATGACTTGAAGCTGAAAGGGCAGCTTTCTGATACATGCAAAAAATAACAAACGACTAGGAATTAGCATTCTTAAAATATTTGAGATGGCCTTCAATAACATTTGAAAAAGATTCAAAAAAAGAAAAAAAGAAAGATACATTGGTAAATATAGTGTAGAACAGACATAGCAGCACCAAAAAAAAAATTACTCCTAAAACATTGATAGCAGAACTCCAGTTAAAATAAAAAATTGCTGGTTTTAATATAGACCTCAAGTTTTAACCTCTGCCAACTTCAAGAATTCTTCATGTTAACTTGAACATGTTCCCTCTAGAGCCCTAACTTGGTTATATTTTTCCTTCACTCTATTTTGTTTTCAATATCACCTGATCTACTAAGACACAGGTAATAAGCTACCATCAGTGCTATAATATATAGTCTAGACTAACACAGACTTGATTTTCACTTACTGACATAAACATGATAATTTCTTGGGTTTTCATATCCAGTATGAGTAAGCAAGAAGGTCGTGGTGATATATAAGCATTTAATGTGCGTCTAGCAGTCACAATCTAACAAAATCAACAAAAGAAATCCCTAAAAATTAGCAACCTACATTTTAGCAGATCAGAATGGTACCTAACCTTAATCTTACTATGCCGGAATAGATTTACATCCTGGACAGATTTTATTAAGAATCTGTGCAACTTCAGACATGAAATAAGGATTTACAATTGTAAATGGAAACTTGATCAAACCAAAATGTCCTGCAAAATAAAGAAGAGGATGTCAGATTTAATCAAAGATGTAGCACATGATGGAAAGATTGAGATTATCAAAGTAGCAATATAAATTAGACCCCTTAGTTACCTTCACAGTCCCTCGAGTTTTGGCACCGTAGGTAATACATTCAGTAGCATTTAACGTAGGAACCCCAATGCAGCATCTGACACTTCATTAACCGTTCAACAACCATTGCTGATATCTTTCCCTGGATGTGCCGATGCATAACCATAAAAGATATTTTTTGCAGGCCTCTTAAAGTATTTACATCAAATGCAAGATCGACCACTTACAGCATCCTCATCAGATAAAATACTCAACTGAATCCCCTTCAGGCAACCTGATTTAACTTGTTGGACTTCAAGCAACTCATTATCCATTGGAATCTGTACTATTTTACTTGGAAATGAAAAAAAAACAGATAAGTTGATTCAAGAAAGCAAGATTTATTTGTCCTCAATCTTGCTTTGGAGTAACACTGCTGTGAGATAGGGATCCTACTTGAAGGAATAACCAAGAAGAAACATCAAGTATCAGAAAGTTCTAGCAATAGCATTCCACATGCACATGAAAGATAGTTTCAAGTCATTGTCTCAATTTCAACTACCCTAAAAAATTAATTAACAGCATTAGCAATCAAAACAGTTATGGATCATTGCTTCGACTGTTTTTGTCATGAGAAGTTGTTTGTCGGTGTCCATAAATATTGACGAATGAAAATAATAAAAGGTCTAATCATGGCAACTTAATCAATAAAGTCCAACCAATCCATAAAATCTACAGATATACAGAAATAAATGGTGATAGAAAGCCAAAAGGATTCCATGAACACACAAATCATTGTTTCTTAGACAAAATGTTGCAGTAGATAAGACATAAACCAAATATTCGGGGAGGAACTCAAGAGTATCACTCCATTGCAAAATCATAGGATATTCAATTGCATGCAGAAACCATCACATAGCAAATCGTTATTGTACTCTAGCTCCATTAAACACGAACATTAATGAGAGAAGAAAAAAAATCCGCATTACCTTCAAGCATCCGCAATAATCAACTACAAATAAATCCTCCACCTATCAGAGCACTACAAACATCTGCCAATCATAAAACACACCACATGATCAAGTATCGTTCATACCAGCATTGGCAACCAAGCTTTATTTATCTCAAATAAGAAACCTAACGCAATCAAACGGAAACTAAGGCTCATGTATTTGCCGCAACAGCCAAAAGAAAAACAGCATTAATTTCTTCCTCACCTCATGCTTTACTTCCCCTTTGCTCTCCTCCCTCCCTATAAGAACTCCAGAGTGGTGAGTTCTGATCCTAGAGAGAGAAAGAGAGGGGGCTTTATGCCCCCAGCAAGCGTGTTTGTGAGAGAGAGAATGAGAGAGGTTTAGCAAAGTTGTTTTTCCTATCGCAGGTTGCGTTCGGAAGAGAGGATCAATGGGGGGGTTTAAGGAAAAAAAGTAGTGCATAAATACATCCAGACAAAATTGTAAATAATTGCTAAAAGTGATGGCAGAAAACGAGGCAAACACGATAACCGAGGGGCATCAGGTCATTGCCATTTAACCGTCGAAAGGCTCTGTTGACACTGCCAGGGGCACCGGAGTAATTTTATTACTCTCTCATTAGAAACCGAGCGTAATAAATGAGTCATATTTCGTTCCAAAAATATACGCACGGGGCGAAAGTAAAATTCATCGCGAAATATGATTACGCGCATTACGATTTTGAAAAAATAAATCGAATTAGAATCCTTTGTAATGGTATGGAAACTCCATCGAATATGATTCCTGTGAAAGTTTAGATTACTTTACTGTGGTTTTTGGATAATAATGGAATTATCAAAATTTTAATTTTTTTAATCCTTTATTTTATAATCCAATTGTAGTAAATTCAAAACACATTGTATAAAATCGAAAGATAGGAAATACACACGAGAATAAAACAAGAGACACAAAATAGTTACATGATTAAAAAGGTAGCTCTTAGAACACCCACAAAATATTTACATCTTCTCAAGCAAAAGAACAGTAAAAGCAGCCGCGCAATTGCCGGAGTTGCTGAGATGGGGATTGGATGTCTTAAGACGGCTCAGGCGTTGCTGAGGAATCAACTCAGCGTTGATTAAAAATATCCATAAAATCAAAAATTACAACGAATCCAAGGAATTTCTACAAGACTTTGCACAGATCTGCTTTTCCTAAGCGATGAACCAGGAGTAGATTATCCTTCGTCAAAATGGATAAGAGAATCGGACTAAACATCTCTTACTGTAGCAGGAAAATAAACTAGAAAAAACTCTCAAAATTGGAAATGGATGAGGCATCAGGCAAGATTTAAGTAAAATTAGTGATAATCCATCAAAAAGTTTCATAGTGGGTTATAAATAAACCACGCAGAAATTCGAGAAATCGGAGCCAAGAAAAAGAGTGAGCAAGAACCCTAGTTTCCTAGAGAGATGTTATCTATTTATTCTTAATCAAGAGGGAAAAGATGAGATGGAGGTGAAAGATGAGATAAGATTCGTATGGGGGAAGGAGGCATGTAGTTTTGGATTTGAAAATTGATTGTCGTGAGTTTTATGAAAAATTAATGGTGGGTGTTCTTGGCAAGAATCGATTATTAAAATCCCCGAATACCTACACCAGAATGAGGAAAAGAATCCAGAATCTTAAGCTATTTCATTGTTTTAGGATTTTTATTACTTTCCTCAAATTTATTAAAATGATACAAAACATAGAATTTTTAAAGTTTTGGAATCATATGTACTTTTCTTGCTTTACCAAACACCGAAATTTAATAATTTGAAATAAGATTAACTTAAAAGCAAAATCCAATGCAAATCAAACGGACCCCAAATTGCTTGAGCTTCAACTTCAAATTCCTCACATTTTTTTCTAAATAAGTTAGGAATTTTAATATTTGACTCGTTACAAATATGCACGATTGTAGATATCATTTTATTTTTATACCGTGATTTTAATAACTAATATCATCTTATTAATATATATTAACATATATATATATATATATAAATTAATCACACTTTTACTCATTATGGAAAGTGCTTCCAATTAATATGGTCGGCCTCTTGTTAAACCAAATTTACTTTCAACAGTAGAAGTCGGTGCAACTTTTATACTTTCTCTTTTCATTGTATGCAAATGAGTTAGAACTCAAATTTCAAAAGTTATTACGTGTTTTAATCTGTCCATTGTGAATACTATTGTAAAATGATTATTTCATAGGAAAAATATATCCCTTCTGTAATCCTATATCCCTTCAAAAATGACGACCAGGTCACCGGCTCCAAATTCATCAAATTTTAAGTCTCTTTTACAATTTTTGGGGTTCTGATGATTGTGTCAATACGTGTGTAACGACTGCGTTATACTATATACTCCCCCTCCTCCGTTTCATTCCATTACTCACTTTCTTTCAAAGTACTGGAGTCAAGAGTGTATTTTGTTTATTAATACAGTAAAAGTAAAGATAGCAGCGATCCCGACAAAGTATATAAAGAAAGTGTTATTTTAAGTTAAAAAATAAATGAGTAACTGAGTTGACTTCCTAAAAATAACTCAATTTAAAGAATGGAATCTTAGTGAGCATTTATATGTCTAATCTTTTAAGCCATCTAAATTGTTTGTGTCTTTATTTTTTTAAATATCTTTCGTCGTCTTCGTTCGACTTGCGATTTGACTTCTTTGATTTGGACAGAGGCCATTAAAAGATAATATGTAATTATGTACAGTAATGTAAAGTGCAGTCACGATCCATAAAATTTTATTAGATTGGCTGTTTTAAGTAAAATTAAGTCAAATGAGATAATAATTAAAGTAAAGAAGCTAAGTTGGGCTGAAATTATCATCACTAATGAACCACAGGGTTCGACCAATAAGTCAAAAACAAGTTCATGTACGTAAACAATGTTTACATAAGAGATAAATATAGAAAAAAGAATGTTAATAGATATTAAAATAACTCTTCATAGCACAAGAAATATTTCATTTGTCCCGTTTAAATCGAACTGCTTTTTTTTCGGATGTTTCATTTAAGCGTTTATTTCGGACAAAAGGTAATAAATTTTTCAAAAAATTATTACTAGCTTCTCTTCTATTTTATTATTATCATTATCTTATTACCATCTTCTACTGCTTATTTTTATTATCTATCTCTCTTTCATACTTTTATCATTTAATTTCTGTTAAATCTACCTGCAAAAAAAATAAAACAGGATATTGCAATTTCTTCCCGTAACAAAAAAGATTAAAATAGGAAAATCTTTACTCCTCCGTCCCATTATTAAACACGCCTCTTTTTTTTCAAGACGACTGGGCTAATACGTAATAAAAGCATGGTGACAGCTGTATAATGTTATAATAGACGAGCGCTGATAACGGTTAATGCGCATATAGAACATAACAGCAGATAGAAAATGAAAAAGATAATAAATGGTAAAGATGATAAAGAGGAGTAGAGCAAG